>OX104062.1:43107100-43122711 GCA_944474145.2 Dicrocoelium dendriticum
TTCCCATGCCGTCTGTAATACGTGGCAAGCATATCCAAATCTCGTAGCCTCTCCAGGTACGCCGGCTACTTTAATCCCTGCACCATTTTCGTCCCAGTCCGCAGGACTCTGACAATTACCGCCATTTCAAGAACCAGGCATGGAGAACAAGCCTGAAGGCCGTATTCAAGGTGCAGCCTCACAAAAGCCAAAAATAGTCTAGCGAACGTTTCAGTGATCATGCTCCCGAATGAGGCGCGGATCATCCAGAACATGTTGAAACATCTGCGAGCAACGGTCGTCCAGTGTTCACTGGACTGGAAGTCTGATGACAGCAAGCTACGCGGTCAGACTGGAGTGGAACTCGCGGTACCTTGTTTCCACCAAGCAACCAACGCGTCGGCCGGTCATTTTGACCAACGCGTAAAATGAACATTTCGCTAAATAAACGGGCAACTGCCACAAAATGGATCAGTCCCAAAGTCTGTCCAGAGCCATCCGTGGGGTCAGTGGAACAATCGGATCCTCTACCATGAACCGGAGTTTTGAGTCATCCGCAAACATCATGGATGACACACCCATCGAGTAGGTCATTACCGTATAATGTGAAAAGCAAAGGGGGCCTAGAACTGAACCCTGCGGAACGCCACTGAGAACACATGGGCGAAAGGACAGACTTGAACCCACCCGCACACACATTTTCATTCCGATTAAGGAAGCTGAAATCCATCGTCAGACTGCTACAGAAATACCGTAGGACTTAAACTTGTACAAAAGGCGTGATTATGGAATGGTGTCTAAAGGTTTGAAAAATCAATTAACAGCACGTCCACCGCCTTCGTACAATCAACGGCTTCGGCCTAGTGTTCACGAGCCGATACATCATAGTAAGACAAGCCTCTAGCAGCCTCTAGCAGGGCTAGAAATATACCTATTTATTTATTTATTTAGTAGCCCTTAAGAAAGCCGTGCTGAGAAAGCTTAAGCAAATATAACGCTTCCAAGTGTCCTTCGAGCACGTCCCTCACGAGCTTTTCCAACACCTTGACCAACACGTTCGGCTAACTTAACAGTCTATAGTTATCCGAGAGGTGCTTAGCACATTGCTTAAAAACGGGGCAAACAGCCTCTTACCAGTCAATGGGTAGAAAGCAGCTGCGTAGAGACTTCACAACAAGTTGTGTACTCGGACGGCAAAGTGCATCAGCCAGCTTGTACAACAGTTTGGAATGCGTAGCATCCCCACCGGCAGCTTTATTGGGATTTAGTTCCCTCAGAAGCCGGGGCAGTTAAGATTCCGTTATGGAAATTTCTTCCAAATAAGTGCCCCCAGGAAGTATTGCCTGCAGGGTGGTATGCGGCAGGTGCGGCTCACGAACATAACCCAGAGCAACCAAGCTTTTCCATGAGCTGTGATACAAGTGGTGCCGTCAGGGCTAACCAACACTGGGATGCACGAGTTAATGTTGCTTCACATCTGACATACGCGAAGAAGCGTTTCGGGTTTGCTGAGGCTATACTACTAAGCTGTACTTCATACTGTAGACCAGCACATCGTAGATGCTGCTTGCAGGCATTTCGAGGCTCGCGATATCGCTTGAAAAAGCATGAAGAAGGAGCAGATAAGTAACTACGTCTGTTAAGTTTTTGAGTACAGCAGAATCAAAACAAGTTGGCTTTACTCTAGTTTTATTCCTGCCCGACTGTGGTGTATGGGGGGAGAGCTCACACAAGTATGAAATAACTCTGACCCGGCCGTTTGAATGTCTTGTTTTTTCCAAAATGACACAAGGCGACTTTGCGGCCTTAGCTTGCATTGTCTGAATATCCGCGCACCATATATTCGGAACTCAGTCGGGACGATCATTAGTCTGACGACTAAGGGCACACTTAATGGTGAGACATGCTTGATCCTTAGCACCGAGAGTTGGGTTGTATACAATATTCGTGACAAAATCAATGGGTTTAGCGAAGAGCAAGTGCAAGAGGTACGGGTCTTTCTACCCATCATGGATTTAGTAGGTCGATCGACAAACTGGTGCATGGAAGCATGCAAGGCTAGCTCGAGAATCTCAGTAGCCAAACATCTTGTAACAGCGTCGCAGGAAAATTTCTGCCATTCAAAGTCGGGATGGTTAAAGTCCCCTTACTAAAGGCCAGTTTGCCGAATGTTCACGGATGAACTCAAAGAGACCCCTAGCAACGCTGTCGGGGCTTCTACAGACCAGCACAAGTTTAAGTTGCGCAGTGGCCATACCCAGGTTAACTGCGAGTGCCTCAACCTCACTGTCGTGTGGTCAGAAGCTATACTTCATAAAGACAGCAAGTATGCAGTGAACCTACAACGCCACGCTTACTCCGCACCGATCAGTGTTGCGGTCACATATCCGCCTGCGTAGCCTGGCAAGCACACTTTACTGCCTGTGACGTCGGTGGAAAATTACCTGTCCGCGAATGCGAGAACAGCTGGACGGCAGTCGTCGCCAAGGGCACCGCTGCACTGCTTGTTTCGAAGGCTATGAACATTGATAAAAATAACCTACAAGGCTTTAGCATTGAGTCCGGTAACGTGGGCCACCAACACCGTCTCTGGTAGGGCAGGAATGGACCGCCGGCTCACCACCAGAAGACGAGGTTCGTTGTGGGAAATGCATGGCGAAACGCATGCGTCTGCGCCTCGCACTTGTCTATAAACAGCGCTCGCACACGGGTATCCCCGGGGGCCAACTCCAGCGTACTGCTCACTTCCTCTTGGGAGCTAGCCTCCGTTTCATTCGGCAAAAGAACATAAAAGAAATGGATACCAAGGTCGCTGACGTCCACAAATATATATAGCCACAGGATATAACCGCCGTAATTTATCTGAAATGTGGAGCACTCCAAAATTACCTCCCCGTACTGGCCCACCAATTCCAGCATGCACAAAGGGACGAAAAAGAGGCACCAGAACTCTTTTCCCACACGCATTATTTGCAGTTGACCATTGCTTCGCAAAAGCTTGCGTAACCTCCTCCACCTCCGTAATACCAACGTTACGATGACGCCGTCGTATGTCATACGAATCGCGCCTCGTTAAACGAAAGTTATCTTGAAGGCACCCAAATGAACGCACCACCTGCTTACGTCGAAACGTTTTCATTAGGTTTAGTACAGTGCTTTCCTGTTCCGTTGTTAACCGCCGCTTTTTAGCATACAGCGAAGGCTTCCGCACATGCAAAATGTGCGAATGACGCAGACAGGCATATAAAATCCCTTAAAATCGTCACTGCAAAGCCAAGGAGAATAGAGCCAGGTAGTCATAACACCGGTAAATGCATTAAAAATTGTCACGCGGATATACAACAATTACAGCTTTCCACGAGCATTCAATCGCTTGATATGCAAGCACAGAAACTGAATATATCGGTACTGGCATCCTTCGGAAAGTACCCGCCCTGTTTCCATTTTGTAAGCTTCTGCAGTAGCAACGGTCCAAGGACAAACGATGTCGCCGTTTCAATCTGGAAACATTTGTGATTCTCAAGAATAGCTAAGATGTACATGTATGAACCATTGAAGATACGTTGAAAGGCGCTAGAATCATCCACCATGTCCTAGAGGCGGAAAATGATTAACCATCGACTTGTTCCTCTCTCCCTTTTCTCTGAGGTCGTGAACATCGGAGAGCTTCGGGATCGAACTGAGGAACTGCCTCCGTCTGGGATGGGACGAATTAACCAACAAGTACTTACCTGGACCATGGCCTCACTTGCACTCTAACTATTTGCACCCAACTACCGATGTCCAGTGAGGGTAGCTGGACAAGAATTCTTCGCTCCCCGGCAAATATACATAATCAGAGAAGACTTCATGTGGTTCTGCGAAGGATCAACACATCATATTCAATAAGAATGTTTAGTACCTGACCTACCAATGGACAGGACCCAGGAACGCAATAGGCAACAAGTTATTGCATCAACCAGCGGAAAAAATGGTACGCAACCTGACTGCGAATAACCGAGCAAACAGACTTTCAACAAGAAACATAGCCAGTTACAATTTGCCATTCAATGGATTGGTGGCAGTGTTCCAGGACGTGGTGGGTTTTCGCCTGGCAAGCGTTCTCCCTACAAAAAGCCACAAAGGTCCGTTTAACAACACTGCAACGTGGCGTATGTGACTCGCCACCGAATAAAGTCACAGCCCATAACTTTACACTGGCAGGTCAACTAGCGTCACAATTCTACATGGGATCGTTACACTGGGACTTCTACATCTGTATATACTGTTGTCGTTTTACATCCTACGACACGTTGCCCTTTTCCTTCCTTGTGTGCGGGCTCTTCCATTACCTTTCAATGGATCATTCAGGTTTCTCAATCTCTTATTAGCTGAGGTCCCGTATCTCACGACAACCAACTTATTGTTTCGCATTTTCAACATTGTACAGTTCCAATCATGGATATATGAACAATTTTCTACGTTACTGTTACAATTGCTTTAAAATGTTTGTACCGTTGTACATATCTGATCATGCCCTCACGAGCGGGCCTCGCATAGTCGAGAATAAAATATTTATTTATTTATTTATTTATTTAAACCGGACCATATAATCATTTATACTTCACCTCAGCATATTGACATCGACGCCCACATAATAAAAATAACAATAATAACAACATAATAATACTAATAATACTACGGCATGGAAAAGCCTCATCTTTTCTTTTATCAAAAACAACTTTGTGCACCACAAACACACGGTCAAAATCTCATTGATCGCGATTGGCGGACACGCGTGTCCGGGGAGGAACCGCTTAACGATACGTGCGAGTTCAAAATCGGGGTGATACTTCGAGGCACAACTGATCTAAAGATTTGGGAAACTATGGTGAAAATGTGCAAAATAAAATTAGAACGTTATGTTTCAGCAGGTCTAGATTCTCATAAAGCATCTACGTGTAATATAGTAGACTAACTGAAAAGGTTCGTAATTTCGTAAAAGGATAAATGGAATACAAAAGAGTTACATTAATTTCAGTTTGAAAATGCAAAACAATGCTTTCAATGGGAGGGAAGCGTATGACGGTTTATTGGTGCACGGTAACAAGAACTTACGAATGGCAATTGCATGTATGATTGTGCACTTCTGCGCTTGTCCTTATGTGTATGGGCCATTAACAACGGCAATGTAAATGGGAAACGAAATATCTTGCTATATACTGCAATAAAGAGTGCACGAAATTACGGATGCATGAACTATGAGTGTATTCGTATAAAATGAATGGCTGTATGTACATGTGTCATATTACATATATATATATATATCATATGATTTCAAAGGTAACATATATGTTGCTGCATTGACACATGAGTTAAAGTTGCACACATTTAAGTATATTTATTGAAATGTACATCTAAGTACATCTTGTAATATTCTAGTTGATAATGGATTGCAATGTACTCGAGAAAAACTAGCTACTAATTATACAGCTGAACATGTCTGTGTGATTTTACATGTTGAAATATATTGATTAGCGTTGTTGGGATGCGCATTTCATGGATAACTACCCAATTAACATAATAAATGGTAGCTGAAAATTTAGGGTACGTAAATGTATGACTTGTATGAAGCAAATGCAATCACACTGTGATAAATGAGCAAATTAGCGAAGTGATGAACAGGGCTGGGAATAAGTTTATGCACGATTAGCACACATTTACGCATGATTACGTATTACTGTGTATTTCTGCGAAGGTGACGGTTGCATATTATGGCCATGTTAATGTGTCATTGTATCGCATTAATGTGCATACTTTACCGGACCCATGGATTGCGTTCGTTGCCGTTATGCATGGAAACAGAATATAAGTACGGTAACAGCGGCGTGATCGTCAACTATGAAACTGTGACGCATTGGATGTTTTCACCATCGGAATTTCAAGCTGCGTAATGAGGGTGCCATGCCCCGATAGGGAGAACTTATTAATAACTGGATTGAAACGTATGTAATTGGGCTGCACGACCTTTCTTGAAAGGTTGTCAATTACCACAAATACGTCCCATTAAATGTGCGGCAATATTTTCAATCGGGAAACAATATGCGTACACGAAACAACGTGTTTTATACGAAAGAAATCAAAGGTAATCGACGCAGTGCACATGTAGTTATTAATTGGTAGAGCTTCCGGGTCTTGAATGTTTAATATCCGTTAGCATGTGAATAAGCGGTTGATTTCTACATGGATTCGTCTGGACTTCTGTTATCCGTTAAACTGGACAACGGGGTGAATATGCCTCTGTTCACGGTTCTAGAGCAGCATATGGCATGCGGAGGTAATATGCTCATGGAAAACTCATCTGTGCTGCACGAGGTTTTGATAATGCAGTGTTATCCATTTGTCGCGGCTCTGCGCACAGCTTGGCGGGCAGGCGGTAGATGCAATGCATATACCTATCCGTTTACAGCATTTATGTTCATTATTTTGCACAACTGCCATATATTTATCGACGTGGTAGTTGTCTTTTATTAAGGCTAATTGCTAAGGCAACAACAATACAGGGTAACGTTCTAGGTGATAAGCAGCGTTGGATGTAAATGTTTTCGGACATAGGGAAATCTGAGGCAATAAACGTGACGGACGTTGGGACCATTCAGAAATATTCATCACTAGGTGAGTGAGCTTGTATGCAGCTCTGAACACACCAAGGGTAAACGCTGAGAAATGGTTTCGCAAGCCTTATAAGAGGCCGCGGCGACAGTTCGAAATCAATGTGAACCGGACAATAGATAAAAGAACACGTAAGGCAGCATGAATATGTGCTATTGTTAAAAAGGAGTTGCTACATGAAAACATTTCGTGTGCAACATACGCGGTGATGAACATAAGTATGGAGTTCTGCATTACTCCGGAAGCGACGAGACTGTCTGAGTAGTCATGCATACGAATATACGCCCGTTCTAAAAGCCACATGTTACAGATTCATACAAAAGCCTGAGGTGCTAAGAAGTATTTTTGCTGTGACACAAGTGAAGTGGAGGCGGACCAGTACTAGGTGATCACTAAAGTAGGCACCATGGATAGACAGGGGTTCTGCAAGCGAAAAGTGAGCAAGCAATGCACTTACCAGAGGTGCAATGGAGTATTTACGCGGTAGCACATGTTACATGCAGGAAAAAATGTCAGTGGCTCATCACTCAAGGAAGCATCACGGAGAGAAGCGTTCTAAAAGCCACCTATTAATAGCCCATACCCTTACGTGATGTGCAACGGAGTAGATAGAGGTAGCATATGTTATGTGGTGGCAGACAAGTACTTGAGCATAAACTATTTAGGAAGCACGGATAGACCGGATTTGTAAAAGCTGCATTAGGACATACAATACACTTACCTTGGGTGAAAGGAAGTACGTAGCGGCGGAATATGTGACGTAGCTGCTGACCAGTAGCGACGGATCAGTCATACAGGCAGCACGGATACACAGGAGTTGAAAAACCATTTGTTAACAGCCAATAAACGTACTGGAGGTGCAACGGGGTATCTATGTTGCAGGAGATGTTTCGTGGACGAATACCATTAATGACGCAAATGCCAGGGATACACAGGTATCCTAAAAGGAAATAATGGAGAGGCAATGCACTTTCCGGAGCTGCAACGGAGTAGAGAGGACTCAAAGGATACGTGGAGGCCAAAATGCAGCGCCAGGTGAACTATGTAGGCAGCGTAGCTACACAGCAGTTCTAAAAGCCACTTGTTAACAGCGGATATACTTACCGGAGATGCGACGGACAAGCAGCGGCAAAGGTGACGTGGAGGCGGACCAGCAGTAGCGGATCACCCATATAGGCAGCATAGATACACAGCAGTTCTAAAAGCCACTTATTAACAGCGAATACACTTACCGGACGTGCAGCGGTGTGAGACAGGGAGGTCTGTTGTCACCTCCTCTCCGCTAATACGCTGTTGACGAAGTAATAAAAATCACATTCGCACTACCTGGAGAGCCGCGTGGGCTTTTCCCACCTTTCGTCAATAAGCATTTCCCATCCTGACCCTAACTTATTTTTTATCACGCTCTGTTTTAGATTCTCCTTCAACTGAAGTGCCAGATCTCACTGCCTGCGGTTTTGTAGTCCCACGGACCAGTCTCTTTCTCTCTGACTGCTCCTATGCTACCCAGACTTAAGCGGTATACGCTATGCAGACTCGACGCTCTTGTTCTCCTACCCAGAGAGACTGCTGGACTCGTTGGTCCTCTACTGATACAGCCTTTTTCTGCTTTTATTATACCGCCTATTCCTAATCGCTGACTAATCCTGTCTCGCCAGATCGGCCGCTTGTTATTCGATTTCAGAGTTATTCGACGTTACGAATTTTGCTTTGGCTAACTGAACGTTTTGTTTACATCTCCTGGAAAGTCTCGTGGGCTCCTCCACTCTTTATCAATAAAATTTTCTCATCCCGTTCCTACCATTTTCTTATCGTGATCTATGTTCGCAATCTTCCTTCCATCGGAGAACCAGTTTTCACTACACTGCTGTGGGTCTAGTCCTACTTGACCAGTCCATTTCCCTCTGACTGCTTCCATGCAACTAGAATTAAGCGATATTCGTTCTACAGGCTCAACACTATGTTTCCCATACTTCTAGAACTTGCTTGACTTGTTCAATTTTTACTGTTATAGCTTTTTCACATTATCTCTCTTGGTTCAGCTCACTTAATGATTCTGTTTACATTACTTGGAGAGCCTCGTGGGGCTTTTCCACACATTACTCATAAAACATCCTTATTCCGAACCTCTTCTTTTCTTGCTTAGCGTCCTCTGTGTGTTCATCTCGTTTACAATCGAACGACTGATCTTAATGCCCTGCCGTGATCTCGTCTTGCCTGGCCAGTCTGTTGCTCTATGATTACTCCTTTACATCGGTAACTCAAGCGTTATAGGCTATGCAGGCTCAACGATAGGTTTCCCTTACCCCTAGAGCCTGCTATACTTGCCCACCGTCTATTGTTAGCTATTTTATCACTTTTACTATATGCCGATATCCAAACGAGCGGACTAATCCAGCCTTACCCGATCGGCCTCCTCCGCTCCGGATGCATTCAGACTTCCGAGACTTCACCTCTCTTGGTTCGGCTGACTCAACTACCCGATTACGTTATCTGGAGAGCCTCGTGGGATTTTCCCACACTTTCGTTAATAAACCTTTCTCATCCTGGCCCTAACTTTTATTATCGCGCTCTATTTTCATTTCTTCTTCAATTGGAGTGCCCGAGCTCACTGCTCTGAGGTGATCTAGTCCCACTGACCAGCCACTTTCTCTCTGACTGCTCCTATGCTACCCAGACGTAAGTGACATAAATACCGAGCAGTACGCAGCGCTGGCCTCCAGCGAAATGTTGCTATTCAGTTTTGCCTATTGCTGCAGCCGCCGGCAACGCCGCGCGGCCTTTCGTACGAGACGAAGCTCTTGAGACCCGGCTGCGAAATATACAGCGTTCATTCTCTATGCTCTCAGATCTTCGCCCTAAGATTGATATACTCATAACGACTTTTCGGGTCTCCAACAACGCAGATATACTCGCTTACACTGGAGCTCAGCTTGTGGCACAAATCATTATGTCACCGGTCCAGATGGCTACGGACCACAAAAATGTAGCTGCTTCGGACGTCGCATCTAAAGCTACCCTGATCGACGCCGAATTGCTGGTTAATGGGTCCCTTCGAGTAAAGCGAAAGAGAGCCAGGAAACCGCGTTAGCTCTCTGCCAAACAAGATGTTATAGTTGTCTCGGCACGGGAAACAAGTCAATTGCCGTTGCTTGGCAAACCGTGTGACGGTTGTGCGTAGGCGAAGATTCCAACACGCACTACTTGTCAGCCGAAGTAGCTGGAAATCTCTATTCTCACCGAGAAGGCGTGTCCTTAAGGTTTGCTTCACTCTGCTCAAAGCGAAAAAGCCTTACAGGGCCCTGCTTCCATCACCAGTGTGGAAGCCATCTGCTTCAGAGAATCTAAACAGATTCTTCCATTAGGTCAATAGCCGTTGCGGGTCGAACATGTCAATTCCAGCATTGATGCGTGATGGCGGTACTCATGCGCATACAGACTATGACAAGGCCTGTGTACGTAGTGAGCAATATGCGGCCGCGTTTGTAACGGAAACTTCGTTGACAGGAGGTGACCTGGTTTGTAAGATCCCTGTTGGTTCAGGACGCTAAATTTATTGTAGCGGCGACGGAAGTTCGTACGCTCTTGGAAGGGCTGAACCTTTCTAAGGCCTCTGAGCCTGATTTCCCTCACCCAAAGCTGTTGCATGAGTTGGCTGCGGAACTAAGTGGACCGCAAGTTGACATTCTTAGGTGGCAACACCAAAACTTTTCATTTTCCTGAGTGCCTCGCATGTTCGCACTTCCATTTTCTTTTCTTTACTTTTCTTCACGTATTGGTATTATTTTCTTATTTACAGTGCACTTCCTTATTCTGTACCTCGACTTCTCTTCCTATATTTGGCTTACTTCACGCAACTGTTACAGCAGGGACGGCTAGGGCAAGAAACGTGGGCATTAACTGGTTTGCCAGGGTGCCATACGGGTGTTCCATTTTAGGTCCATCGATAACTGAGCACTTCATCAATTCCTGGCTCAACGATACACTCAACATGTAACACTCACGGGATTCTCTTATCGTTCCAGTCCCATCTGAACTTGAACTTGCATTTTAGCAGAATAGCGACGGCTGCTAGCTTACCGGAACCATGCCCTTTCGTTAACGGTAGCTCAACTGGCTTGCACCTGTTGCATTTCTCTCTCCTTTTTATCCAACGTTTCTCGACATAGCTACATTTTTTCACCTAACTAACATGTTTAATGATGATGATCACGCTTTCACTTGTACAGAAGATAAGGCGTCAGCAAGATGAAAATGCGCACAGCATGCCGTTTTGTTAGCATAACCGCACATGCTGCTGCAACCGCTGCCTTAAGACACGTACGCAAGGGAAAGTCAACATACACTAAAGGAACATGAAATGATTGCTTTCATAAAAACGAGAAACTTACCGACAGTGTGATGGACATTCGGGAATACAATGTAACCCGTTTACTTCTGCAGAAGACGCATTCATAAGTATTTTCACCATGATATGATGCGCAAGTTTGATGGAACCACCTTGAGCATCTGTCACACTTCACGCAGAAGACATCGTTACCACGCGTTCCAAAGTCCTCTTCCTGCGGACGCAATTCACAATTAGTTGTTGGAACCTGGACACTTGCACTCCCATGCGCACCACGTTTGCTCTTCGTCCTGCCTCTAGCGGTGGTAGTCGTCCGTAGCTGACGAAATGGCGTAGCGTGACCAAATTGACCGTTAAGCTGGCACTTCCAAGCCATTTCGGATCCCAAAAAGACTGTCAAAAGCCAAATTTTCTGTGCAGTATTATCCAACTACTGTTCTCAGACAAGGATTTCAGTCTTTCAGCACCACAAAATATCGGGCCTCCCAGTTGTAGCACCTATATCCAAAAGAGTTAACAACAGTCAAATTATCACGCACCTTACCGCTTCCCTTTCACATTCTTACGCTTGCTATGCACACATCCATATTGAATGGATCGATCACGATAACCGGGGAGAGCTTTTCCAGTCCTTCAAGTTCAAGTTCAGTTGGGACCGGAACGATAGGATAATCTTAGGTGTGTTCCTTCTTTTGCGTATCGTCGGATCGGGAATTGTCAGGTCTGCTTGAGATGTTGAAAAGCCTAAAACAAAGACCGCATGACACCCTGTCCAACCAATTACCGCCCACATTTCCCTGCCCCGCAGTCCCTGCCAGGCCGGTTTATATGAAGTAAAAGAGTGAAGGGTAAGCTAAGAAAACAAGAGGAGCAATGTCGGCTAAATAATGATAACACCAACGTAAGAAGAAAAATAAAAAATAACGAAGGGAAAGTTGAAGATACAAGTCGGTTAGGAGAAGAGAAAGGTTTGTTACTGCCACCAAAGAGCATTTAACTGACGTTCGAAACCCTCTACCGCAGACTTCCTAACCACGTGCGCCGGAAGCGAGTTCCAACGTTTAATAACGCGACGCGACAAGCGAGTTTCCGTCCTTACCCGGTCAGAACGCAGTTTGTGCAGCTTCAACGAGTGACCTCGGAGACTTGGCAGCTTGGCGGGACTAAATAGCCAGGACAAGTCTGGGCCGATCTTACCCGTTAAGATACGGTAAATGAGGATCAAGTCTCCTCTAATTCTGCGGTGGTGCATTGAGTACATACCCAAGCTATGCAAACCTTCGGAATACATTTCCCCCATGCGCACACACTGTTCTCTGCCATGTAGGAGAGCAGAAACCCGTTTAAGGGCAGCCACAAATATCCCATCCGATCTCATCTTCAATGAGAGTCGTTGGTGTGGGATAGTATCGAAGGCTTTCGAGAAGTCAGCGAAAAGTACGTCGATGGCGTGACCGTTGTCTACTGCCTCAGCCCAACTTGCACGAGCTACAAGGGTCCGATAGAATGCGCACGTTTGATGCTTCCCGAAAGGATGAAACGCGCGTACAGTGCTTTACTGGGCGTGTGGCGGCCGTCTGAGTGAGTCTAGATGTTACGCATTTCTACCTACACAAGTAAATTTGTCAGACATGAAAATCCCTTACGGAATCCGTGCTGGGCCGAACTGAGAAGGTTAAACTTAATCAGGTGATTCCCCGCCGAATCCCTGAACAATTTTTCAAACAACTTAACTACTTCACTTTTTAAGCTGACAGGCCGGTAGTGCGCGGGCAAAACTCTGTCTCCGCCCTTGAAAATGGGACAGATGATTGTCTTCTTCCATTCAGAAGGTAAGGCACAACTGTCGAGTGATATTGTAAACATGCATGTCAGAGGGCCCCTTAGCTCAGCGGCCAATTCATGCATCAGCTTCAGATGAATCGAATCAGGACCAGAAGCTTTGGAAGGATTCAGCCCTTGCAATAGCCCGAAGACTTGTGTCTCCGGTATGCTGATTTCAGTTAGGAAGGCAACCTCCGGAACTTTTGCGACCAGCTCAACCTGTGGTAGAGAGGCCTCACGAGAAAAGACACCGGTATACTGTTCGCTGAGTATACAAGCATTATCATAGTCGGTATGCCCATGGGTCCCGTCCGCTCGTAGTAAAGCCGGTATAGACGAGTTTGTATCGCTATGTCTTTTTATGTAAGCAAAGAACTTCTTTGAATTTGTTACGGCTGCGTTAGCCAAATCCTCCTCGTACTGAAGACGAAGAGTTCTAAGAGGATGTTAATATTTATTTCTAACCGCTCGATAGCTTTTGAAGGTGCTGGTTGATGAAGCCGCTTGGTAAGTTCGCCAGCACTTAAAGCGCTTCTTGAGCAGGTATTTACCTGTATGATCTATCCATGGAGGCTGCGCCCGTGTCACCCTTTTCTTGGTGAGTGGGATGTGGGGAGCAGAGATCTTGGTGAGTTATGCTTTAACTTCCTCCCAGGCTGTCTCAGCGGTGTCAGCCACGGTGATCGCCCTACGCAGAACTGAAGCTTTGTCTCGCATTGCGTTAAAGTCTGCCAGCAAAGTATTTGGACAAGCCTCAGCGGTAGCTTGATGACACTTAGAGCACATCGAAAAGATATGCAGACATGGTCACCGGCTCCTAGAGGACATTCGTAGGTAATATCGCATGAGAAATCGTGTGACTTCCCGTAAATGAGATCCAAGATAGACGGAATTTGGTTTCGCATATATCCGGTCAGGAGGTCCGCGAATGTGTACAAAGGCAGTCGCAATGTTAGCTCAATTAGATCCGAAGAGAGTGCCCACCGCCGAACTGCAAGATAGATTAGCCCAGCAGACTTCAGGGAGGTTGAAGTCACCCAGTATTAGGCACCTATTGGCAGGCTGAGTGCGAATAAATTCAATAACGTCCCTAAAGATACTTCCAGGACTTAGATATACCACTACAACTGTAAAATGAGCAGAGGAAGTGCACACAATAGTCGAGAGAGCTTCAACAGTTTGATTCGGCTACTGGAACACACAGGTCCTCAACACATCGAGTTTACAACTCAAATTAATAGCAACGCCCCCACCTTGGCGGCCAACGGAGCGATCGCATCTAAGCAGTGCGTAGCCAGGAAAACATACTTCACCGTCTATGATATCCAGGGACAGCCACGTTTCGGTGATAGCAAGTATGTCGGGACAAGATTTGTCTACAAGTAGACCTACCTCGGGTACCTTGTTCCTTAGGCTACGCACATTACTAAGCACTACCCGAAGGAACTCGGCACGACCAGCACTGGGTCGTACGCTACCAGAAGAGGTTCTGACAGGGCAGACTTTGACTTCCGGCTGACCACCTGAAAACACACAAGACGATGGCCTTGCTCACCAGCCGCCCGCCTGCTCTTGAGGCTTTTGATGGCTTCCTTTAACTTCAGTCGATCTGCCAGTGGGAGGTCCGGCTGAACGTTGATATTACTACCCATAAGTTTGAATTCAAAGCGCATTAATGCTTTGCGCTCCTCCAGGGTTGAGAGGACTACACGAAGTAGTCGGGGTCGCGAATTTGGCGTGTCTACAGAGACGATCCCCAATCTGATTAGTTTCCTGATAGTGACACCGGGGAAACCAGGTGGAAGCATCTTGTTGACGCGGAACTTGATCCACTGGAGGTCATCCAGCATGCGTTCCTTTGGGAGAGCTGCCGCGGATTCAGCAACGTTACGAAAGATAACGTTACTATCAGTAAAAAAATCACCTTGACGAGGGGTATTCACTCCACGCGCCTTCGACGCGACCCCAGTTCCGACCAGTTTGACAGATGACACGACGCGTTCATTCTAAAAGGGAGCTGGAGTAATTGAGGTTGCGGCTTTATTCTCTGCCTCCAACTCTCTCACCGGTCTAGTCTTTTCAGACTTTGCGGGTGTTGCCGAAGTCGACACGGCGCGTTGCTTCGCCAATGGAACTGAGATGAATGCAGCTTGAGCTTTGTGCTCCACCTCCGAAACCTTAATGCTTTTTGTACCTTCAGGCTTTGAGACAGCCTTACGGACTTTGCTTAACCCTCACCCTCTTGCTTTTTTGTGGGCCCAGAGGCTATAAGTTCGGTCTCGCTTTGGACGGCTTCCAGTACGACATCAGAGGCCCCTTTATAGGCATCCTGGAGCGCTGAAACTCCCGACACGGTAGCCATCACCTCAGTCGGATTTTCCTCGACAGCAATTGAGATTAGTCGCGTGTCTTCCACCAATGAGCCAATGAGCCGTATACTACCCAGGTACTTAACGTACCCGAGGATCTTTCTTTGGATGCAGTTACGAGAGCTATCCTTGCAGTATTTGTTTTAGCGACACGTTCTGTACGTGTTGAGAGACTACCTAAAAGAAGCAGTAAATTCCCTGCACCGATCAAAATATATTTTAAGGATAAAACAACTTTAAATACCATCGTAACAAACTTTAAACAACCACGCAATGTAACCATAATGGATCAACTTTTTCTCAAACCGCGAAAGCTAGCGGTAATGAAAATAGCCCGCGGTAACTGGGAAACAATCACACGTCCCATATCCACACACCGGACTTCCGCAGCTAGTACATCACCCAATACTATTCAAGGTTCTTCTCACCATGTTCCAGAT
>OX104062.1:43123208-43180677 GCA_944474145.2 Dicrocoelium dendriticum
AATGTCACAGCTAAACATTTTACACTGACGCTGTCCCCAGCCTTCTACATCCAACCTGTGCAACTGATTTTACTATGAAGAATGCTTTGATGGTGCACAGATCATCCCGTCTTCGTAATGGTCATTGATTGCACCAAAACCTTGTTTGGGCTCATGTGCCCATGGATCACTACATGGCGAAATTACCCCCAACTTGTATCTTGATGTGGCGGTTATGACTGATTTTTGCGCCACAGCGCTATCATTTTCCCTGGTCTGACTATTATCTGATAATATGCTCACTCATATGGACTACATCTTTTCTTTTATACCTTCCATTAAAACGAAATATTTTAATATTCCAAAGAAGCTATGCTTGTGTGCATATTTGATCACGCCTTTACAGGTGTGGCTTGTTTTACCGAGAATGCACCATTCATCTATTTGTTTATTTAGCCATGGATGCACTCAACTCTCTGATATCCACAAGCATTCAACAAATGCTTTAGGAGCTCCAGCTACGACGTTCCTCGCCAACTTACGGGAAGCACAAACGGCTTTCAGTTAAAAGTAAGGCAACCAAGTTGCTGACTGTCATGAACACCTAGCATAGAAGAACACTCCTGTATGACGCCAAACGTAAAAGGATAACCTGTCTTATCATACGAATGGATAATATTCAGAGAGACTGCCTTTTGGCTGAAAGCTTTCACCGCTGTGCTTTATGAGCCAGTGTCAATTGCTGCATTGCGCTCCAGAACATCGTTTATCAGGCAACCTGTTGTTCGTGGGACCCTGTCCAATTGGAACCGTACGGAACGTCGCAGGTCTACTTATTTGTCACTTGGCGTTCCGTGCCATGGCAAGCATTTCTGGGTAGCCGGCGCATGGTCGCAGTCAACGGAATGCACGTTCTTTGATCAGCAAGGTCTAGAGGTGCTACTACGTTGCGCATTTTGAGCAGTTCTTTACCCAAGTAAAACAAGGTTCCTTTTTATACCTATGCCTTCAACCAAAATAACTGGCAGGTTGTTCCGCATAACGGGGCAGGCTGCGGCATTACATACTAGTGCTGAGAAGTAGCATTTAGTTCAGTGTTAACGTGAGTCTTTATCTCGTAATAATAGCGCGCTGCTGCCTGTACGCTATTTAAATGTCGATGAACTGGTCTAGAGCTAGGTTTCTCTGTTGCAATAATCTTTGGGTACAGATGACATCCTGATTGCCCAGCACATTGCCATCTCACAGCGGCAACCTGTATGGACACACAATAATCGCAAGTTCTTGTTGGCAACTTCAGCTAAGGTACGTAATTTTTGCTCGTTTAACCTGGAAAGCAGTTCCTACTTAATAATTAGTACGCTTGATAGCTGTCAATGATTCTGTCTCTACAGCACTGACAAATATTTTGGAGTGCTTCAATCAAAGTTACTTGGGTTGAGCGCTGCTTAATCCTATTGCCACCAGTACATGTCTTAACTAACTAACTAAATAAATGGCTTATTCCAGAAATTATCGAGGCACACCAAATCTGGAATAAATAACATTTACACGTACTTATTTTTGTAACAGTCACGTCGCTATATATTTAAACAGCAGTGGCCTAAACTTGTACGGGCCGTGGTTTTTGAGGAAGTATTCATGAAAATAATGTCGTCACTGCATGACGATACCTTGGGTTTAAGTAGGCACAGTGTAAATTATCAAGGTACTATCTTTGTACGTGAAACGGAATATGTAGACAGAGAGCATCTTTTGCTTGTACGTGTCAAGAAAAGCTTGAAATATGAATCTAGTTGCCTTGCCAGTATTTACTTTGGGCCGAGAATTTTAGTGGCGGGTTACATCTGCCATTTCGTAGTGTTGTTAAACGGACCTTTGTGGCTTGTTATAGATAGTACGCTTGTCAGCAGAAAACCCACCACGTCCTGGAACACTGCCATAAATCCCGTTGAACACTATTGTAAAACTAGCAGTGCGGCTCGCTGACTGATTTCACTCTCGGGTATTTGCAGTCAAATGACTTCCAAGGTATTCTTTTGGCTAAGCAAGTAGCTTCGTCGAAGCCATTAGGAGCGCTGAGGTCGGTCCACGGTGAAAGTCATGAAGAGTTGCCCTGTACCGTGCCCACGTGAGCAAACCTTTCAAAGTTACCTATGTCTGGATTTTTCGGATTTTCTATACATCCCGGGAGTGGGAAGACATTGGTTCCAGCTTTCCACAGCGGACGACAATCAGAGTGGTGAATAGTTTAGAGTCATGCTCCAAATAAGTCCTTGTCGATCCTGCCATCCGTCTCAGCCAAAAACCCTGTTCCTCAGTGTAATCCCAGGTTCACAAGAAGCTCCGGGTTTATTGTCAGTACCTGCTCAACTGGCAATCAACCGGATGGTTCTGCAAACGTGTCACTGTGGCCAAGTCCTTGCACTTTGCTTTCGCAGGGTCCAGATTTTGGGCAGAATACCTTCAAGTATCTGTACCAGAGTCTACATCACAAAAGACGGATGCCGGCTAAAGGCGGCTACTTGCTTGAAGTCTTCTTACTTCCTCTGCCACCAATTTTTGTAAGGCATTGTGAGAAGCAAAATCGTTGGTTGCGCTGCACTTGGAAGCTATCTTTGTCAGAATGTAAGATATCCTTTCAAGCAATTCAAGCTGCGTTAAATGCTGGCGACTCGGTCTCCATTGATTGTTAGCCCCCGGTGGACGTAGTATATTTCTAGATCAATCTAATTGGTCGCGCCAGCTTAAACATTGCCACTTGCTTGCCCGTGCTGGCGCCGCTGCAAGACTGGCGGTGGGCAATCGATCACTTACGGCCCCTTGCCTGTTCGATCTACGTATGTATGGGGATAACAACATTTACCTGCGCGATACCTTGCACTGTTACATGTGGGGTTGTATAGGCACACTTCTAGTCGCAAGCAGTTATTCCCAAGTTACAGTTTGCTTTTTTACATTTGGAAACATTCAGCGACCTTGGCTTTTCGCAGTGTATTGTGGCCAGAACGTAGGTTTAACCTGCAATGGCTCTCTTTGTGTTCACTTCCATGGGACTACTGGCACACGTGTTTATTCTAGCGCAAAATTTCACAAAATGCCAACCGCATTGTCAGCAAGCTAACGTTGATTTAGACTGTAGACGACTCCTGTGCGCAACATCTCGAGGGCTGCTCCTGAAATCGTGCTGGGCTGTGAGATAACGGGTAGGCGCGTCGGACTCCTCCAACAGAGCACTGTCGTGCTAAAAATTAAGGATTATTTGAACTTCAGAAACGACCTACTGTAATGTGACATTCGGGTCGCTTTCCTACACCCCAGGTATTATGGTCAAGTGCCGCGCAGTTTGGGGGACCACAAACTGCAAGCTAATATCAAGCACTCAAACTGGTCTTCGGTAAGCGATTTGAAATAAATACATAAATAAATAGTTTATTCTCAAATTAATAGAGACACACTAAATCAGGCATGCTCCAGGTTTATAAACAGTTGTGTATTACGACGATACTTCGGGTTCAATCGTGTGTAGTTGAAACGGTCAAGGCACTATTAGTGCAATGAAACAGTACATGTAGACGGAGAGTATCATATTCTTGCGTGTGTCGGGAAAAGTTGAAATATGAGTCTAGTCGACTTGCCAGTAAGTGGTTGTGGGCAATGATCTTATTCAGTGGCGAGTGACATCCGCCACGTCGCAGTGTTTTTACAGGGAGAACGCTTACATGGCAAAAACCCACCACGTCCTGCAACATTGCCGTAACGCATTTTGAACATTAATGTATAACTGGCAAAGCCGCTTGACGATTAATTTCATATTCGGTTATTCGCAGCCAAATGACTCCTAATTTCCTCTGTTAGTTGGACAGGTAATTTGGTCAGGGTCGCCATGATTGTTGACGCCGGTTGAGGAGGGGAACATCGTGAATAGTCGGCTTGTTGTGTGTCCAGGTGAGCAAAAGTTTAAATATTCTGCTGTCTAGATTTTTCAGATGTATACGTTCTGGGAGTAGGAAGATGTGTCCGGCTCTCCATCCTAAACAAGCGTTGTGGTGATTGTAGTTTGGTCCTTTTTGTATTCAGCCGTGCGCCGTGTAAGTTTTTGTCCGTTGTGACGTCCTTCTTGGGCGAAAACTGTTCCTCAGTCCAAGCCTAGATCTCCAAGAAGTCCCCGACCTCGGAGAAAACGGAAACTGAGGGACAACCGAGAGAAGGTCGTAAGAACAGGCGTGGAGTTAAACATCGTTAAAGTCTTATGTTACAACATTTGGAGTTGAGACAAAAGCATGCACACTGTCCAACAATGACTATGCTGAAAGGGCCTTTTGAGTATCCTATAGAATCATTAGCCCCATGGGTAGATTGCCAACGCCTGCGTAGAGACAAGAGCGTTGTACCAGTAAGTAATCTACAAAGTATCGGTATAATACGAGCCAAAAATTGCGTGGGGAGAGAGAAAAGAGAGTTAGAATTTTTGTGGTGATTGCAGGGCGCATGAACAGCAAGTAGCTAGCATAATACGATATGGAGCTCAGAATAAGAGTGAAAATAAATAGGTTGCCGCGAGAGAGATCTAAAGGTCAATTGGCGGTAGGGCAGCGGAAAGATTGGATGCAGATATTCTAAAGAAATAAAGGTCATTAAGATACGGAGTGGCTCCTGACAATCACTGGATACTCGCATATGCATGGGGTCCATGATTACTAGCTACTTCTAAACAGGGGTACCGAATTTAAGACGACCGAAAGCTGGTGGCGCAAGGCAAGACTATCCGTGGTCATATGTAGCCATTCCAATCAGACGCTTGATCACTATTGTATGCTTACAGGATCACTGAATGCATCAACAAGCCAGCGGAGGTATGTGATACAGACATTCCAGGAGAATGTATGATGGAGATACAAGGAGTGCATCCTAGCAAGCTCAAGGTCTGCGCAGAAGGGACATGGAGCATACGGCGAATTGCTGCAGTTATAAGGAAGACAAGAAGAGCGACAGATAGTAGCGCTAGGAGAGAGTATCAGTGGCCAGCCCAGGCATTCGGATTAAGCCTTCTAATTACCAGTGGATACTTACAGTGACAGAGGGCCAACAAACCAGCGAAAGTCTGATGCAAACAATTCAAGAGAGTAAGTTTTGGAGTGATAGGAGTGACTCCTGGCGCAAATATCTATGCTACCTACAACGACTCTCTGCAGCTGAAAAGTGGTAACGCAGGTAGTACAAAGACCTGATAATGGTACTAAGAGAGAGAGAGTATTGACGGTTAGACAGGGCATTGGAGTGAAGCCTTCAGGTTGCTAGTGGATAACTAAAGTGTCCCAGAATAAGTCAAAAGACAGCAAATGTATGTGATGCAGACAGTCCCAAAGGATGAAGGTTGGAGTTAAAAGTGATTGGCTTTTAGCAAGCTCTGGATATGCACAGAGGTGATTGGAACCTACGACCACTAGTTGCTGCTAAATAGCGGTGCTGAAGTTATGAGGAGCGACAGATAATGGCGCTATGAAAAACTGTCGGTGGCCAGATGTAACCATTCCACTAAGCAGTTTGGTCACTAGCGGATTCCTACAGTGTCACGGAATACATCAGCAAGCCAGCGAAGGTAAGTGATACAAACATTATAAAAGCTTATAGGACGGAGATACAAGGAATGTCTCCTAGTAGCTCTGTATATGCGCAAACATGTATGGAGCCTGCAACAAATCACTGCAGAAAACGTGCTGGAGATCAGAGGAACGGAGGATAATGGTGCTAAGAGAGAGAACCAGTGAACAGCAACTGAATTCGCTTTAAGCCTTCTAGTTATTAGTGGCCAGTTACAGTGACATAAGTGAACAAACCAGCGAAAGTAGGTGATGCAAACAATTCAAGAGAGTAAGTGTTGGAGAGATAATGAGTGGCTCCTGGCGCAAAGGTGTATGCTACCTAAAATGATTGCTGCAGCAGAAAAGTAGTGACGTAGGTAATACAAAGAACTGATAATGATACTAAGGAAGAGAGTATCGGCGGCTACCATTGACATTTTAGTGAAGCCTTCTAGTTGCTAATGGATACCTAAAGTATCTCAGAATAAATCAACAGACAGCAGATGTATGTGATGCACGCAGTCCCTGAGAGGAATAAAAGAGTGACTCTTAGCAAGATCCGGATATGCACAGAGATGTTTGCAGCGTACGACCACTAACTGCTTCTAAACAGACTGAATTTAAGACGATCGACAGATAATGGCGATGAGAAAAGCTATCATTAGCCAGATGTAGCCATTCCAATATGACGCTTGGTCATTAGTGTATATCTAGTGTCACCAAATGCGTCAACATGTCAGCGAAAGTAAGTGATACAAACATTCCGTAATGGGAGAGGAATGCCAGAGCCAAGCAAGTAGGAGAAGTAGTAGGAATATACTGTAAATGGAAGTCCGATTAAAAGAGAATATTCATTATTGTCGCGATCCATAGGGTAGCAAGTATAAGAGAGCACGGTATCAGCTTGGTGATTAGGACAAATTTGGGCAACGTCAACTGACACTTGAAGTCCTGCGCACGGCGGCTTCACCATCTAGGTAGTAGCCAGTTAAGTTGTTGCGATTAGCTAGAAACGGATGTCTCGAGCTAGCTAGACGTGGAAGGTTTGAGGAAATGCATAGGCATTCGGTATCCGGTGGCTGATGCCTAGGTTATGGAAGACTTAAGGGGTTGTTGGAGGAAGCATGCAGATAGGAATATTAGGATTCGGGAAGGGGATGATGTGGGAAGGTAAGAAGAGGCGATTATAAGTGGTCTGGTCTAGCTTCAAAAGGCTCGTCTTCAGGACACTTGACATTCAGTAGCTTGGAAACTTGCGTGACAGAGAGGTATTTGCTAATAGAGAAGCGGAACTGGTTTATGTTCATAGATGCCGTTATTGTGAGAGGTAACCTATTTCATACGTGTGCGTATCTGTAGAGGTAGAAGTTGGAGCGAATAATACTGCGCGTTCTTGGTAGGATAATGGAGTGGGGTCTATCACGTAGGGGTACGAAGTGATATATGTGTCTGAGACAGGGGTTAGTGGGCGCCCATTGAGATTGTTAATAAGCGAGTATAGGAAAGCGGGGGTTCGTTTTCAGTCGGCGCAGCCATAACGGGTCGAGCTTAAGTGTGTTGCATCGATCACGGTAGCTAAGACTTTAGTGCCCCAGGAGGCGTTTTGTGTGGGTACGCTGAACTTTTTCGAGGGCTATTCTGTCGCATTTTCTTGGGTTGGTGTATGCTACAGAGCAGTACACTAGCAGAGGCCGGGCATATGTTTTGTAGAGCGCAGTTCTAGATTCTTGTACTGTCATGGTTTCAAGGATGTATCCGGCGAGCGTGCCTTGGCTGCGGTATAAACTACTTGTTCCGCGAAGTTCAGCGAACATGGGTAGTGCACGCCTAAGTCCCGGACTGTTAGGCAGTTCCCTAATGGTGTGTCTCGTAGCATTAAGGCATCGGGTGGCCTGGTGCATCTGTATGTAAAGACATTGCATTTTGCTGGTGTGAATGCCAACTTCCGTGTTTCGCACCATTCAGCTAGGGCTCTTAAGTCGTACTGTGCATATGGGAGAGAGCTGTGTGAAAGTTTAATGGATGAAATAAGAAGACAATTTTGATGTCGTCGGCAACGAGATAGGGTGTCCCGAGTTTAAAAGTCTGGAAGACATTATTGTTGTAGAGCGGGAAAAGTAGAGGGCCTAAAACGCTTCCTTGAATTACGCCACTGCTTCACTGCCGCAGCCTGGGTAAAAAAACTGTCCCTGGTACTCTCGCAACGCTTCGAAATTTTGAATCGAATATTAAAAGCGACGACTGTTCTCCGAACCTTTCTCTGGGCCGAACAACTGTGTCATCAAAGCGGAACTCACGGGCGCTCTTAGTAAAAATACAAATGCCTAAAGGGAAAAATAAATAATAAATTATTCTCATTATAGCGAGACACACCAGTGAAGGTATGCTCAAAAGTTTTAGCCCAGAACAAACACATTGCAACGGCACAGGCAACTGCTCAAAGAAAATTAGAGACGATAATTTTCTCACGTTTTACCGATAAACCACTCCCAAGCAATCGTGACATCGAAGTACAATGTATAGGTTTAATGTCGGATGGTTCGACTCTAGCTTCTGTAAGCCTAACCATAAGATTGCAAGCGTCTATGAAGAGGAGACACAGTGTGACTCAAGCAAATGCGCTCTATCTACCATAAGACCAAGGACTTTCTAATCATAATTCGTAAAAACAAAATCCAGGCCAAATGCAGAAACTCATTAAATATGGAACGCATATCTGTTGAGAACGGTGCGCTTGGTACCAACAACAAACAGACTTATGTAACCGGTGTGACAGCACTGATATATTCCGTACCTCTCTCATGCATCACTACAAAAGAATACTTTCCGGTTCAGTGGATCCATGCCATTTCGTCAACAGTCGCCTATATGACGCCTTCACCATCACAGCTTTAGTAGTTTCAGATATTATACCCAATTTTACTGACGCGCTGCTGCACACGATGAACGTTATCCTGTGCAAGATTACTCGAGCACTGCGTTTGATGAGGGTGCACGTTACCCTGAATATGTTGGCGTCACATAGGTACTGCTGAAACTTGGAGGTCGGGACATTCTAGCACTCCGTTTTATTGCTTTTACATAGGCTAAGAAGGGTGGCTTCTACCCAGGCACCTGCACTCAGGCGACAGTTGTCCCACGACACCAACGAGGTAACCGTCAAAATGCTGTTAACTACCGTCCTATCGGTCACCCACCCACCGCTTCTAGGGGCAGGGAGAGAATAACTCTGGATGGAATGCTTTGATTCCTACTGCACCGTAACCTTGTTAACAAGATACAACTCTGATTCCTAGTGTTATAGTACTGTCAAACATGCCAGCCTGAAATTCTAAACATGGTAAGGCCCTCTACAGGCGCGATGTAGGCACTGACCACTGTCTTTCTCCATATGAAAAAGGCATTTCACCGCGTCTCAAACTAGGCTCACTCACGAAGTTAGCCGCGTTTGGTACTTCTGGTGCTCACTACGCCTGGCCGCCACCATACCACGCTGGTAACACCGGTTCTCGTCCGATCACAGAAGTTAAGAAGCGTTGGGCCCGGTTAGTACTTGCATGGGTGACCGGCTGGGAATACCGGGTGTTGCGGCCTTTTTGAGCTCCTCATCCAAGCATTCCTTCCAATACAGCCATCAGCATCTTTTATTTGATCATGCCTTTAGAGGTGTGTCTCGTTTTGAGAGAATATACTATTTATTTATTTATTTACAGTAGCCACCAAATGTTGTCTGCGCAACTGTTGGCCTTACATCGTAAACTTTCCTGTAACTAACGGTGTGTTCCAAGGGGCGTCTTTGGTTCCTCGCTCCTTCCGCATTACATAAATATGGTTTTGCAATTTTCAGTCATTGTACATCATACGAGGTAGCAGGCGAATTGAAACTGGTGTTCTCATTCGATCCTACCGACTAACACAATAGTCACTCCCCTATTAATAGGGACCTCATCGTGCTCGAAACCTGGTATACCCTGGGAGAACCTGAATTCTCGCCAACGAATTCTATCGTGCTCTCCTACAGTTGTCCAGTGCCGCCTACCACGGTTATTCTTAGCGTACAGTCTCTGGAAATCAGCGCTACCTTCCGTCACCTCGGTCCGCGCTACTCCAGTTTGCTAAATTTTGCGAAACAAGTGAGCTGTAGTTCGGCAAACATGCAGCTTAATTATTAGATAGATCTTCAAATCAATGCGCTTAAAGGAATTTGACTTACTCTCTACAACTTAAGTGCCCGGCGGATGCTAGTATACTGTTCGATAGTCATCGCTATCGCATGCAAACTTGACAATAATTTGCTCGCAAAGGCTCAGCGATTGTATATTGAGCGCCTCCTAGGCCTCACTGAACTCAGCCACCAAGACTGGGGTAAGCTGTTCTGGCTAGAAACACTTTAATTACATTGTAGAAAACGCGACAACACTCCCTTCTGCCGTTGTACTTGGGCCTCTCCAAATCTTTCAAACAATCCTCCTTACATTTCATCAATGATTTGCTTCTCCTGACTCATGTTTTATATTCACTTTTACTACCTGTCCGGCTGGTCAACTTATATTTCTGGACGCATACGTCCGTTAGATCTGCCTGTTTTCCATTGCTTCCGTCTGAACTCTTCCTGTGACCTGTGGCTTTCATTAAAATGAAAGCGGCAGTAAGCTTTGCCGGCTCACTAGCATTTCAGTTACAATACCGCCGCCCACGTCCGATTATCTAGCCTACCTATAAAAGGCTGTTGATGCTCGTGGACTCTTTCTCAACGAGCCAGTCATTTAAGCCATATGAAACTTAATCCGCCTTACCGACCAATTCCTCCTCACGTACGCATTAGTTCCACTACTGACCACCAGCCTATCTGGCTCACCTATAGTACTGAACGTATACATCTGCCAAAGTAGCCGAAGTTCCTTCCCGTCTGTCTTAACTGTTTCTGTTATTCTTTTGCTTTCACCGACGAAAACCCTGCCGGCCCCCAGCACTGTCCCCGCATCCCTTTGGAATATTAGATGAATAACCTTACGTTATGTGTCGTTCGTCCTACTCGCATCAACTCCTCTTGACAGCGGCTAGCCATAGTAGGCTCCATGTAGCTTACAAGTAGCCACTCCCTAACTCTCCAACCTTCATTTTTTTGCCGTCTGTCTCTCTTAAGCTACGTTCGCATGTTGATTTCTTCATCGAAACTGTAGGTATCCAGTAGTGGACAAACGTCTTAATGACATGGCTACAACAGCCACTGGTTCATTCTTTTCTAGAGCCACTATCTCTGCTTAGCAGCAGCTAGTCGCCATAGCTCCCATTTTACTTTGCGGATATCCGGAGCTAGCTCCCGTTCTACAATGTTCATTCTCTTGGCTACACCAGCCACTGATTCATTCTTTTATAGAGCCACTATCTCTGCTTAGTAGCAGCTAGTCGCCCTAGCTTCTATTTAAATCTGCGGATATCTGGAGATCTGTAGGAGTCGCTCTTTCCTTACAATGTTCATTCTCTTGGATTGTTTGCGTCACAGATCAGATGGTTTGTTGACCTATTATGTGCCACCGTAGGATCCACTAGTAATTAAAGGCTTAATCCAAACTTTATTGCTGGTCAAGCTTCTCTCTGCTAGCGCGCCGTAATGTGTCCTTCGTCCTACTCGCATCCACTCCTCTTGACAGCAGCTAGTCATAGTAGGCTCCATGTAGCTTGCAAGGAGCCACTCCCTAACTCTCCAACCTTCATTTTCCTCTGCTGTCTGTCTCTCTTAAGCTGCGTTTGCATGTTGATTTATTCATCGAATTTGTAGGTATCCAGTCGTGTTCAAACGTCTTGATGATATGACCACTCCAGCCACTGATACTCTTTTCTAGAGCCACTATCTCTGCTTAGCAACAGCTAGTCGCCATAGCTTCCATTTAACTTTGCGGATATCCGGAGCTCCTTCTCTCTTACAACGTTCATTCTCTCAGATTGTTTGTGTCACAGCTCAGCTGGTCTCTTGACCTATCACTTACTTACACTGGCCTGCTGATACACTCAGCGACCCTATAGGCATACACTGGTGACCAAGCGTCTGATTGGAATCGCTGCATCTGGCGACTGAATCACTCCTAGCGCCCATCTGTCGGTCGTCGCAAATTCGGCATCTCTCCTCAGAAGTAGCTAACGGCCATTGGCCCCATGCATATGCGATGATCCAGTGCTTGTTAGTAGCCACCCGATATCTCAGTAACCTTTATTCCTTTAGAATATCTGCATCTAGTCCTTCCGCTGCCCTGCCACCTATTGATCTTTAGGACTCTCTCGCAGCAACCTATTTATTTTCGCTTATTATGCCCCCGTCTCGGATTACGCTAACTACGTGCTGTTCATACACCTGACCATCACTACCAATATTCTAACTCCCTTTGCTCTATCCCCAAGCAATTATCGGCTCATATTAAACGGACACTTCGCACTTTTCTTACTGGTGCAACGCTCTTGTCGCTACGCAGGCGAGAGCAATCCACCTATACGGCTAACGATTCTATAGGATACTCAAAAGACATTTCCAGCATAATTATTGTTGCACAGTGTACATGCTTTTGTCTCAACCCCAAATGTTATAACACAATAACAATATTCAACTCCATGCCTGTTCTTGCGGTCTTCTCTCGGTTGTCCCTCACTTTCCCTTTTCTCTGAGGTCCGGGACATCTTGGAGATCTGGGATTGGACTGAGGAACAGTTTTGGCCCAAGCCGGACGTAACAACCCACAAGGACTTACATGGAGCATGGTAGAACTCCGAAAGGACAGACCTAATATCTCCATAACCCTTGTCCAGCATGAAGAACTGGACATATCCTCATACTCCCATACATTATACATCTGAAAAATCTGGACAGCGGAAAAATTGAAACTTTTGTTCACCTGGACATACAACAAGAAGAAAAATCGCGATGTCCCTCTCCTCCACCGACCTCAAAAATCATGGCGACCCCGATCAAATTACATGTCCAACTAACAGAGGAAATTAGTAGCCATTACTCTGCGAAAAATCGAAGGTAAAACCAGTCGTTAAGGGGCTTTGCCAGTTCAACGTTAATGTACAAAATGCTTTACGGCAGTGTTGCAGGACGTGGTGGGTTTTCGCCTAGCAAGCGTTCTCCCTATAAAAAGCCACAAATGTCTGTTTAACAACACTGCGACGTGGCGGATTTGACTCGCCACTGAATAAAGTCACTGCCCAAACTACATACTGGCAAGTCGACTAGACTCATATATCAACTCTTCCCGATACCATTTCAACTACACACAGTTGAACCCGATGTATTGTCGTGATACACATCTGTTTTTAAACCTTGATCATGCCTGAGTTGGTGCGTCTCTATCAAACTGAGAATAAACTTTTTATTTGTTTATTTTTTCATGGACATATGAACCATTTTCTACTGTCACTTTTACAGTTGCCATAAAATGTTTGTGCACTTGTACGTATCTGATCATGCCTCCATGGGCGTGCCTCGTATAGTCGAGAATAAAGTATTTATTTATTTATTTATTCATTTATGTTTGGTTCCACTTTATGACTTGATGTGCGCTTCTCACGTCTCTCTATCTTCCAAACCTTTATTACTTTTCTCGCTTCTAGCACCCTACACGTACATTGTTTTGTCTCCACTTCTGACTATCCGCCTAGCTGACTTTATGCCTAGTCATGTTCGACCGTAAGACTTGCCTTTCTTCCATTGCAGTCCATCTGTAACTTTTTGTGTGCCCATTGGCTTTCATTGGCATGTCCGGCACGGTATTATCTGCCTACCCATCGCTTGCCCACCACTGCACCGCTTCCTTACGTCCGATTGCTTTACTTAAGTAAACAAGTCTGCTGCTGCCCATGAACACCCGGCTGAATGTGGAAGTTACTTAGTCCTTCACCAGACCCTATTAATAAGCTACTGAGCATCTTTCTGCCAGAGAATACTTTCGCCTATATTTTGACACTTTTACTGATTAACATTTCAACCCTTGGCTTCCCTCAGCTTCTGTATCTTGCTTATCTTTGCCCACCCACTTAATCAGCTCTGAGCTATAACGCAACGCAGTTTCCCTCATGTTTGTCTGCCTTAGGCTTATCAGTCTCGCACTTACCTTATCCTGCTGAATGTCGCTGTTTGAGTCTGCTCCCCTTTGCCTGAACCTCACCCATCTTGCCTTACGGCCCACTAATAACTAACACCACTTTAGTCTAACCTGGCTAGTCTGTTGAATTCTGGCGATCGCCCCACTACTTCAGATGACGAACCTCAGAGTTATTATCACCGTTACTAGACTCAGTGACCTTCTTTCCTTGTTACTGTTATCGTACTCATGTTCCACTTGGACGTCACTGCAAGGCATGCTACTTTCCTTATAAAACGGTATGGATTCCTGATAACGACCCCAATAACACCACAGCTTTCGCCTCCTGTGTCCCGTCTCTCACCTTTCTGGCGGATGTCGGATTATTTAGACGTGGTCGCTTCAGCGTCATCAGTGCAAAAACCAACGCACCGCACCTCTTTTTGCATGTATCCACGCTTCACCGATTCTTCGCATTTGAAACCCCTATTGGAACGCTGCTGTGTGAACTGAATGCTCCTTGCTACGCATCGTAATCCAGTTGGCCTCAGCTTAGCCTAAGCAGATACTCGTTTTTTGAGGGATGTCATCAAGGCTAATTGAGGCCATCGTTCACCATTACACTATCTTACCTATGCCTTTCCAAAACCCATACTTTTTGTTGGACTTTGCGAAGGCACTTATCACTGTTAGGACCATGCGCTCTACTGATCTTTCTTCATGCGCTGTAGTTGATGTAGGAGCCACACCTGAGACATGATGTAAGAAGGCACCTGTAATACATATATACTGCACACAATTACATACAACCAAGGAACTAGGAACCACTACATGCAATCACTCAGTTAATAGTGTTTCGCGCTGCATCCTGGTCAGTGTGTCTGCTTGGTTGCCTCTTGTTCCTTGCTTGTCTTTTCTGAGACTTCCACAGATACGGTGGTTGGCACATGGCGGTTCATCAACGGGCACTTACTTATCCGTTCTCGACATCCAGGTTGTTTGAAATAATTGTTCTTCTCAAGGGACCTCAACGGAAAATCATCATTACGATTCCAAGCCCCACCCGATGGATCATTCTTTTGGCAATTTTGCGGAAGGCTGCTTACAAGGAATCTAACCAAATGCGTTTAGCTCGCCTCGCAACCATGTTACACAACTTACTGGAATAATGCTTATACGGCTCCCTATTTTAAATATCGACGACAGCTTTCTCTTTCACAATTACCTTGACATAAACAACATTGCTGACTCTCACTGCCTTTCGAACAGATGGGTTAGGCGCCTTGTATAGGACAGGACCCAGGAACGCCATAGGTACCCGGCTAACGCATCAGCCAACAGAAAAATGGGACGCAACCTGATTGCGAATAACCGAGCAAACAAACGTTCAACCAGAAACATAGCCAGTTACAACTTGCCATTCATTGGACTGATGGCAGAGTTTCAGGACATGGCGGGTCTTCGCCTGGCAAGCGTTCTCCCTATAAAAAGCCGCAGCTGTTTGTTTAAGAACACCGCAACGTGGCGAATGTGACTCGCCACCGAATAAAGTCACAGCCCATAACTTCACACTGGCAGGTCATCTAGCGTCACCATTCTAGATAGATTCGTTACACTGGAACTTCTACATCTGCATTTGTGGTCGTCTTTTTGCCTTCTACGATATCATCGTTGATCTTTGCGTTACTTATGCACGAACCCACTGTATTGTCATATCTCTCTTGAGCGTGCTCTTCAATTATCTTCCTATGGATCATTCAGGATCCTCAATCTATTAGTAGCCGAGGTCCCGGTTTCTGGACAGCCAAATTAGTATTTCGCGTTTTCATCATTGTACAGTTCCAATCATAGACATTTGAAAAATTTTCTACTGTCACTGTTACGGTTGCTTTAAAATAATTATACAGTTGTACATATCTGATCATGCCTCATGGGCGTGCCTCGCATAGTCGAGAATAAAATATTTATTTATTTATATTTCTGCAAGAATATTTGATACTTTGCTAACCTGTAGCTCTATTGCTGGCGTATCTTTGTGCCACCACTGGACACCAAAACAATTTTTCTTGACAACGACTTACCTGTGGACCATCCCTGATCCCTTCTGTGTACAACATGTGCATTTACGTAGCTTGAACTTTGGGGTTCGACACAAGATTAAATAAATAAATAAATATTTATTCTCGACTATGCGAGGCACGCCAGTTGAGGCATGATCATGTATGTACAGCTGTACAGACATTTTATGGGAACTGTAGTGACATTAGAAAATTGTTCATATGTCCATGCTTGGAACTGTGCGATGGTGAACATGCGAAAGAACGATTTGTTTGGACATAATCGCTCTGCCATATATCGCAGTCATACCTCGAGTAATAATAGATAAAGAATCCTGAGTGATCCATTGGAAGATAATTGAAGAGCAAGCTATCCAGTATGATGATTCTAATTGAGCTGCCAGTGTGAAGTTATGGGCTGCAGAGTTTACGCTGTTTTTATTACCTAAAGGATCTGCCGAACTTGATCATCCAATGTCATAAGAGCCTATTTCCTCTATTTCCTACCCTTTTCTGCTGCTCCTCACTACGTTTTGTATAAGTCAATCTCAATGCACTGACTAATCAAGTGTCGTCTGATCGGCTTCCCACATTTCGAGAACCTTTGTCGGACCTAATCATCCCTGTATAATTTAGCCCCTTTGACAGCTAACCTGTCTATTTCCGTTGACCCTACTGACATTTGTTCTCACCATAATGATACGACGCGATCTCAGTGCGCCGACTAAACCATTCTTATCTGAACGATCAGCTGCCCTCCTACTACTCCCAGATATCCTTGCCATTTCTGATCATAGTCTGGTAGCGACTTCGCTCTTTTCCACTTACGTCTAGATCCCGGTTGCTTGTATCCTCCTCTTATCTATAACCTTCTCTGTTATTGTTCTTCATTTTTATTTCCACCTCTATTGTACGAATTACTCTCATTGCGTCAAACTAAGTTACCCTTATGCGTATGGTCTCCTCCGCCCTCGCTCCTGCTTACTGGCGGCACTCGGACAATTTTGTTAAGCGTTTCTTGGCTTGTACTTGTATTAGCATGCGCACCTTGCCTCTCTTCTTGTGCCCCCGCTCGTTAGCATATATTCGTAGTTGCCTATAAGTTTGACCGTACCTGAGATAACGACGTCTAATACACGGCCGTTTTGGCTCTCTGTGATTCTTTTCTCTAGGTTTTGACGTTTTTCAGACCATGGAATTATTAGCGCTTCAGCGCAATTACTCTTAAGCATTACTCTTCGCACTGCCGTCCGCGTTCATCCGTTCTTCACTGATTCTTTGAATTACCTTTTCCTATTGGAACGTTGCCTTACTTACTGGTGCTCCCGCATTTGGTCTTAATCTAGTTGGCCTTAGTTTAACCTAAGCTGCCTCACGCATTCGGACTGCTGTCATCATCCTTGTTCTGCTACGTTGCTCCAACGATTGCATTATTCGATAAATTTGGGAAGTACGCTTTGTTATATCTGTCTCTTAACCCTGCGAATGCACTACCTAGGTAGTAGTTGCAGTCTGAGCCACATCAGCAACGTGGTGTAGGGGACGCGCTTGCACATTATATATACTAAGCAACATTACATAAGTTTTAGAGTATCATAGGAACCGTTGCGTGCCAACAGTCCTTCGGTAGTGCTATTTGGTTCCTTGTTGTCTGTCTGTTCGGGTGCATTTTGTCCGTTGCCCTTAATTTTACAAGGTATTCAGGTACCTTGTCCAAAACAAGAAGGTTTATCTACTGAGACTGTCTGGTTCACTCTCAATGGCCAGCTGGCCTAAGCGTGATCCTTACGCCGGGATATCAAGTACTCACGCACCGTTCCAAATAAAGCTTTTCTCGCCATGCTGGGGCCGCCGCTTTCGCTGGGTCTAAACAAATGAGTTTAGCTCGCCTGGCACGCACAGTAGCACAATTTACTCACATGGAATAATATATTTTCATGGATTCCCTGTGTTACAACGTAGGACAAACAAATATGGCGTGATTACGTTCACTGCCACGGATAGTTTGCGTATACTCACCGAAGTTCAAAATTTTGGTTTCGATGCCTTACTTTTCAAAAGAACTGATTCTCCATCCCCCTGGAGCTTTACCGACGTTAGTTCACGGACAGATTTGTGCTCGTATAAATGGATTTCCGACGGTCTTTCATGGTTTTTACTTGACCACGGAGACAGGTAAACTTTACTTACATTTAAAGGAATTCCGCTTCTATTTCGCGGAGAAAGAAACTCGTAACCATCCCCATTGAACATAGGGATGGTATTTTCGCCTTTTATGGACATATTTAGCCACAAGCAACAACTGCACTCACCATCCTCATGACAAGTCCAGCTTGGATAGCTAAACGCGGCCTCCGAACCGGGAAAATATTTAAGCGAAGCCAGCCTCCATTAACTGGGATTTTACTCCCCTGTACCATTTATCATTCGACCCTACGACGCTTTTGCGTCATTGACCGGTTTCAACGACTACTGCTGGACAATTGCCAAGCCAATTGGTCAACTAAGTAAAGAATTGGGCTGTCAGCTGACTGCGACTAATGGAGTTCAAATTCGATCTGTACGATGAATCGCCGGCTAGCACTACTGTTCAACGGAAGCTACGGCTGTGTTCCAGGACGTGGTGGGTTTTCGCCTGGCAAACCTTCTCCTTATAAGCAGCCACAACTGTCCGCTTCACAACACTGCAACGTGTCGGAGGTGACTCGCCATTGAATAAAGTCACACCTGAACGTTTCAGGCCGATGCAGTCATCAGACTTCTATATACAACCTGTGTAACTGATTTTACTATGAAGAATGCGTTGATGGAGCGCGGAACAGTCAGAGATTTTAATGGACTTTGCTTGCGCCAAACTCATTTTATGGCCCCTGTGCTCATGGACTACCACATGGCGGAATCACCCCAACGTTTATCGGGACGCAACAGTTATGCATGACTTTTACGCGCCCCAACGCCATCATGTTCTTTGGTCGGACTATTACCTGACAACAGACTCACTCGTACTAACTACGAGGAGTTGGGTAATAACTTTCATTAAAACGAAATCTTTTACTATTCCAAAGCAGCTATGCTTGAATGCATATTTGATCGCGCCACAGGTGTGCCTCAGTTTATTGTGAATATGGCCTTTATCTATTTATATATCACTCTGCTTTTTCTACACAGTAGCTGAAAGGTATTAATGCGAACATACTGTACATCCCAAACCTGGATGAGGATTCGCATTTTCACCTGAGATGGGACTGATTTAGTCAAAAGAACAGCCGCAGGCACCACCTGATACGTATAGTTTGGATTCCTCTGCACGAAATCTTTACGCCAAGGCCAATGTAACACAAAGAAAACGTCAACGTCCATTAAGTTGAAAGTGCCACTCGTCTGCACAATCCTTTACCTGACTTTCCTAGACATGGCATTTCATGACCGGTTGCAATGGCTAAAGGCGGACCCGGTTTAAGCTATGCGCTTAGCGAACGCAGAAAGTTGCAGCTTAAATTACTGCAAACACAGGAGTGTGAAACCGGTCAGTAAGATTCCTGGCCAGTTACACATTACCATTCAAACGGATTCAGGGCAGTGTTCAAACACGTGGTTGGTCTTCACCTGACAAATGTTCTCCCAATAAAAGGCCACAGATAGCCAGTTTTCAACACTACGACGTGGCGGATGTATCGTGCCACTGAATAAACTTACTGCCTACAAACTCACAATGGCAAGTTAATTAAAGCGACATTATACATCAGTTCAATATATTTTTGATATGCGCGCCAAACAGACACTTCCATGTTCCTACCTTCCGTCTCCACGCTGATTGATTCGCTTTTACTCATTTTTGGACCCAGACTTTCGCTAAGTCATTAATGCTTCCGTTCTTGAACGGTGCATCCGCTCTTTCGGCGACATATTGTGTGAGCAACGCAGTTTATGCAAAGCCACCTGCCTGGTGCGCAACAATCGCCTGTAAATTCGTGGCCATATCAGCTTTGGGTTGTCTCGAAGTACTCAAAAAATCATTTATTTAGTTAGTTGGTTAGTTACTTTGGCTACGCATACTGAAAACCAAGCATCTGTCTTGATAAACTCGTCAAGGTCTCTAACTCATGCATTAGCCGTTTTTCCAAACGATGGGAATCCGCGATAACGTTTACATACATGACCGCACATATTTCCCATACCTAAACGCATTGTTCCATACATTTTAGCTTTTTCCTCTACAGCTATGTTAGCGTAAGGAATAAGCTGCCAGAAGTCGTCAGGGCACAGGAAAGTGATTACTCACAGTTTCCAAATAATGCTGAAATATTGAGCACCCGGAGTACCTGCAGTCGAGTCCTGGTAACTCTGACCTGCCGCTATATAACTGCCCGGCAAAATGGCTGTATCTGCTTGCCACTAAACGTCTAACTACCTTAAGTATAGTTTTCCCACTTTCTACAAAATGTACTTTCAGACTTTGGGCCCTGTACTACTATTGTCCTCTTTCTCATCTTTAACTCCGCCGGCCATTTACAAGCCTTTCGGCTAACCTTTGCCTAGCCCTTGCTCTCCTGCGCTGTCATTTTTCTTGACGCAGGCTGACAGGCGCCTGAAATAGATTTGGCAATGCTACCCCATTTTTGACACCGCCATAATATTTAGTTCATTTCCTTATCACCCTTGCTCTTAACTTTGAAGGCACACTATTCCTTGCCCTCCTCCAATGACAGCCAAATGCTTTTTTCACTTCATCCGGCTTCCGGTGGCCCATTTGACATTCTGGTAACCCAAAAGGAGTCTACTTTGTGGTGGAACACAGTATTATAGGTGCGGCATCCCAACTTTTCCCTCAACCCAGTTGCAGTACCAAACTGGGTCTGTAACGTTATTTTTGCCACAGATGTGGTATGTAGTCCCTTCCCGTATCACACCTGCTCTTCACCTTAATGCTTATTGGCCCATGGAGTATCTCGCGATAGCAAAGGGCTTCTGCTTTAGAAATATTCTCTCTCTTACCCTTACGCACCTCCGCTGCCCAATGGACTTGCCTGTTACAACGCAACGTCACATGACCTTTTAGACACTGCCATCCACCTTATTTTGTAACTTCTAGAATGTCTTTGCTAAAGCTGCAACCTTATTTTCGCTGCATCTGTAGCACTTAGTTCTTCCTCCTTCCGCTCCTCCTCTTAACTAGGACTGCTTTGGAGTCAATGTTCGCCGCTCACGAATACTAACAGCTTTTGCCCTGCAATTAATCCGACTGCTACCCACACCCTTCTCTGCTGTCCATTTGACTTACCAGTTAACTAGTAAAAGACCACCTTGGAGTAGAGCACTTAATTGTGTTAGGTGTTGCTGACCATAATATTCCGCAACCCCAGGTCCATGCGAAAGCTGGCTCTGCAGCCCCAGTTAGCTGCAGCTGTGGTATTATGTCCCTGCTTTTATAGTTCCTGCTCTTAATTACAAATGCTTATTATTCTTATCCAGCAACACCAGCTTCATTTCAGAGATGGCTGCAAAACCCTATGTTTGCGACAGCCGTGGTATGTAATCTTTTCTTTTATCCTGCCTAAACTTAACGTTGGCTGCTTGCCAGTACACGAGCTAAACTCATGATAGCGAGTGGCTTCTGCTTCACAATTAATTATACCCATACGCTGTACTGCTGTCCACTTGGCCTGTCTGTTACCTTGGAAAAGTCCACTTTTGACGAGAGCACCGTCTATTAGGCTCTACTGTTCAGCCAATACAGTGCCCTCAAATATATTCTTAAGTTGTCACTGCAACCCTATATCCACTGTAGCTGCCGAACTTAATGTCTTCTCTTTTCTTTTCTGTTCTTTAATATAAATGTTATACAGTTCATGATCCACGATCCCTAGAATATGAGCGGCTACTGTTTCGCAGTTTATCCGGCTCATATCCTAAGTGTTCACTGTTTTCCACTTGACCTACTTTGTTACGCCGTGGTAGTGCATCGTTGCACGAGACACTTAAGCTATGGAGGCGCCGCTGTCACATTCTGCTCCTTAAACTCTGATCCATTCATATGCTGGCTCTGGAACCCTATTTTCGATGCAGCTGCGTCACTCAGTCCCTTCTCTGCTCGACCTGCCTAGTAACGATTAGCGGTATGCAGTCAACTTCCCTCTCTCAAAATCACGAACAGGTTTTGCTAGGATATCTAGGCATACACACATCCTCATCTGCTGTACATTGGCCCTGCCAGTTACGATGTAGAAGGTTACGGTAAAGTGATGAGTGTATAATTTGGCGATGCTGCTTATCTTATCATGCAACCATAGGTCTATATAAGATTTGGTCCTTTAACCCTATATCTGCTACTGCTGTGGTACGCAACCCTTACTCTTACCGCTGCTGAGCTTAATTATAAATGCTTGTCAGTACACGTTCTTAGCTTACGATTGCGAAAGACAGCTGCTTCGCAATTAAGCCGTATTATACCCACATCCTACATTGCTGTCCACTTGCCTTGGCAACAGCCCGCTTTAAGGTGGAGCAACGCATTTTATGGGCCGCTTCCGCCTTATCCCGCAACCACAGGGGCATTATCAAGCTGGATTTGCAACACTATTTTTCCTGCAGCTGGGGTATTTAGTTCTATCCCCTATGGCTCCAGCTCTTAACTTTCCATATTTATGGGTCCATGTCCTTATCCACCATAGCGAGCTGCTTCTGCTTCTCAAATAATCCGGATCCTACCCACAATGTCCACTGATATCATACCTGCTACACTGTAGTAATGCACCATTGAGTGAAACACTTAATACGTTTGAGCGACGCTGCCCCATTCTTCTCCCCAAACTCTGCTCCATTCCCGGGCTAGCAATAGCACCTTTTATTCCCTACAACTGCGGTAGTTAGGCCCTACACCATTCGATCCTCCTGTTTACTAAGACTGCTATGCAGTTCATGTCCCCCAATCCCACCAGCGTGAGCAGCTTCTGCGTCGCAACGTGTTCAGTACTATCCACTTGATTTGCCTGTTATAATGTAGAATGCATCAGCTCGCTTCGACTTTCTACATCTACTACTAAAAGATTTTGTCTTTTGTAACTGGACTTGCGCCAAGGCTATAATGTAGTTCTCCCGCACCTTTCTTCTCCGCGGTGCATGACTGGAGCTGTTCTGTTGCACGTATTCTTATAACATCCACTACGTATTATGCATCTAATACTTCCGCTGCTTACTGACGTCATCCTTTGGCAATTTCGGTCCCCGCTCATGATTACTGGATTTATTATATGAGGTAAAGCCATCACTATAGTATTATTCACCTAAACCTATTTCAGCGCAACTCTCCCAAGCACCGCGACGCGTTGTCTTCACATAGTTAAAAACATTAAACAAATTAAACAAATCTCTTTTGCTCGACGTTGCGCAGGATTCCTACTAAGGGAAAATTCAAAATATTTACAACTTTTTATGTTGACCACTTTACATATTAAATAACTAAATGTTTTATTCCCGTCAGTGCGAGGCACGCCAGCGACAGTATGCTCCTGCTAATACAAACAAGTATGGTCGGTAGTTGCATAAAAATGTAGCAAGTTAAGCAGTAACCTACTGGATTTTTTTGTCTGTGCATATGTAAGTGTAGTTTTCGGGCGCAGAGCAATTGAAAATATGAAGTGTGACCGTATTCGTGAATTTGTTTCCTTTTTCCCCGTCGTACGAATAGATCAAATGAACTTTGCGATCTGAATTACTTTCATGAAGTGGGAATCCTTTGGAAGGAGAAGATGCAATGGCTTCATTTATTGGCGAGTCACATCCTCCACGTCGTGGTGTTAAACTGCTTTTTATAGCTTCTTGTAGAGAGCACGCCTGCAAGGGAGTAACCCACCATCTCCTGGAACACTGCTGTCTAATTATTCTCTTAAGCGACAATAACCCGTATTGTCAAGCTCGCAGCACGTGGAAGTTTTTCGGCTAGCCAGCTACCGTTAGGTTAGGTCTATTTTCGTATGTGCACATCAGTTTCATATATACACGTTGTTTTCTGGGTGCAGTGCAGTAGGTTGATCTGGTATTATCCTCCGTTAATGGATATCTCGTCAACCTGACGCAGCGCAGCCTGACTAGAAGGAGGTAATAACTTACCTGGATGATGCATTAATGCAAAGACCTCTTAATCCGCAATCCAAATACGTTGGTTAATTAAACTATCTTCAGACGTCCCAGTTCGCAGTGGACTCAATGCGGAACTTAACTAAACGATAATAGTAAGGTAGGTAAGAAACGGCTGTAAAAGGAGTATTAGTAAAATTGAATAAGACGTAAATATCTTGCAAAGAATAAGCCAGACATATAGACATCAGCTTGCAAGGAATACTTAAAAATTGGCAAGCCCTTTTTTACTTTCCTCAGTCCTTGTTTACGGATGTCTAAATATGTGGAATTATGCAGGAAGCCTTACCCAACGAGAAAAATACTTCAGAATGAAACGAAGGTTCTAATACCAGCTGTCTCTGACGCTGAGTGCACTGTGAATAAAGGTGCATCACTTGACAACGGACAATATTTCAGTGAGGTGCAGCTATACTAGATAAAGCGCCCTAGCTGTTAGCACATAATTGCTAAATGGTCTAACCGTCTAAATGGTTCGGTATAGGAAAACGGTAAATGTTGGCATGAGTTTTAGTTGAAACATTTATGGGCGCTATTCTCCATATAATAAGAGCATACAAGAAGACTTTTGTGTTTCAGCGTCTCTCACCACTCTGGTTACCTTGTACGATGCTACCTTTTATTACGCGGGAGTAAAGTGTGACTAATAGTATGAGCATGGAAGAGCAATGCTGTAAAAATAATAGGAGCTGAGTGCCACCCATTACTGAGCCGGAGATTTAACCGGCGAATGGTAGTAAATAGAGCCAGCTAAGATAGAATTTCACGGAGATGGCCAAAACCGGGGGCAGTGGCGATCGAAATTCCTGGAAGTTCGACTGGCCGTCAGGACATGGGCCACTCCGACTCACGGTTAACTTCCGGGCCAGGTTAAATAAATATGAAAGGTTGAAGAGCCAGATAATTATAATGTACGGAAGAAGCTCAGTAGTCTTATGCTACCAAGCTGGCAGTGTTGCTAATAGCAGACGTCGAGCGTTCAAGGCTGGTAAAGGTTAAGGGTTGGTGAGGGAAAAGTGGAGGTGAAGGGGAGAGACAAAAGCCTGGATCACGTTCGCTATTCCATCCAAGTAATAGGCAAGCAACTAGCTGGAGTGTTATGATATGGAGTCCCGCGGTAAGCCTGTTTCAAACCAAGATAAATGGAAATCAGTTGAGCACTAGGCAGTGCAAGACGGTTAGGAGAGCAAGTGAAACTAGTTGAACCGATACCTTTTAACGTCATGCAACCCGCTAGCCGAAGTAGGGTACGTAAAACAATGAACATAAAAAGGAAATAAAACAGGGAGAGAAGCAGTATTATAAGTTCCTGTATGACGTTTGCTCGAAGGCGAGCCTAATCGTGAATGCTGTAGAGGTGAGGCTCGCCCTTTAAAATTCTCTGGGGTAACTTCACTATTTCTCGTCCAGAGACGTAGATTCGCCCAGTATGCATAAAAGCTCCTCTTCACTAAGCTGGTTGAATGCTTCAGCACGAAGCATATGCGTAGTGTTATTGCATCTGATGGATTCGGACAGTCTTTTCCGTAACGTTGTGTACCTTAGGGGAAGAATTCGGTGTGCCAGAATCATTGCTTACCGCTGCTTTACCATCAATGAACCTCGTTTGGCTCCCGCTTGACGCCACCTGTAGTTACTTACATATGATGCGCTCCGCAGCAAATTAACTTAACATCGTGCTGCTCATTTACCCTTCAATCCGAGCACGTTTGGAACCCTCCCATTTCTCTCAGCTTCCAAAATAATTCAATCAACCTAACCTAATTCGTCTTGGACTGCTTCGAAGGATCACGCTTTGCTTACTTGGTAGATAACAGTAAGCTACATATATGGTCTTGCTTTTGGTGCATGAACAGAAGACACCTTCAGCATATTATTTATTGCAGGGTATACCAGGTTGCCTCAAGTCGAAATGTCATAAGTTAGGAGTTTCACACTGCTCCGTTACATTACGACTTTTTACGGAATGCGCTCCGCTTGTTCCTCCCTTGCCCTTCACGCTTCGGTTTAAAGCTTTTTTGGGATCCTGGGTTGGACTAAGGAACTGTCTTCTCGCCTAATGTGGGACGAGCTAATCAACAAGGGCTTACCTGGACCACGGCAAACATAGCAAAACGACCCGGCCGCTTGCACCACCATGACCGAGGTCCGGTGTGGATAGATTTACACGAAGCCAACACACCGGAATAGTATACAAAAACAATAAAAGCAGTCCCGTTATTTAAGTTTTCCTCACACAATTATTCACCCTACTCTTCATGAATTGTCCTTCCTCCATCAGCCCCAACGATTATGGCGCGCTTTGGCAAAACTATTCGGTCAGCCAACAGTGGAACTTGGGGGTCATTCGACAGCGAACAACCGTGTGAACAATCTTTTGATAAGTGGCTTTGGCCGTTGTACCTTAACGCTGATAAGGATCGATGAGAGTGTTCTAGTACATGTTTGGTTTCCACCTGGTAAGCATTCTCCCTATAAGCGGTCACAATAGTCCGTTTACCTACGCCGCAAATCGTCGGATGGGACTCAACTCTGAATAAAGTTACTGCCCCCAAGCAAACAAAGGCAAATTGATTAGTCCTATTTCCCTATTCACGTTAACGGCACTAAATCTGCGCTCTGTCTGCACGTATCTCCATCACTTCACAATGTGCTTGTACTGTTTACACTAACATGAACACAAATAGTCTTCAGTGCACTGAGGAACGTCTTCCTCATGAGCACTACTTCCATTTCTACAAATTACACAACTGTTGGTAACACCAGTTACATGCATTTCAAAGCTCTTGTTGCGAAACCTAATGGACTGTACATTTTATGTTGTTTGACTTGGTGCGGCGCTACATTCAGAAATAAACTTTATCTATTTATTTAACTAGTAAAAATAATGCAATCGTACAGAAGCTGCCAGAAGTTTGGAACGCATATATTGCGCAGTGGTTATGATGGCACACGGGAAAATGCGGAGATATCAATCTGTCAAATGGTGAAACCTCTACAAGCTTTCATACTGTTTGTTGGCGTGGCATATTTAGGTTATAGATAAGCAGAGCGTGAATTGGAAACATCGCGGTGATGAATGGCTGTCTCAGAATAATTGTAAATGGCCATTGGTCAGTGTGGCCATATCACGTCATCTTTAACTGCATTCGACCACCGTCTTCCTGTCCATTTGTGTTTTGTTCCAGAGCTGAGCAGCGGTCACTGGCTTTAGTGTATCTATCTCTGTGGATTTAAGTGTTTTCGCTGGTTTGCATCAGAAAGCCGCGCTTAAGTGGCGAGTCTTGTTGCCCTGCTTTACATGGCGGCTACGCAATGAGCTTCATTGCGTTTAGGTGTATAACCCACGGGATAATTGGGCATGGCAGACGATTCCTTGTCTTTCACGTCTATATGACTCAGGCTGTTAAACGTACCCTGGCGTGTTCCAGCTGTGTGCATTAAATGTGTGCATTAAATAAAAAAATAAGTTTAATTCCGAATTCTTCAAGTCCCGCCAAATCCGATATGATCAACATTTACAAGCATTTATGTTTCACAAAAGACATCATGCATGTAATGTTCGGTGGGCAAAAATTGTACAAGTTGCATAAGTGGAAGTAGTACTCGTGAGGACCAAAGTCGTCTGCGTGTTGACAATAATTTGGATTCACGTGAACGAAGAAAAAAGTAGGAACACTGTAACTGAAGTGTTGACGAAATGTGCAGACAGACAGTATGTTTTGAGAGTACAATAAGGAAAATATTGAAAAAAGGGTACAGTCAGTTGGCCAGTGTGGGCAGTAACTTTACTCGGTGACTAGTCATATCCTCCTCGTCGCAGGTTTGTTAAATACTTAAAGGACCCTTTATAGTGAGCAGTCATGACAGGCAAATACCCATCAGGTTTTGGAACAATGCTGTTGATCCTTGTGGAGGGTAGAATGCGAATCGACCCCTTATTGACCCATTGTTCAGTCGCATATGCGCAGTCGAAGGAAACCTAGGTTTATCTGTTGGCTGAAAATATGGCTGTCAGGACAAGCCACAGTCGTTGAGGTCGGTCCAGGATGGAAGCTTCATAGAGAGTCGGATAAATAAATCAATAAATCAATATTTTATTCTCGACCATGAGAAGCACGCCAATTGATGCATGATCAGGTAAGTACAGCTGTACAGACTTTTTATGGGAACTGTAGTGACAGCAGAAAATTGTTCATATGTCCATGCTTGGAACTGTGCAATGGGGAACATGCGAAACAACGATTTGGTTGTAGTGGGATCGGGATCCATTTGTTTGGACATAATCGCTCTGCCATATATCGCAGTCATACCTCGACTAATAACAGATTGAGAGTCCTGAGGGATCCATTGGAAGATAACTGAAGAGCAAGTTATCCAGTATAAAGATTCTAATTGAGCTGCCAGTGTGAAGTTATGGGCTGTGACTTTGTTCGGTGGCGAGTCACATCCGCCACGTTGCAGTGTTGTTAAACGGACATTTGTGGCTTTTTATAGGGAGGACGCTTGCCAGGCGAAAACCCACCACGTCCTGAAACATTGCCGCTAATCCATTGAATGGCAAGTTGTAACTGGCTATGTTTCTTGTTGAACGTCTTTTTGCTCCGTTATTCGCAGTCAAGTTGCGTCCCATTTTTCTGCTGACTGATGCGTTATGCGAGTGGCCATTGCGTGCCTGGGTCCTCTCCTGTGACAGATCGGTATTTCTGGAACTGAGCATTCTTTCTGGATATGATGTGTGGAGCATCTGCAGAACCACGTGAAGTCTTGAAGCATATACGTTGAAATAGGTTGAAGTCATGGAGGATAGGATAGGTTCCGAAGAAAGAATCGCAGATCCCCTGGGGTATGTAGTGAAATTGATTAGAGATGGGGGAAACCACGGCCTTTTGAGAGGTGAAACGGATTGAAGAGCTTAGCATGACCACTTGTTCAGGCTTTGTATTGACAGGAGAATGTGCCTTCCGTAGTCGAAATTCCTCCAGTCAAGAGATATTTGGAAGAGGTATTGTTAGGTAAATTGAACTCAGTGGTTCATGTCGCGGAAGAATTGTATCAGTGCAAGATATTGATTGATTTGTCCGGTAAGTATGTTGTGAAAAGTTGATAATTTTCCGCTCTATCTAGGTAAAGAAGCTGTGTGCCTTGTATTGTTGTCGAAACGGAGGACAATTCCGTGGGTGTGTGAAGCCGTACCTGTGACAGACTCGAGAGAAGGTAAACACAAGGTAAATAGAAGGTAAATAGAAATTGCAAAGTATCTGAGGACAGCTTTTGTAGTATTTTCTTGGTTGGGATGCCTTCTTGTCAACCTTGCACACTAGACATCAAGCACGGTGCTGAGTGCGGTTGTAAATTGGATATAAGGTCATGGTTCAGGTAAGTCCTTGTTGGTTATTTCGTCCCATCTCGGGCGAAAAGGCAGCTCCCCTGTCCAGTCCAAGGTCTACAAGGGGTTTCCGAGCTCGAACCTACGAGGAAGCATGCAGTTACGGAAAACCGAGAAACATCCGAGAAGTGACATGTAAAGAACCACACAATCCCCGTAATACCTATCCTACGACCTGCGTAACTTGATATCTCATACGCAAAGAACAAATTTTAAGCCTTTTTTGTGTTATGAGATTGAAGATAATAGGCGTGGAGATTAGATTAGCATAACCACTATAGGTAACACCTAATGGTAACGTAGTAAAGAAGCTGGGTCGCACGGTGTTTTTAAGTCATAACAGTTCAGCATTTGAAGCCAGCAAAAGCTTTAGGTGGCGGAAAGCATGCAAAAGGTGGGAGACACTTCACAGCAAAGATCAAAAGCGGAGGATTCGGGTAAGTGAAAATAGAACGTTAGTAGCTACATACCTAGTGCGTTGCGCCGGGCAGAGTAGGTAAGTCTTCTAGGTGGACATGAGGAAGAGAACTAATACGTATGAAAGTAAGCGGCCCGTATTGAAGCTGAACGCCACACTGCAGCAGTGTGTCTTAGGTTTCGTAGTAGAAGGGGTTAACAGAAAGTCACTGCGCGAATGGATAGGGCGTTAGAACTTGCTGGGTTATTCAGTCTATAAGAGTTACATGTGAAAGGTAGTAGAGACAGTTCAATTGATGGAAATGCTCTATCGAATTTACTGCGTAATTGTGGCAAAGTTCCGAAGCATTGGCGGCAGTTAAGTGCAGTTATGTGTCAGAGGGCCAGTAGCCTGCTACGCGACCTTACATGGCAAGGATTATAGGCTGAATAGCAAGTAAATAGAGTGAATGTCGGAAGCAACCGTGGCTACTGCGATATTGCACGCATGGAAGGGGAGCCGATGTTAATTAATGGTTGCTGCTCTACTAACGGAGCTAAGGGCTGCATTACAGCAGTACGCCTGCGGCATTGCTGTAGAAGCGGGTTAAGGAGCGTCCGTACGGAGGTGGATTGGGCACTGTATCATGCGGATTAATTAAGCCTCAAAAGTTGGGGGAAGAAAGCAGGAGCGACAAGTTAATTGTTGGGAAGCCAGTAACATGCCGATGGTTAAACTATGGCAAGGATAAGCAGCATTGGAGGCAGCTAAATGTAAAGTCAAACGAAGAAAGCCAATAACAAGCTGAGTGGTTTCGTACGGCCAGGATCATAGGCTGTGGAAGCAAGTAAGTGAGGATGAACGTCGATGACTATGTGGCTACTGCGCTGCGCCGCGCCTTGTAGTTAAATAAACAAAAATAATGGTATATTAACGGATTGTTGTTGGGTGCAGTGCTTACCAGAATGCAGATCTAGAGGTACCCAAATGCCGTGTTATCGCATGGAGTGTGTGCTGCAAGCTACAGCACGTCAAGTATGAGCAAAAGGTGAATATGCGCAACTTACCACTGTGTGGTTGCAGGCTGTGACAGATTCGGTGGCGAGTCACATCCGCTACGTCCAGTGTTGTTAAGCGGATATTTGTGGCTTTTTGTAAGAAGAACACTTGCCAGGTGAAAATAGCACGTCCTGAATCACTGCCGCCAGTTATGTAGAAATCGGCGTTGCTACCGATGGACCGTTGTCCTAGTGGAGCAGCGGAAGAGTGCTGCTGACGTCTGAGGTGTGAACGGGCGGTTGTGGAGCTTGACGCTGCATTACAGTAGTGAACCAGTGGCTATGCTGTAGCTGAGGGGACGTGAACGTCAACGGTTCCTAACGCCAGGTTATTAAGGCTAACAAGGATGCGAGTTAAGCGTTGCAGATTAAAGTTAAGTGCTGGGAAATCAGTAGCATGCTGAGCCCAACTTTATGGCAAAAACTGAAAGCAGTGGATGCAGGGATGTGGTAATCTAAATAATAGAAAGCCAGTAGTAGGTTGAGCTGCCACTTACTGCATACGGTTAAAGCCTTAGAAACAATTTGATATATCTATAAGGCTCGACGGTTCGCAGTTTGCGCAACGGTAGACAAACTTTTGTTCCATTATCGAAACTTGACAATTCTCTTTTGAAAACAGGTCCCAACACCTGAATCAAGCATACATTTTAGTCCTGAAACAGGATCAAAAATTTACGTACTAATGTTGCGGGGCACTCCGTCCGCTAAAAGCTACCTAATATTCCGGAACGTGTGGACTGAAGAAAACATTCGGGTGAGGGTCTCATGCATTTGAAGCCATGCTGCTTGAAACTAATCCAGCTGTGTTAACCAAATGGCTTTCATCACCTCTGTTGATATCAACATCTGGTGAAGGCTTGCATCCTTCGCGAAACCTTTGCTGTTTCTGTCGCTTATACTATTACTCTGCTGTTACCGTGCCTCCTGACCGACCGACATAGCGGATTAAAAGAAAAAGACCTCAGGCAACGACTGCATTGAGCGCCCTGCAAGTGGTGAAAGCAAAACAAATTATGGGGTCGAATCAATAGGTAATAAGGGAATGGCTTAGCGCTCATTGGCATGCTTCAAGGCAAATCATCCGCATTGGTCGCATTCATGGTGAAGTGCCACCATACCTATTCGCGGACGACATCAAAGTCGCATGTTCCTTCGTCTCCGATAATATGAGAGATAATATATCCACAATAGAAAGAGAACTTAAGGCGCTAGAAATCTGGTGCGCAATATGGAATCTCGAATTTTCTCCATGAAAATGCAGTATTCTGTTTTATAGATGCACCGTGTCACCGAATGTCCTTACTCTTAGTGGCGCACCTCTTAGGGTCAGTAACTATGTTCTTGCGCTGGGGATTCAGTACTCTAGTTCCTTCAACTTTGCGGAACAAGTAAGCTATAGTGCAGCTAAAGCTGGGTCGTTAATAGGCTATATCTTCAAATCCATGTCGCATTTGGAATCTCGGGTGACTGTATAAAACGTGCGGTAGGCCTATTCTTGAATACCGCTCGATATTCCTTACGAACCCACGCAAGTGCGACAGGATTGCACTGGAGAACGTACAGCGTTCCTTCACCAAGCGTCCACCACGCTCAAAAAGGCTTATCTACCGTAGTCGATGCAAACAACTGGGATTGGACCCGCTGTGGTTACGGATGTTAAAGATAAAGCTCACGTTTCTATAAAAGCTTAAACAAAAGCCGGAAGTGAACCTGACACGACACTTCCGAAAGACAGAGGATACCCGAAATCATCTGCGCAACGCAACCAATTCATTCAGCCTGCCGACTGCTCGTTGCGGCATACGCCAAAACTTCTTCCTTTATATGTAGGCGGACATATGGAACAAGTTACTTCTACAAATCCGAGCATCTGTGACCAGTACACACTTAACAATGCTATACGAAGTTTACTCGACATAAACACAGCTTCTGAACTATTAAGCCTCAAAGTACCGGAAGACGAGCTATAGGCGACAGGACCAAACAACCTCTATCGAATAAGCCTACATCCCCATCTTTATTATTTATTGCCAACAGGCTCCTACTTCATTTCAACCTCGCCTCAGGGCTGTTTTGATACCTTATCGTACGCACGGCTGCTCTCTTTTGGCCATCTTATCCCCACCTAAACGAGACTGCCTCAAGACGTCCATTCCTTTGACTCAAATATTTCACTTTCTTTCTTTCTAGAACGTTGAGGTTTTACATCCTCAATATCATCATTGCCTATTCTTAGCTCTAAATGGCTCCACTCTACTATCACTCCTTGACTACACCGTAGATTGTAGTATTCACATCCCCGGTCTATCGGACAGATGTCTCTATTATTCCACAGCGCCAGATTATGACCACTCGTAAAATTTCAGGTCTCTTCCACCCCCATGCGTAACCCCAAGCTGTGTATATTGCATTCGGCATCTATTCTGATCCAGATGGCAACCCTTCAATAGTGGTCTAAGTACCCGTAGCGCCAGCGCAAAATTCCACTCCTCCTTAGCTTCCATTCGCTGTTGTGCCTCATTCTTAAACCTTTTGGACCAGTCCGGTCTCTGAGGCTCTAAATGCCTATAGTTCTCAAAACAAGGCCTCTCTTCTTTTTGGCCTCGGCTGGCATTGACTAAGGTTCTCACTGGTATAAGTAACAGCCTCAAGGTACTTGCCTCCGCCGGATTTATTATTCGGATGCTTAGTCCTTCCTAACGAAATTGAACGTTCCGGTCCGTGTTTGAGTTTTGCCTGTCCGCTACACTACCATACTTCTCAGCTCACGCTAACGTTTACCTCACCGGTTTGAAATCTCTTTTTGTCCGTAGCACAACTGTTCATTGGTGGTATCGGGACAACCAACTTCAGCGCCACATCCCAGGCCTCGCTAGACTCTCTTTGCTGCTGTGCCTCACATTCTTAAGCCTTTTGGACCAGTCCGGCCACTGGGGCTCCAAATGCCTATAGTTCTCAAACCAATGCATCTCTTCTATTGTGCATCGGCTGCCATTGACTAAGGTGCTCATTGGTATAAGTAACAGCCTCATGACACTCGTCACCGTCTGATTCATTACCTGTATGCTTGGTCCCCCAACCGAAATTGAAATTTCCGGTCTCTGGTTGAGTTTTGCCTCGCGGCTCCACTACCAAGCTTTTTGGCTCACCTTAACATCTTCCGCCGTCAACGGCATTTCTTTTGGTCCATATACTAACACTTCAATAGTGGTCTAGGTGCCCATAGCCCCAGAGCAAAATCCCAACCCTCGCTAGATTCCCTTCGCTGCTGTCTCTCATTCTTAAACCTTTTGGACCAGTCCGGTCTCTGAGGCTCCAAATGCCCATAGGTCCCCAACCAGCGCCTCTCGTTTTTTGCGCATCGGCTGTTATTGACCGAGGTGATCCATGGTAAAAGCAACAGCCTCAGACTTGTTTCCGTCTGATTAATTGTCTGTAGGCTTCGTCCTCAATACCGAAGTTGAAATTTCCGGTCTCTGCGTTTTACCTCTCGGCTCCACTATCATTCTTCTCAGCTAACATTAACGTGTCCCTCTCTAGTTTGGCATCCCTTTTGTCCATAGCACAGCTGTTCAATGGTGGCATAGGTACCACTAAAGTCAACGCAACATCCCAGGCCTCGCTAGATTCCCTTTGCTACTGTGCCTGTCATTTTTAAACCTATTGGATCAGTCCGGTCTCTGAGGCTCTAAACGCCCATAGGTCTCAAACCAAGACCTCTCTTGTTGTGCTTATCAGCTGCCATTCTTTTTGTAGTTTTCACGTCCCTGTCTATCGGACTGCTGTCTTCTTTACTCCATCAACATCAGTTTCTGAGCTCTTGAACTTTTCGGGTCTCATCTACTCCTATGTTTAACCATACTCTACCGTATACTTGTTCGGCACCTCTTCTGGTCAACAGCGCAACTCTTCCCGTGAAACACTTAGCACTTGGCGGTGTTGCCGCTACTATTCCCTTACCCTTGGTCACCTCCGGAGCAGGCATTACTGTCCTTTTCTCTCTACCGCTGTTGCAAGTAATGGCTGGCTGTGCTCTCTCTTGTATTCAACACTGTACACCTATCAGTCTATGACGAGCATAATAAGGCGTGCTGCTGCTGTAAATAACTAATCAGGCTGCCAGCAACTCGCTAAATATTAAGTTATAACTAGCAGTCTATTCGACTTCAACGTTCCACCCTGGATGTCCACCTTGGAGTGGCACACCAGTCATCTTTTTGGGCGGCCGCTCACACTACTGATATTCCTGCTTCCTTTTAGCGCTGGCTCTGCAAGCAGTTTCCCGCTAAAGCCGTAGTATTCAAGCGCTTCTCGCTTCTATTATTTTCATTGGAGGCCTATCAGCGGGCACTTTCTTCCTCATAATTAACCCGACTCCCAGTATCGCCCTTTTCTGTCGTCTATTTGACTATATCGCTGCACTGTAGAAGTCCCCATCTTTTTCCGCTATTCTAGCTCCCTTTAGGGCTGGCTTTGTAACCGTATTCTTGCTACAGCTGTAGTATATACATCCCATTCTCGCCATAACTTTGACACTACATCTCACCCCTGCACGCATCTGTTTCTCTAGCATCCCATTACTGAGCATTTTACGTTATTATTTTCATGGGTCTCAAATCCGACATAGTAACTCCACTGGCTTTCATACATGTTCGAGCGACAAGCTGCGCCATCGTCAACCGATCGATCAACCTATATCTTAGGCGCATATTTAACCACTCATTATGTTCTGATTCCCTCAACTCATCTACCGGTTAACAACTCCTGGTACTCACGGTTTCCACACAAGACAACTTATGCATCCGCTAGGCCCCTTCGGACAGCCTTTTTCGCTCACATTCAGCAACTATCGGGTTTCGTGCCTGCATGCAAAAATACGGATATGCTGTATAACATATTCAGTCAAAATATAGACCATTCCTTTGGACGGGGCCAGAAGTCCCACGATGTCAAGATGGACATGGGCAAATCGCGCTGAAACTGACGGAAAGCGACCAAGCGGAGCGGACCCGTGCCGCTGAATCTTGGCTTGCTGGCAGGTGAGACAGCTGCGTGCCCAGCGCGTAAGATCGCGTTGCATCCCCGGCCAAACATACCTCACAGAGACAAGCTTAGCAGTAGCTTTAATGCCTGGGTGGGCGATATTGTGGAGTATGTCGAAAACGATACAACGAAAGGTTTCTGGAAGACTAGTCGAGGTCCTCCAGTGGATGTGTCGCATAAAATGTTACCATCAGATGACGGCAAAGGATGCGGGGATATTTTCAAAGAAGAATCGCGCAGTTCCGAAAAGGTTTGGCCGTTTGATTGCGCGGCGGCCATAGCAGACAAATCGACTGCCTGCCCGGCAGGGCCAATCGCAGATACCCTTGAAAGAGCATCAGTGACGACGTTTTGTTGGCCAGAAATGTGTCGGATATCAGTCGAGAATTGGGCGATGAAATCCAGATGACGAATCTCACGTGGTGAGTGTCGAGCTGATTGATTTCGGAACGCGTAGGTAAGCGGCTTGTGATCGGTGAAGATAATGAAGGTGGTACCTTCGAGGACGTGTCGGAAATGTCGAACTATAGAGTAAACGGCCAGCAGTTCGCTACTGAACGTGCTGTACTTGACGTCGGCGGGTTGTAGGCGTCTAGAGTAGAATGCAAGAGGTTTCCAGCCCCCATTTGTATGTTGCTGTAGGACGGCGCCAATGGCGGCGTCTGATGCGTCAAATGCAACGCCGAGCGGAGCATTTGGATCGAAAGGAGGAAGCATAACGGCATTGGCTAAGGCTTCTTTGCTTGATTTAAAAGCTTCAGCAGCAGCGGCAGTCAGTTCCACCTGACCGTTTTTATGTCCACGAAGTAGGTCGGTTGGTGGACTTAGCAAATTGGCACAGTGTGGAAGATAACGTCGGTAGTAGTTGAGCATGCCGTTAAAACGGTGAATAGCGGTTAACGTAGTCGGGACCGGGAAGTCTCTGATGGCGCGGACGCTATCGTCAAGAGGCCGTATACCATACTGATCAATATGGTGGCCAAGGAATTCGACGGAAGGCTGCTAAAATACACATATGTCAGGGTTGACAGTGATGCTGTTAGCGGCCGGCCTGTCGAAAAGTATTTTGAGATGTTCTGCGTGCTGTTCTTTAGACGCGCTGGCAACTAGGATATCGTCGATGTATGCATAAACAAAATTTATACCTCTAGTGACTGAATCGATGAGTCGTTGAAAAGTCTGGGCTGCGTTGCGAAGACCGAACGGCATACGCAAAAGTTTGAACAGCCCGAACGGCGTGATTACGGCAGTCTTCGGGATGCCTTCCTCAGCGACTGAAACCTGGTGATACGCGAGAACCAGCTCGATTGTCGAGAACACACTGGTGCCGCGCAGGCTTGCCGTGATGTCCCGAGTGTGAGGAATCGGATATCGGTCGGGAAGATAACGCTATTGAGGGCGCGATAATCACCATATGGACGCCAGTCTCCTGGCATTTTGGGCAGCATGTGGAGCGGCGAAGCCCAGGGACTTTTAGACGGGCGAATGATGCCTAGTTCAAGCATGTGCTCGAGCACTGCGCCAGCAATTTTCAACTTGTCAGGGGTCATTCTCCTGGCTTTGGCAAAAACAGGCGGACCTTTCGTAACGATGTGATGTTTCGCAGCACCAGGGGCGAATGAAAACCCGTGCCATTGCACGAAAGAATTGCGGGAACTTAGTAATAAGCATCTGACCGATAGGCGAGCTTGACAGGTTGGCGTATACAGGACTGCTTGACTCTATGTCGGTCAACGTACCTATAACTGCCAGGTTTAGTTGACGATCGAGCAGACGGCATTGCTTTGCGTCAACAAGTAAATCGAAGTGCTGCACAAAGTCAAGGCTAAGAATTGGTGTCTGGACATCTGCGACGAGAAAGCTTCATTTAAAGGAAGGTCGTAGGTTTAAATTAATCGTGCGCAAGCATTGACCATACACGCGAATTGTGGTGCCGTTTGCTGCGCGCAATGAACCGGTCGCTTCTTCGATATCATTAGAATCACGTGGGATAACGCTGACTTCTGCGCCGGTGTCAACGAGATAGCGTACTCCCGTACTGCGATCGGTGACAAAGAAAATGCGACTGGGGCAGCCAGCAACGTCCGTCGCCCCTACGTGCTGGCCTACCCGTTTCCCTGCGTGTTGCGCTTGAAGGAACAAGGTGGGCGACACGATCTGGCCTGATGACCAAATCGCTAGTGGTACCAGCAATAGCCTGACCTAGGGGGAGATTTCTAATGTGATCTAGGAGGACTGCGTTTACTGGAACTATTTCGGCGGTTGGATCCGGATTGTGTTAGCTTCTCTAGTCGGTTGTTCAATGCGGCTACTTGCGCTCTTAGTTCTGCTACCTCCGTACTGGAGGTAGACTGAACATGCGATATTTGGGCGTTGGATTCCCTTTTCATGCACAGTAGTGGTCGTGATTTATCTTATTTATTCTACTCCGCTTACAAGCTTAACTTATCCATTTCTGCCGACGGTTAACAATCTGGCAATAATAATATCGCTTTCTCTCTATGAGCCGACATTTTAGGCCCGTCTCAATGGTCTCCTGTCTGACTGCTGAGGCCTTAACAATGAGTCATCGACAGATCCAATGGTCTATTCACAACACCTCGAGACCATTGTAGGCTTTTCCACTTCTCCCCAATAGTTACTTCTCCTTTCAGACTTCATTCTTTCGTTTTCGCGCCCTCGTTAAATTCCTTTTTCAATTGCACGGCAACTTTTCGGGTTTGGCTCTAATCTATCCTCGTCTGCCCAGTCTCCTATCTGATTGCCTCCAGACATCCGAGACATAAACAATTTAGGCTCTGTGGTCCCAACACTCTTTGCCCCTCATCCTTTGTGCTTTGCTAGCCACACTATCTACATATTCCGGCCCAACCCTCCGCCACATTTACCCTAATTACATCACTGGGCATTATTCATCCTTCTTGTTGCTAACAAAGATGAAGCATCAGCAGATGAACGTCGGCAGCTTTTTTACCTCCCCTCAATAGAACCTCTTTTACCGACTCTCTGCTTACCTTCCTTTGCTTTCTGTTGCATTCCTTCTTCATTCCACGCTGACTTACATGTGTTTGTCCTCCCTGACTTCTTGCATTCCTACCAATTCAGGATTAAGGAAATACGCCTGTGTCGCTTCTTCTTAGTGATATTCCTTCCCATTATCTGCACACCTCGTTCTTCTCTCTCTGGTTCCCACCGATTGAACAGGTGTCCATTTTAGGACTCCCCAAACACACCTGCTTCATCTTCAATCCTTCATTCTTTACTGATCCGTGTTCTGCTCGATTCTCGTCGTATTGCGCCACTTATGATATACGTGTATATGCGATATTTATATAACAATTACATGCATAAGGTGCAATAGTTCAGGCATCGCCGCAATTGATTGACTGCATTCCAGATGCATTCCTTTCTTCTGTCTGTTTGGCCGTCTCTGTTCGTTTCCTTTTTCGCCCGAGTCTGTCACAGGTACGGCGACACGCACCCACGGAATTGTCCTCCGTTTCGACAACAATACAAGGCACACAGCTTCTTTACCTAGACAAGAGCGGAAAATTATCAACTTTTCACAACATACTTACCGGACAAATCAATCAATATCTTGCACTGATACAATTCTTCCGCGACATGAACCACTGAGTTCAATTTACCTAACAATACCTCTTCCAAATATCTCTTGACTGGAGGAATTTCGACTACGGAAGGCACATTCTCCTGTCAATACAAAGCCTGAATAAGTGGTCATGCTTAGCTCTTCAATCCGTTTCACCTCTCAAATGGCCGTGGTTTCCCCCATCTCTAATCAAATTCACTACATACCCCAGGGGATCTGCGATTCTTTCTTCGGAACCTATCCTATCCTCCATGACTTCAACCTATTTCAACGTATATGCTTCAAGACTTCACGTGGTTCTGCAGATGATCAACACGTTATATCTAGAAAGAATGCTTAGTTCCTGACCTACCGATCTGTCACAGGAGAGGACCCAGGCACGCAATGGCCACTCGCATAACGCATCAGTCAGCAGAAAAATGGGACGCAACTTGACTGCGAATAACGGAGCAAAAAGGCGTTCAACAAGAAACATAGCCAGTTACAACTTGCTATTCAATGGATTGGCGGCAGTGTTTCAGGACGTGGTGGGTTTTCGCCTGGCAAGCGTCCTCCCTATAAAAAGCCACAAATGTCCGTTTAACAACACTGCAACGTGGCGGATGTGACTCGCCACCGAACAAAGTCACAGCCCATAACTTCACACTGGCAGCTCAATTAGAATCTTCATACTGGATAGCTTGCTCTTCAATTATCTTCCAATGGATCACTCAGGATTCTCAATCTGTTATTAATCGAGGTATGACTGCGATATATGGCAGAGCGATTATGTCCAAACAAATGGATCCCGATCCCACTACAACCAAATCGTTGTTTCGCATGTTCCCCATTGCACAGTTCCAAGCATGGACATATGAACAATTTTCTGCTGTCACTACAGTTCCCATAAAAAGTCTGTACAGCTGTACGTACCTGATCATGCATCAATTGGTGTGCCTCGCATAGTCGAGAATAAAATATTTATTTATTTATTTAAATGCGGTTGGCAATATCGGCGAGCTGAGGAAGAGGCACATTCTTTGTATGCAAGGGATTGCGCATGTCACGTGGCACGCAACGAATCCACATCTCTTTCAGGAAAGAGTCACCAACATCGCGAGGCTTAGCTAGAGCTTGCATCTTGTGCAGCAACTGCGAAGGCTATCGGTCCCCTAGCTCGGCTTCGTTAAGAAGCTGCGTGATGCAAGCATGGTTTGCTATGCCAAATCGCTTTAAGACGACGGCCTTAAGCTCATCGTAACTTTTCTGATGTTCCGGAAGTTCCAAGATGTCATCGAGGTCATCGGCGACTTGCAGGGGAAGCGCAGCGATAACGCAGTGAAATTTGGCGCTGTCAGAGTTAACGCCATATTACGAAAAAATGGATTCTAGCTGGTTAAACCAGGCCTCAGTGTTAATGTGACGGAAAGGCTGGATAGGAAAACGGAACGCACTAACCTGATCGTCAGGTGAGTGAAAAACCTTCATGATGAAAAATTACGCAGCGTGTGAAAGTGTATGCAGGTATTAAAAAGTAAAAGTAGAAGGGTAGACAGAATAATTTACCGGATCTGCAAACTAATATTAGTACCAAACTCACCGAAACTGTTTTTTCGAGGCCACCAATTATAGCGCGTAGATCCTGCGCTATATGTCCGGCACGCGACTAGACGACAAACCAAAGGTAGTGGGTAGAAGACACAAAAGTAAACTAGGGAAGAAGTTTATTGGACGGGAGGAGCGTTAGCTAATGCTAAAAATAGGGCACCCGGAGAGAGCTAGCTAGGGAGAATGTCGTTGGCGCGCGGCTCGACTGCGAACGACGCTCCGTCTACGCTCTCGACGCCAACGACATTCTCCCTAGCTAGCTCTCACCGGGTGCCCTATTTTTAGCACTAGCTAACGCTCCTCCCGTCCAATAAACTTCTTCCCTTTTTTACTTTTGTGTCCTCTACCCACTACCTTTGGTTGGCCGTCTAGTCGCTTACCGGATATATAGCGCACGATCTACGCGCTATAATACCATTGCTTTCAACCAGCGCAACGTTACCATAGATTTTATACTTATTCATTGACATAGTCTTGTTCAATTTCCTTGGCAGTTTGCTCGGCCCGTGTTTCTTCTCTCCCTTGTTCCAAAGGATAACAATACCTGCACAGAACACTTCCGAGGACATACCCGCGACGTACCCTTGGACACGGAATCAATACAGAACAAAGAAATCGCAGGTACTTCGCAACCCTGACACACTAATGGAACCCAGAAAACTAATCAAATCAATACAAGTCACCTGAGTCGTCCGACTTCAACAGCTCCAACCACTTGCGGTCGACTCCCAATGAGATTACACAACCATGGGAAACAATTTGGCGATAGGTGACTGCGAATATCCGCGAGAGTAATCGGTCAGATGCAATTATGCAATATCATATTATCAGTCGGCAGTGTTCCAGGTCGTGGTGGGTCTTCGTCTAGCAACCGTTTTCCCTACAATAAGCCACAAATGTCTGTTTACCAACACTGCGATGCGGCGGATGTGACTCTCTACTCAAAAGAGTCACCGCACCAATCACACATTGGCAAGTTGACCAAATTCTGTGCATAAATCTGCCCTCCTTCGAACACTTCTACATATGTGATTAGTGACATGCCACTATTCTTAAATATTTTTTCAGCTTTTTCTTCGTGCTTCACGCACCTGACCCGCACTGTGTACACAACCTAATCGGACCAGTTCCTCATCAACCTACTCAACATTAGTGATCCGATTCTTATCTCTAGGTTTCGCATTCTGTGAACATAGACTTCGTACAATCTTTGGGCCATATGGGTCCACACTACTGTCTCTAACTGTATTACTCCCGCTCTTGATGCTGCTAACCATGATCTCATGCGCAATATTGCAATAGGCTGATCAAGCCCGAAAGGCGTGCCTCGCTTTGTCGAGAATAAAATATTTATTTTTTATATTTATTTAGTAATTAGTTTTCTCTCATTGGATGGACACAGCACTTCGGCAGACGTCATAAACAGTTTTTCGGGCTGCTGGCAGAGCGTTGCCTGCTCGCTAACAGACATTGTGCTTTCTGTTGAATATGTTATGATGTGGCAGGCGATGGCCAAACAAGGAGTACATTGTGGACTTGAACGAGACAGACTCCAGGACTGCGTCCAATGTAAGATGGTCAACGCAATGTTCGGCAGGTTCGGAGTTCGGCGTGCTTCCGTGCCCATGCAGAGAAGTAGCTTCTAAGAGACGTTTGGCGTTAAACAGAACTTAAATCTTTCGTAGGCAGATGCATGCGTATATAACAACCAAATTTTACAGAGCTGGTTTAAAATACAACTTATGAACCACAGAAGAGAGTAGGATAAAGGTAGCTGGAAGGAAGTATGGGTGCAGGTAAGCAATGAGGTTAATGGACGCGTCGCCTATCGAACGCTTACCTGTTCGCTTGCCTCCAGCTTGATCGCGTACCTTGTTACAGTTCACATCCGCCACCAGCCAAACATGGTACACACACATGGAGATGAGGCCCTGCTTGTCATTATCCATTAAAGCGGATTTAGTGCATTACTCTAAGCTTAACGTTGCTGCAAGGAAAAGACCGAGAAGGCGTCAAAGACTGAGAACCAACTCGTTAGCGTGTCTTAGAAGGCATTTAGGCGCTTCGAGCCTTCTGCCTGTAAGCAGTTGCTCAGTCCATGTGTGCGCTCTTCTGTGGATCACGCAATCGAGTGCTGGCAGCCAGTGCACAAACATGAGCTCGCATCACTCGAGATTCTACAGTGTTGTGCTATCAGAAACACTAAAGGGTTGTTCAGCCCTCCATATCAACTTAAGCTGGGACATCAGATTGCAATGTGGTCAATGCTAAGGAATAAGTTAAGACTTAATAAGGCCCTACCATCGTCTGACGAACTCCAAACACGTTGTCCGCCTTCTGCTGTAACTCAATCACGACACGAGTTTGCGGGCAATGAATTCCAATTGACCCGGTAAAGCAGCCAGCTAGAATGTTGTCGCAACGCATGCTATCATTGTGTATGCCAGCTATAAATAGCCATCCAAAGGGTCCGTTATCTACCCTTGCCTGGTTGTGTACAGCAAAGGTCTTGCTGTAGTCCCAACCCGCCTACACTACCAAATATAGCCGATATACATCAAAAGACAATATAAGGTGACAAAAGTTGGGAAACGACCGTTGACACACACAGTGGTGGTAAGCAGTTTGAAGCATGCGGAAAACATCGTGAGTCTATCAATGCGCTTTTCATTTGACCACTACGATTTCTTGCCTTTCCCGTTTCTTGATTTCATCCCGTTTATCCCACGGGAAGCGTTAAAGAGCTGGACTGGTTATATTGTAACTTTGTTTCCTTAGGATATACACCTAAGGTAGAAGACCAGTGTCGCTTCCCCTTATTGTTATCGTAGCATTTCGACTTGTGTAAGGTTAGAATAGACATCTCCGATAGTTTTTCACGTCACGCATCCATTCGTCTTATTATCGATCCTCCACTGGCAGCTCTGAAAATGAGCTTCACATCGCCACAAGTAATTTAGGCGCAGCCTTTACTGAACTGCGGTTCCCAGTAGACGGTTGTATTAAATCACTCTAACCCCTTTCGAACGAGCTGCTTTGTCCATCACAGAACCTGGAAACCTCGGTCGGAAGCCAATCAACTGTTATGCGCCCACCATCATGTTTAAGACTGTATGCCATATTTGACAAATTTGTAAATTATTTATGTGAATGTGGACACCGGTGCGAACCGTCACACGGATATATTATACTACAGGCTAAATTGCGAATGCACATGGTTACTACTCAGAGGCTAGGAAAAATGCTCCGTTCTTCGAATTGGAGGAGGTTGTCCTCCTACGAAGTACCTGGTTTGTGGGGTCGGACTCCGCCGCGTATCTAGCCGGGTTGACATAGGCGTTGTAGACATTTCGGCCTTACACTCAGGCGACAACTGAAAGAAGGCCGCAAGCAGAGGCTTTCGCATGTTGTGATAAATACGACGTCCTTCCGGAGTCTTGAAGGGCGGCGTATTTACGAGCATTTTCTCAGCTTTTGTCCTGCCTCACCTGAACTACTGCGTTCAGCTCGTGCGCCCTGTCTCGTCAGGAGACATAATCTAGCTCGAGAGGGTTTTGCGGGTGGGTACTAAGTTACTCGAGTGACTACAGGGACAGACGTACCTGGAGCATCTACTTAGTTTGGGAATGCATTCAATGCGCTGCCGATGACTTAGAGGAGACCCAATCCTAATCTACCGTATCGTAACTGGAAAGGTTCGTCCAGATTATCTAGAATATTCGGTCGCGCGAGGTCGTCTGTTCTACACGGTCATTCCTTGAAACTGGACAATCCGCGGTCCGATCGGATTAGGGCGGAAATCCGACTGTCACGCGGTCATCAAACGCTGGAACATGCTTCCGGAAATTGTTAACAAGGAAGCTACGGTTAAGGGGTTTGAGCCGCAGATTGACGCTCTTGGGTGGCAACACGAAATCATTCCATTATTCTGAGTAACTCGCATCTTCAAACCTCGATTTCCTTTTCTCGACTTTTCTTCATGCACTGGTATTATTTTCTTAGTTCAAGTGATCCTCCTTATCCTGTACCACTATTTTTCTTTTCTATCCTTTGATTACTTCACGTGACTGCCACAGCAGGGACTGTTAGTGCAGTGAACGTGGGCATTGGATGGATGGCCAGGGTGTAATACGGGTGTCCCGTTTTAGATCCATCAATAACTCTGCGGGCTTCCTCAATTCCTGGCTCAACAATCCACTCAAAATAGAACAATCACGGGATTCTCTTATCGTTCCAGTCCCGGCCGAACTTGAACTTTAAATATGTTGTGTGTGTGCTTAGGTTTAATAAATTTATGGTGCGTTAAATCTTTCTAACCATAAACAGCGATTTTAAATGGCGTCGGTGGTTTATACACGTTTCGTTCACGTTTGTTTAAATGGTCACATGTCGTCACTTTTATGCTTTTGAATTAGACGGATTACATCCCACTTTTGAATCGTGAGTTTACGCGGCAATTCAACCCATGAGTTTGGACCTCGTTATGGGTAATTGCTATGCTTAACGTCTTCTTTTGTATATGCCATGTTACATGCGTCACACATTCCTATACCTTTGCTTCCACTCTTTCCAGGTTCGTTCAGGCTTTCTGCAGGAATATTAATAAATGACGCAGACACCCGTAAGCCTGAGGCTCACTTTACCACCGAAGGCTACATTCGCCGGACGTACCGGCGTTGTACAGGTCTTACAGGCTACGACACCCACCTCCAGCCATGGGATCATCCAAATTGGATCTCCCACGGTTAAAGGATTTTCTACTGTTCGCCCTCTCATTCAGGCCTCCAATACCATACATGTCAATTCCAACACAGCCGTGCAGTACGTTCGAAAGCCATCCGAAATGACAGGTAAATTTGCACCTTTAACCTGAGTTTATTCCGATGATCTTCGGATGCTAATCGGAAGGATCGGCACGTGTTTGCTTTCATCATTTCGTTTCCCTTAGTTGTATAATCACGGTGACATCCAGGGGTTAAACCATCCGCCTCAGTGTGGCCGGCGACACTTGCTACGGCTAGCTATAGCGCACTGGAACTCGCTTCTAGAAGATAAGTTCATTTGGAACTAGAACCATAGAATAACACTGTAAACGAGGAATTTCTAGGATGATTGGCGATTTTAACAAACCTAAAACCACAACTGCATCACACTGGTCAACCAGTTACTCTTAAATGCCCTGGCCAACAGTCCCTGCCGTGCCGATTACATGAAGTAAGCATGAAGTAGCAAATATGGTAAAGGAGACTGCAGTTATGGATTTTCAGCGTCATGTTGGTGCTGTCGGGTGGTACAACTAAGCCTTTCATTTCTACATACCGAATTGTACCTTTCAATTTCTCTTTTTTTGCAATTTCATCCAATTCTTTGGTGTTGTTATTTAGTTAAATTCCTCTTAGGGAACGTGAATATTCCCTACAAGCTAGGTCATTTAAGCGGCTCGGTCATATCCTGCGTATGTCGGCTGGGCGATTGCTTCTGTGTCTCCTTTTCGCTTGTGCGGGGCTTGGCTGGAAGATACTAGGTAGTCAGCTGCACTACTTCGTAATGCCAGCTTGGTCCGGGATTACCCTGCTCCTGCCAATAGTTCCGGGACAGTATTCTAGGTGGTGGGTTTTTCGCTGGCAAGCGTTCTCCCCATAGAAAGCCACAACTGTCTGTTCGACAACACTGCCGCGTGGCGGTTGTGACTCGCCATTAACTAGTCACTGCCTCATGCTTCACTCCGGTGGAGCATTGTATTCCAGCAATCTGGTTCTGAAACTGTGGGGAGCATTGAGCACGTTTGATAAGCGTCCAAACGAAGGAGGTCTAAACTGTGTACTCGGCTCCCAATGAGCCCGATTCCCTTAACCCGCTCCGATGCCTTGCTAGTAGGCTATTCAGCCTAAGACAACTCCCTACCTCGGCTTGAGCAACGGTACTATCTCGCCCCCTGACAGAACCATGGGTCCAGCAACTGCTGCTATTATGTCGTATTCTTCCTCTCCTGCGCTCACTGCTTACGATCCTCCATCACACGGCAAACCTACCTTCGTCAATTATTCATTTGAATCCACCACTTTCAGTAGTCTTCCATAGCCAAAGATTCGACCAGTGATCTCCATCCGACCTCGATCTCCATTTCGGCTGGCAGCTTTCAACAGATTAGACCAAGCCGGCACACCCTGGATTTCTTGCTGTTGGTACCTGTAGTCTTCCTAAGACTCGGTTACAGGACTCCAACACTGTAGTAAGGTTGACGTCAGCTGAACTCGGAGCCAAATATTCTCTGCATTTGTCTGGTGACACAGGCTGCTGCAGCTGGTTTGGCTGGTCTTGTCATCGCATTGAAGGACAAAGTTGAGGCTTCGCTGCTCGATAGATTCTCGATTGACAGCTGCTTGTGTGCAGTTCGACTCCAGTACTCACGTAGGACCACTAATAATCGTAGATTTAAAGATCACAATCCTGTCTTATAATCTGAGGGCGCGGGTTTGATCCTGAGTAGGGGCCGGACGACCCTCGCGGTATTCTTAACCCACGTGCGACCGTTGGTGGTTGCGCGGCAGCGAAGCGTCGATACTACGTACCTGCGCACTGCTGATGCATATACCGAGACGCAGTTTGTTTGTGGTTTCAGCCTACGCTCCAATCGACTGCAGTCGTGCATCGCTTTTGACGACTTTTCTCGCGGACTCCACCGACTTAACTAAAACCGAATAATCCTTTGCAGTCGTCCTTACCTAACTTCACTGTATGGCTCGGGTGCCTATTACAATGCGGATATTATCTTGATGGTCGTCATCTTAATGAGAGTCGTTCTGATAACGGACAGGCTTCTAACGTTGTGATGATAGCCGGTTCTTCCTCGCCAGCACGGACTTCCTACCCTCGAGGAGACACGCCGCTACTTGGTGTTCCCCTTCGCCAACACAATTGTGGTCGCAAATTTCAATCAGCTTCAGGTAGCCGTGCAGCATACGGGGTTGCAGATCCATTTGACCAACCTACCTCGATTCGGATCACGCTCTGTTCTGTGCGGACATCTGCATACGCGTTGGTGTCTCCACGAAACCAAGGCACCTTACACTAGATACCAACAGCCTAGCCAACCCTTCCATTTAACTGGCCTATCAATCCCCCTTATCAGATGCGCTCGTTAATGCTACATCTACAGATGCCGAACATTACCGGCATTTCTTACAGGCGTTGTTTTCTTCTGGTCAGTCATACTGTGGAATTGCTGGGTGTTCTATAGGAGGCTGGATCTACTCGCTCTTTGGAATTGTTTGACCGTCACCGAGCTATCCAAGCAGATTCAAGCTGGAATGAAGTCCACCGCAACCCCACCAAATAACTCAAGCAAAGCCTACGCAACGATAGCAAAACTTGGTCTCAGCGCGTTTCGGAGATGGAGACAGTGTCTCTAAAAATTTCGCAAGCTTTTCCAAATCATTTGGACCACTGGCCGCAGAAGACCTAGCGTCAGTGAAGCTGTTTGCTACGTAAGCGCATGGACCGCTAGGCTGAGCACTTCCATTCACAATTCATTTACTTTCCCCCTTCTGTCCATCTAATAAGCAGACCAACTTGCGCGCATTGCAACGTTTCACTGGAACCACCCACCGAGGTGGTCTGTCCTGAGCTTCGTCATTTGAAGCGATTCAAAGCTGCTGGCTTAAACGGACCTCCTCCGAAGCGTTTCAAGCACGGTGGCGAGGCATTTGTCAACCAGTTAACGGCTGTTTTCCATTATCTGGTGTATAGAAAATGTTTTGTCCTCTTGGTTTGCATCGGTAATCATACCCATCTTCACAGAGTGCTCGTACTTTGCAATAACCAGAAAGAAATAATTAATATCCCTCGCATTCAGGTTTCTAACATACATTCTACTGCACAGGTTAACATCGATTCGAGAGCTACACTCTCATGAGCAACATGCTGGTTTTCGACCCGGTCGAGGGTGTATTGGTCATCTTTACGCTCCGCCAACTCCGAGTAGCGCCACCTCTATCGCCATCCTACCATGGTCGACTTTTTGGACATCCGAGCTGCGTTCGACTCGACCGACCGGCCTGTTCTATGACGTCTGCAAAGTAATGGGGTTGCCCGAAAAGTTTACTGCCATACTTGGAGCTTTATACAACAATGTCTGGCAGAGTGAGGGATTACGGTAGGCTCTATTCACCTTTCGCCATCACTAGCGGTGTTCGACAGGGATGCCTTATGTCCGCGTTTCTTACCAGCTTTGCGATTGTTGTCCTGTTAAGCGCAATGGAAGATCCGCAGGTTTCTGGCCTAAAGCTTCTTACAGGCACCCGCGTAGCTGACTTGGACTATGCTGATATTGTCTTGTTCTGTGACGACTCAGATCATGTAAGTCGTTATAAATCTCTTGTTGCTTGAAGCTTCTAAGTATGGCATGACCTTTACTGCATCATAATGTAAGGTCCTACAGGATTGGCGTCCGCCTGCCCCCATGCTGATTCTTGTAGGTACGCAGCTTAAACAAATGGATAGCTTCATCTACTTTGGAAGCTGGGATTTTTCTGATGGCACGATCGGTACAGATTTCTCTCTGTATTGCCTAAGCCCGATCGGCTTTCACTGGTCTGAATCGTTTGTGGCGCCCGGGTGACTTCTCACTTTCGGTAAAGAATATGGTCCACAGTGTCTGTGCTCGCACGGTCCTGTTGTATGAAAGCGAGTCCTGGCCGACCCGTGTGAATGATTTGCGCCGGATTTCGGCCTTTTACAACGGTTGTCTGTTGAGAACAGCTTGTATGTGGTGGCAACACCATGTTTGCAATGACGATGCTAGACGTCGCGTCTCGGGTAATATGGCCTCCCTCTCGGCAAACTAATATCGCTGCGCCAACTGAGGTAGCTAAGTCGCGTCCTACGCATGCTTTGCGAACATTTTCCGCGGCGCGCTCTATCCGCTCACGCAGGGCCGCACGGGAAGAAATCTTGGTAGTCAGCCTACCGCATGGCGGCAAAACGTCAAGGCGTTGACTTCCAGTCTCGCTGTTGCTGGTCTACGTCTTCCAGACTGGGAACTGAGAGATGAAAACATTGCTGGTTGGAGCTTCTTGATGACACATCGCGTAACCGCGGCTTGCATGAGTCTGCATTGATTCTATTGATCAAAACCGTAATCACTAAGCTAACAAAACGGCGCTTTCAAAAAATTTTTCTTTATTACTTCCATTTTTGACCTTTGTATTTACTATGCATATTTATTCCATGATTTTGGATAACTCGATGTATGTTGCATAGACTTACCATTTGGTTGGCGGCAACCGGTTTCAGATTTGCCTGTCATTGTGCCCAGCCACAGGACGCCTGCGCCTACAGACGGACCATGGGTGGTTTGCGCTGCACCACCCACAGCTCCAAACCACACCCCATATCATCCAGTGTAAACCCGAAGGAATAAGACCGGGAGGCATGTGGATGGGAGCCACGTTTCATCAACCGAGCAGGCCCACACTCCTTCACAGGCGAACACAAGCACGCTGTGTTTGGAGAATCAAGCGCACACAAGGCGGTGGCTGGACCGTAGTCCGCTCCAAACTGAGTGCATGGAACCGCTCTTTAAGTCTAGCACCGTCACGAGGACAATGCACTCCGTCCCCTCCAGCGACGACCAACTGTCTCCTGAAGCCAGTATGGACGAGGTAGTGGGTAATAGACAGGTAGGCACCTTGTCAACATTCACTTCAAGCGCATCCACACCGGGGAGTTCAAACAACTTCTACTTCTGAAATGCAAGATTAATCAGCACGCAAGCAAACGTACCACATACGCCGCCTTATTGGCCTGGATTAGTAAATCGAATGGGAGCGTACGTATCATGCTTCTATTCCGCGTGCAATAGTACGTTCTCCTGCACCTGAGCATCCGCCCTTATTATCAGTCCACGGAGTTCGCATCGCTCAAATTTGCCTTGCATTCGCAACACCTGAAATCAACATGAGTTTGTCATAAACTCACTTTCTTCATGTTCTGGTAATGTTATTTCCGGTTTGCTCGATTGCCGTTTCCCTGCACTAAGTTAGTCGTCCAAAAGCGGTATGAGTATCCTTGTGGAATTCATTCGGTATACATGTATAACTAGATTGGCGTCATCTGTGTCCAATGGCAGCTCGAATACAACATATGCACATGTGTTTCCACGGACTTCATTATTAACTGTCACAAACTGGACAGAGACACATTAGTCCGCATGAACAAGCATGTATGAACAAACATGCATGGGTTTCATTTGGAAGTCAGGCTAAGAGTTACTTGCACAGGCATGAGATTAAGTACCCAATACGTACTGTTGGTGTTCTCCTCTTACGGCCTATTTGACACGACAACTACCATAGTACTACATCAACTAAGTCCCACTGGCCACTGTCAAACTTGCGGTTTTCCAAACAATGTTCGCACTGTGTTGCAAATATCCAAAATGCAGCATGGTTGTCATCCAAGTACTCATCCGTTTATACATACCGTTGTGTATCCTGTTGTGGCTATAAACTACTTGGTTACGAACTACTTTAGTACGCCTGGGGTGCAGCTATTCGGTGCTCGTACAGTGAACAAATTCTCCCTATGCGCTGATTCCTTTCCGATGTAATTTACTAAGATACTTACGTACCATTTCCGTTGGCATTACCTTTTTCTTAGTCTACCCAGAAGATTGACCCCGTCTAAGACAACTTCTAGTAGGTGCCTCTTAGACAGATGCAATAATGCTACTGCGTTGCACCAAGTCCGTACTTCATCATTCCACATAGCAATTGTACCCAAGCTATACTTACATTAGCAATGGAATAAGGATAACACACAGATGACAGACCGTGAGTAGGCAATTATGCAGGTTTGTAGGGAAATGGTGCGCTGGAGTCAACTTATTTTCATAAGCTCAGCTAAGGTAAGGTTGTCAGATGAAGAACGGGAATTATAGCTCTAATCATTCTAACAGATTTAATGTGAAACCTAGCATAACACATCAACAGCAGCATGTTAATCGCTAGTCAATTACTTGCCGGGACTGTTCACTTTCCACGGATGTTCCAGAGCAATTGATATTTGAATGCATGATCCAACTTGAACATGTCTATCGCATTGCCAATTTGCCACCAAATCGAGGAAACATTGCTTTTCCATATTGTATTAGGTAAAGGGCTCCTAGGCTATGGTAATGGTAAGGTACGGTAAAATAAGGTAACATGTTATAAGTAAGTCAGTGTAGCCCAACTGCGATGAAGAAGCATGGTGTATGCAACATCAAACCTCAGCATAGGGGCATTCGTATAGAGGCATCTGTGTTCGGATTACCAGTATGGCAAATATAATACGCGCCTGCGTCTTTGCAGAAACTATGCGTGGTTGTCATTGCACTGAAACATTTGATGAATTAATACATTATCAGTGCAAAAGTCCTCCCGTCCGATTCCATTCTGACTCACCTCGCTCCATAACGTTTGGCCGGTTTAACGTGTACCGTCCTTTCTCAGTTGCGTACCACCACGTGCCACATGTCAGTCCGTGGTGCTCGGTCTAACAGTCCACCTGTTCGGCATAACCCCATCGTGGCCTCGTTGATGACTGGCCAGACCAGCTGGGCTAAAACACACACGGCCACATGCACTACAGCTCCATGTTGGAGTAGCCGAAGAATTTTAGTCCGACGGCAGATGATGTTTGTGTGCTGCACGTTTAATTTCTCGATGCACCATCTGCCTTTCTTGCGATTGGGCAACGGTACAGGTGATGAGATCACGCCAGGTGCGGCGATTTGTTGCCAACTCCTCCCAAATATTTAGATCAATACTTAATCTGGCCAAACTAACCTTGATATTACCTTGGTAACGCAACTTGGGTTTGCCAGCATTCCGGCCACCTGCGATCAGTTGCCCGCACAGCAATTGCTTCGGGATTCTCGTTGCATCCATACGGCGTACATGTCCAAGCCACCGGAAATGTCGCAGCAGTAGCATGTAGTCTATGGTGTACACTTCGTTCCGGCGGATCACATCAGTGTCTGGCACATTGTCCCACCATTGTATGTGCAGAATCAGGCGAAGGCACTATTGATGGAATCGTTCCAAAAGCCGGATATCCTTTCTGTACAGTGTCCAAGTTTCCGATCCATAGATAAGAACTGAGAGAACCATTGATTTGTACACCATCATTTTGGTTCTAACAGTGAGATGATGGTTCTTCCACACGCGATGTTCCAGTTTTCCAAAAGCCGCACTTGCCTTCGCCACACGAGCGCGCAGTTCGTTGGTGATTCGCAGGTCGCTTGACAATGTACTCCCAAGGTAGCAGAAGGCGGACGTGTTCTGTAGTACTTCATCTACAATCCGTATTTCTGGTCCGCACACGGGCTGCACTCCCGGTGCCAGCTGAAATAGACATACAGTCTTGCCTGTGTTTATGCTGAGTCCAAACTTAGTCGCTGTGGAAGCTAATATAGTCGTCATGCATTGCAGTTCTTCCTCAGTATGTGCAAATAACGCGCAGTCGTCTGCAAACAGCAGCATACGGATGGTTGTCTCACGCACTAAACTTCTTGATCCAAAGCGGCGGATGTTAAGCAAACCCCCATCCATGCGGTGCTCTAGATGCACACCGTATTCGCAAGTGTTGAATGCGCACGACATCACAGCCGTCAGGTAGATATTGAACAGTGTGGGGGCTAAGACGCATCCTTGCTTCACACCGGAGATAACGACAAAGTCATCTGTAGTCTGTCCACTTAGCTGCACCCTTGCTCGCATGCCAGTATGCAGGCATTCAATGAGACGAATAAACTTTGCAGGGCATCCAAACTTGGAGAGAATCAACCACAACGCCTCACGGTTCACCGTATCGAACGCTTTGGTGAAGTCGATGAACAATGAATACAACGGTTGATTGCATTCACGACATTTCTCCTGTAGTTGACGTGCTGCAAAAACCATGTCGATGGTGCTTCGGCCCGAGCGGAATCCACATTGCTCCTCCGGTACATTCGGTTCTAGTACATGTGTGACAAGGCGATTGAGTAGGATACGGGCAAAAATCTTGCCAACGCAACTAAGTAAGTTAATGCCACGATAATTGTCGGTGTATTGTTTACTACCCTTTCCCTTGTACAGTGGAATCACAAGAGCATCCGTCAACTCTGCGGGCACTTGCTCTTCCATCCAGACGGCTTCCATCAAACGATGCAGGGCACTTATCATAACTGGTCCTTCGTTCTTCAATATTTCCGGTGGTATGCCATCAACACCAGCGCATTTCCCATTCCGTAGTTGAGCAAGCGCAGTACATCAGCCATTTGAACTGATGCTTCGCTGCCAAACAACCATGATGACCTATGGTATAAAGAATAATATGAGGGAGAGAAGGGGGGACTTACCTAAAAACCTTAATGCCCTAAGCATACAATCAGGGTCAAGGCGCCTACACCTTGTGTAGACAACATACCGTCACACACAGCTGGCTATCGTGCAAAGATAAGGCGGCATCGGTGTGACAGCTTCCTTGCGGCTTTCACTGCCCCGCGTCATAATCAGCCATTACCCTGCAGATAACTCAGCACCAAACACTTGAAAAAGACAATCCGATTAGAAGACGGCAATAGAGGCGCCACTGGTGTCGCTTGCGAGCCATGTCCCGTAAAGTCTCGAGCTAAGCACAAGGCGAGCCACGGGGTTTTCAACCCGGAAGGCGAGGCAGGCCAACGGCACCCAGTTTGGTCGTCAGTGACTTCATTTCCCGCTGCCAACTTAACATCTGTCCATCTCGAGCCTTGCGCCACCCTACATCTGGCAGACTAAACAAGACCCTCCTGGGTAAGCGGTGACCAGGCATACGTAGCACGTGGCCAAGCCAACGCAACTTATTCAGTGCTATCTGTTGTTCTAGGGAGCTAGCATCCTTATCACTACCTAGTACTCGCTTACGCACATCATCGTTGCGCACACGCTGGTGCCATCCGACACCAGCAATGCTTTGCAGAGAACGATGGTCAAAAACTTGAAGGCGCCTCAGATCTTCAAACCGTAGGGGCGAAGTCTCACTCCCATAGAGCAGGACGGCCCTCACTGTGGCCCTGTATACACGACCTTTCAGACGAAGGGAAGCTCCCTTCCATCGCCAAATAATAATAAAATAATAATGTGTCAGCTGAACGCCGTAACGGCGCTTCGCTGCCGCGCGACCACCACCAGTCGCGCGCGGTCTGAGTATACCGCGAGGACGCCCACCCCTACGCGGAATCGAACCGGTGACCTTATGGTTGCAAAGCAAACGCGCAGACCACTCGGCCATCGGCCGACTCTGCCGCCAAAGATGCCGCAGGTTCAAGTACACAGTTCTGGCTTTTGCAATGCGTAAACTGTCTAGTTTCTATGCACCCATCCTTGCTGATGCAGCACTTAAGTGAGTTGATCAACCACCTCGAGCTCGTTACCAAGGGTCAAGTGGTCATCGAGTGGCTGGTGGTGCTGCAGCAACACTTTGCACTTTGAAGGTGCGAAGTGCATACCAAATAATGGTACCACTCTAGACAGGCTATTCAAGGTTGCTTGTGCCGCCGCATTACCTTCGAAAAGCAAGACGATATCATCCGCATAATCAGTATTAACTAACCTTTCATCAAGCAGGACCTTAACGCCTACATTGTAAGATTCCGCAAGCGAACACTCTATGGTAGAATGCACGACGAAATTGAACGAAAATGGGGAAATCGGACAACCCTGACGGACGCCACTTGGAGTCGGAAAGCTATCGAAAGTTCACCGTAGACACTGACGCGGCCTGTAGTGTTCGAGTATAAAGCACGAAGGAGGTTCACATATTTCGTGGGAACACCTTTACACGATAGTCAGGTGTTTGTGACGGTATGTTGTCTACACAAGGTGTAGGCGCCTTGACCCTGAATGTTTGCTTAGGGCATTAAGGTTTTCAGGTAAGTCCCCCTTCTCTCCATTTTATTCTTTATTTCATAGGTCCTCATGGTTGTATGGCAGCGAAGCATCATTTCCAATGGTTGATGGACTGATGATGATGATGTGGGAACACCTTTCCGCGCAAGTCTTTCAAACAGAATGCATCCATCGACTGAACCGAACTCACACTTGAGATCGAAGAACACAGCTATTGTCGGTCTGCGGTATGTGTGGCGCTGCTCTAGCACCTACCGCAGAGTGAATATATGGTCTATATAGCCACATCCTGGGCGGAAACTGGCCTGCTCTTCCCTAATCCGAGATTCCCGTTCTACAGTGAGGCGACGAATGAGAATCGAGGCCAGTAATTTCGTCACAACTGGCGTTAGGCTAATACCCCTGTGGTTAGAACAGTCTGTGCGACTGCCCTTCTTGTACATTGCAACTATAATCGAATCGCTCCAGTTAGCCGTGACACTTCCAGATACGTTCGAATGGGATGGTCAATGCTATGCAGAGGACGTCACCTCTATCCTTAAATAGTGCAGGGAGGAGGGAATCCGGGCCAGCGGCATAAAAACGATTGAGGGCTATGATCGCGTTTCGGACCTCGGCCTCCGACGGAAGCTCTGAACTAACTGTCCATGGCTCCTCCTGCATTACTTGAGTAGAAAGAGGTCCGGGAGTAGGGGGCCAGCTGAACTAATCTTGACTGTTCCACCCAATGATCCATACGGCGCTCCTTATTGTCTATCAGTGCACCCGCGCTGTCTCTGATGGTCTCACTGAACCCTGGTTTCCTGGGACTATTGGTGCGGATCAGCTGGAAGAGCTTGCTGTAATTGCCTACTGCTCCTGCCTCCTCCATTTCTTGAGCTCGACTGGTCCGCCAGGCTTCCTTGTCAGCGCGCAGGCTCCCCTTTAGTTCGCGCCTAATAGCCCGTCTGGTCACATTGTGCTCAGAGCCCGCCGGAAGGTTTCTTCTAGATTCCAACAGGTTCACCGACCTCGGATATCCAGTGACTGGTACGGTGACGATTGATAGTGCCACAAGCAGATGTCCCTGCGTCGTGCATGGCGGCTGAGATCCTATTCCACTGAAGCTCAGTGTCATTAGAACAAGACAGCGAAAGTTCGGTATGCAGTGCATCTTGCTATGCTTGCCTGACCGAGGGTTGAGACAATTCTCCTTTGCCAATCGAAGGAGACGCTCGGTGCGCCTCCTGGTAAAGTTCATGGAGAAACGACGGCGTACTAAGGCATGATCAGAGACGACACAGGTGGTCGCGCGGCAGCGAAGCGCCGTTACGGCGTTCAGCTGACACATTATTATTTTATTATTATTTGGCGATGGAAGGGAGCTTCCCTTCGTCTGAAAGGTCGTGTATACAGGGCCACAGTGAGGGCCGTCCTGCTCTATGGGAGTGAGACTTCGCCCCTACGGTTTGAAGATCTGAGGCGCCTTCAAGTTTTTGACCATCGTTCTCTGCAAAGCATTGCTGGTGTCGGATGGCACCAGCGTGTGCGCAACGATGATGTGCGTAAGCGAGTACTAGGTAGTGATAAGGATGCTAGCTCCCTAGAACAACAGATAGCACTGAATAAGTTGCGTTGGCTTGGCCACGTGCT
>OX104062.1:43180777-43383155 GCA_944474145.2 Dicrocoelium dendriticum
GGACAACACCTAAGTGCACACTATTTCACTGTACCAGTAGTTTAGTCATCATTCTACCTAGCAGTTGCTACATCGGGTTCCTTCAAATATGGATACCCAAGATTTAAGGCTGTCACGTCTAGCATCACGTCTAACATCAACCGTTCGTATTGGGCAGTTATTCTCATGCGTGCGAAAGTGGTTGTTAGCCTGACCTCCAAATGAAACCCAAGTACACGTTTGTCGTACCATTGATGATGATGTCTGATGTCTCTCTCTCCATTTAAGTCTGGATAAACGCATGTGCTTATGTTGTATTCGAGCTGCCATTGGACACAGATGACGCCAATCTAGGTATACATGTATACCGAATGAATTCCACGAGGATACTCATACCGCTTTTGGACGACTAACTTAGTGCAGGAAAACGGCACTCGAGCAAACCGGAAATAACATTACCAGAACATGAAGAAGGTGAGCTTATGACAAACTCATGTTGATTTCAGGTGTTGCGAACCCAAGGCATTGATCATAAGGGCGGTTGCTCAGGTGCAAAGGTACTATTGCACGCGGAATAGAAGCATGATACGTACGCTCCCATTCGATTTACTAATCCAGGCCAATAAGGCGGCGTATGTGGTACGTTTGCTTGCGTGCTGAGTGATCTTGCATTTCAGAAGTAGAAGTTGTTTGAGCTCCCCGGTGTGGATGCGCTTGATGTGAATGTTGACAAGGTGCCTACCTGTCTATTACCCACTACCTCGTCTATACTGGCTCCAGGAGACAGTTGGTCGTCGCTGGAGGGGATGGAGTGCACGGTGCTCGTGACGGTGCTAGGCTGAAAGAGTGGTTCCATCCTGTGTGGAACGGGCTACGGTCCAGCCACCGCCTCGTGTACGTCTGGTGTGTATGCTTTCCCAATTAGGCCGGAATGCTTCCATTCTGCTTGTTGAAGGAGTGTGGGCCGGCTCCGTTGATGAAACGTGGCTCCCATTCACATGCCTCCCGGTCTTATTCCTTCGGGTTTACACCGGATATGGGGTGTGTGGATGGAACTATGGGTGGTGCAGCGCAAGCCACCCATGGTCCCCTTTGTAGGTGCAGGCGTCCTGTGACTGTCGCTATGGACGTCACAGTGACAGGCAAATCCGGATACGGACGCCGCCAAATCATATATATATATATATATATATGTATATATGCTGAGGCTGACGTTGCATTCTCGATGCTTCTTCACCGCAGTTGGGCGAAACCAGCTTACACTTAAACTAGGTCTTTTTAAGCTGGATACATTTCATTCCACTTTATTTCGCTTGTTCTGCCTACCTGAATAATGTTCTATCAACTGGCCACGTTGCTTACACTAATTGCGCTTATCTTCGGTAACTTTGTTGCGTTTAGCATTTTTAAGTAACTTGTGGACATTTTTTACTTATCTCGGGTTCGTTGCTAACCAGCTTACTTCATATGCTAATTTAGCGAAGATTTATGCCACCGTATCCGTATGCATTATTGGATTTATTTTATTTCAGCTTGTGAATGGCTGATGCTTGATACCTGTCTATTATCCACTACCTCGTCCATACTGACTCCAGGAGACAGTTGGTCGTTGCTGGAGGGGACAGGGGTGCACGATCCTTGTGGCCGTGCTAGGCTCAAAGAGCGGTTCCAGGAACTCAGTTTGGAGCGGACTACGGTCCAGCCACTGCCTTGTGTGCGCTTGATTCCCCAAATACAGTGTGCTTGTGTTTGCCCGTGAAAGAGTGTGGGCCTGCTCGGTTGATGAAACGTGGCTCCCATCCACATGCCTCCCGGTCTTATTCCTTCGGGTTTACACTGGATGATATGGGGTGTGTGGATGGAGCTGTGGGTGGTGCAGCGCAAGCCACCCATGGTCCCTCTGTAGGCGCAGGCGTCCTGTGGCTGGCCACAGTGACAGGCAAATCCGAAACCGGTTGCCGCCAGCCATATGGTAAGTCTATGCAACATACATCGAGTTATCCAAAATCATGGAATAAATATGCATAGTAAATACAAAGGTCAAAAATGGAAGTAATAAAGAAAAATTTTTGAAAGCGCCGTTTTGTTAGCTTAGTGATTACGGTTTTGATCAATAGAATCAATGCATAGACTCATGCAAGCCGCGGTTACGCGATGTGTCATCAAGAAGTTCTAACCAGCAATGTTTTCATCTCTCAGTTCCCAGTCTGGAAGACGTAGACCAGCAACAGCGAGACTGGAAGTCAACGCCTTGAGGTTTTGCCGCCATGCGGTAGGCTGACTACCAAGATTTCTTCCCGTGCTACCCTGCGTGAGCGGATAGAGCGCGCCGCGGAAAATGTTCGCACAGCATGCGTAGGACGCGACTTAGCTACCTCAGTTGGCGCAGCGATATTAGTTTGCCGAGAGGGAGGCCATATTACCCGGGACGCGACGTCTAGCATCGTCATTGCAAACATGGTGTTGCCACCACATACAAGCTGTTCTCGACAGACAACCGTTGTAAAAGGCCGAAATCCGGCGCAAATCATTCACACGGGTCGGCCAGGACTCGCTTTCATACAACAGGACCGTGCGAGCACAGACACTGTGGACCATATTCTTTACCGAGAGTGAGAAGTCACCCCGGCGCCACAAACGATTCAGACCAGTGAAAGCCGATCGGGCTTAGGCAATACAGAGAGAAATCTGTACCGATCGTGCCATCAGAAAAATCCCAGCTTCCAAAGTAGATGAAGCTATCCATTTGTTCAAGCTGCGTGCCTACAAGAATCAGCATGGGGGCAGGTGGACGCCAATCCTGTAGGACCTTACATTATGATGCAGTAAAGGTCATGCCGTACTTAAAAGCTTCAAGCACCAAGAGATTTATAACGACCTACATGATCTGAGTCGTCACAGAACAAGACAATATCAGCATAGTCCAAGTCAGCCACGCGGGTGCCTGTAAGAAGCTTTAGGCCAGAAACCTGCGGATCTTCCAGTGCGCATATGTCGGTTGGGAGGGTTTCCAGAGTGCAGGCACTTGGGTAGTAACAAGTTGGGAGTCATTTGGCCACGCCAGTATTAAAAACAGCCAACTGTACCTTTCATTATTAGGTTTTGTGTTGAGGTCGGCCACGATTCTTACTCACGGTTTGCGCCTGCGGTTTTCATCCTCTAAAACGAACGGAAGCATGTGATGTTATTGCCTCCCCGGCTGCATGGCCCGTTAGGCGACACTTCCGTTTGATATCAGCGACGTGACGGTCTTATTTCGTATCGTTGCCGAACTACTTTGTGCGTGAATCTTATCCTCAACTTAGTTGCATTAAGATACTACCGTCAGTCACGTTATCGTTTAGGTGAACATTCGTTGCGCCGTTAGATCGCCATAAAACTTCAGTTTGTTCCGTATTTCTCCCCGGTGTCACTTGGTCACCATGATCGTTTCTCTGCTGAGTAGATTTTGTTGTTCTCAGTCTCTGAGCATGAATACCCAAGGTTCTTCTTCAGGTCTACTCATCTCCAGACCAGTTTGTCCTTGCGAGCCACGATCGTACTACACGCTGCCGCGTTCTATACATCTAGCCACACCGATCGGGGCAGCCTCATTGGGTAGTCCAAATCACATTTCTACTTGCGATTATTTGCCGCACTCCAGTCATAACTGGCGTTCGATCCAAAAGTGCTACACACAAGTAACTTTGATCATTACTACACGCGGAACTGATCTGATCTGCCGTTTGATATAACTCTGTACTCCAGGATACCCAAACAAAGCGAAGCTGGCCATGTATCGTAATACCCCAGGTGAATGACGGCGATGTCCATAAGATGACACGCATACACAACGCGAATACACATTTATAAACGCATCTAGCCACAGTATGTAACTCATTGTAGTGGCATGTCTTTTCGAATAGCTTATCTGGTGCTATAAATACTTCACCGCTTTTTAGTTATCAATCCCGGTACCGCTTACGTCGCATCTCCCATGGGCCAACCCTATCCCACCTACGGCGGTCCCATCATGTCGATAAATGCGAATGTAATGCAGTCGATACCTGGCCCCCAAGGACTTGCGCATAGCACGATCAATCAAATGGGCGGTTCTGGTACTGTCATGTCTAGTTTGGCAAATTCTCGAAAGCCCTGCAATTGCACAAAATCCCATTGCCTGAAACTGTACTGCGAATGCTTCGCACAAGGACAGCTTTGTCAGAATTGCAACTGCAACAACTGCATGAACAATCTGGCTTACGAAGAGGAACGTGGTCGTGCGATCAAGATGACGCTGGAACGCAATCCTACTGCATTTCATCCAAAAATTGGTCGTGGCGAAGGCGAGCGCAAGCACACCAAGGGGTGCAACTGTAAACGTTCAGGTTGCCTTAAAAATTACTGTGAATGTTACGAGGCAAAAATCAGTTGCTCCGACCTATGTCGATGCCAAGGTTGTCGAAACACAGAGGATAGTGTTGAGCGCCGCTCCCTCATGCGGCTTGCCGCGATGGGATCTTTGCGATCACGGCAACCTGCGTCCTACAAGAAACACCTGATCGAGCCACCGTCTGAAACGTAAGTTCCCTCTCTTCGATACTATACTTTGTATGACCAAGAGCGTCTATGATAATGGTTACGGTTTACGCTATTACACCGTCCGTGCCATTTATCCTATTGCCCTTTGCATCTCCGTGTGGTCTTGGGGATTTGTCTAGTATCTCCAAATGATGCAGATTCGACTGCTACTTAATCTTACTCATTTGCCGTTGTATGGCCATCTGGACATGGACATATACTCACATTATCTATGGTCAGTCGCGATTGTTTGCTCACAGCACCGGTGAATGCGATCCACCGACGACCTAATTCTAGTACATCGTTGTCCCGTCGGGACTTCCCGCATCATAATTTTCCTTACCCCTACGGATAGCCTAGCATCGTGCGAATTTTCAAGTGATATCAAGTGCGCCATTGGCAACAGTAGTGGACCCTGTCTTGAGCCAAAAACATGGGAGTCTCGTAAGCTTCATCCGGAACGGCACTTGTTTTAGTGACCCTCGCCAAATCTACAATTGTCTCCCTCAAACCTACCCTAAGCGGCTGTCATTAAGAGGACCTTGATATAACGAACTTATCTGTTCATTATCATCTAACACTTGCGCACCTTAGGGTCGCGTTCTGGTCAGTGCCGCTTGGTGCCAGCAACGATGGTTAAGCTATGTAGACTGCAATTTAAATCTCACGGTAGGGGAAAGCGACCCTCATTGTTGTCCTGTGTGCTCGAACTTTGAGACCAAGAGAATTCCTATTCCAGCATTAAAGGTGGTACAGGTTCATGAGAGCAAATCTGACTTTTGAACTATGTTAACTACAACACTCACGCATACGTCACTGTCATTGAAACTGCGGAGATGGATGATCTTGATGGGCTGCACCTTGATCCTCGGTGTTACGGGGAAGGGGACCAGCATGTGATTAGTTGTTCTGCGTACTGCAAAATAAACGATGGAATCACTCCAAGCTTTGTGCATGACCGACTACACCACTTATCCGTTGTCAACCAGCAAGGCGGTACCCGTATAATCACTTCGGTACGTGGATCGTAGAATTTCACAAGAGAACGTTTCAAGAGAGATTGCACGCCAAAAGGACACTAGAGATAGGTCAACTCTGGCGGCCAAAAGGATCACATGTTTGCCTTGTAATCCGGTGATCACTGGTTCGAAGCTGCCTAGATGACCGGGCAACCCCACAGTATTCTTAGCCCACACGCTAACGGTGGTCGTTGCGTGGCAGCGTAGTGTCGGTATGCCGTATCAACGTACTGTCAACTCTGACATACGGGACTTTTTATCAGAATGGTGCCCGAAAAATCACCATGGACGTTGAGCCATTCAGTTTCATTGCACGTAAAATATCCACCTTCCCGGGAACACTTTAGAGTGGAGCGACCTAGTCTGGTATTCTGTCGATTTCTAGTTATCCAGCCACACCCGGCTTGTGATACGTGTGAGTGATCTCGATTTTACTGCAAAGATAACACGGCCACTGAGACCCTTGTCTCGAACATCTTGGGTCATTTTTAAGCAGTAAGGCGGAAGCCATGAACTTTGTTACTGCTGGCTATTTCCTCTTTGGTTAGCGAATACCATTTTTGAACAGAACTAGCACGTTTGATTCGCTCCGATGGTCAGAACACTTTAACCCTTCCGTGTTCAATTCGGTAGGTCAACTCTGCAAAGTACCCGCCACCATCCTTAAATTTCGATGGCATAACTCAGACCAGCGACACGAGAACGGATGGGAGCTGTGATCGCGTTTTGGACTTAAGCCCCCAAACTAAAACTTAATCATCTTGAGCGGCTTTCTCATACCGAAATCCGGCTCACCCATCCAACTGGCCGGTGGTTGCTTGCGTTCCATCTTGCGCGCTGTTTGTCTGCTTCCATGCGGGAGATCTCACTGTCTAGTCACTTGACAGCAGCTATGTTATCTATTTTACTCATTTCTCCCTCAAATTCACTAGATTACCCCACTGCTTTTTTACCTGGGAAGTTATTGAAGCGACCGCCAGTTGCCTTTTGGCTCAAGCAGAGGAAGCAGAGCGTCGCGATCTGCCACCTGCTGCTCAAGAACGCATAGTGTTGGAAGAGTTCGGTCGAATTCTTGAACACGTTATCGACTCGGCAAGCAAGGTTGGTCCTGCGATGTTCGCACTGTTTTTGCTATCCTTATGTGCATTGTTTTAGAGTTTGGGGTCAACCAGCAACGTTCATTCCCTTATCTTGAATAACCTTTCTGTATTCAAAACATCACAGCAGCTACGATGATGTGACACATACGGTATCGCCTTTTTGGAGACGGTTTATTATCCCTGATGGTTTTCCGTGTTCCATTCTAATCAACCACCATGTGGTTGAAATTGTGCGAAACGCGGTCAAGAGTTCGGAACATGGTCTCTGATAAATCTCAGCAACTTTACATCTTGCCTGGCATTGCTATGTATACATAAGCCACCCATCCCGCGGAAATTGTCTGCCTGTTTTTTGGTAGAGTCCTTTTTGATATTGCTCCTGTTTCATGCAGTTCGTCCCGACTCATGCGTGCGCCATCGTGCTCTCTCCTTCTCAGGCTCAAATTCGTCCCGCCGGAAGTATTCACGCTCCTGATAGCGATGAGGAGGAATCACTCATACATACAGTTCCCCAAGTGAGCTACAATCCAAGGACCGGCAGGACAGTCGGCGCAGCAACGGCTGCAGCCGCTGCAGCTGACGTCCTGTTGCGCAGTGAAGAAGAAGACGAAGATGATGATGATGAGATAATGAACGAGATGGGAGTTAGCAACGATGAAGATGATGCAGATGATATGGACGATGATATGTTTGACGAAGACGACGACGACCTCACCTCCAACGGCCCAACTCACCGATGAATGTTAAACCCTATATATTCTCGTTTTCAGCGAGACACACCTGTACATAAAACCATTTTCTAGTTCAACAACCACGAATGATCGGAAAATGTACAATAGTAAAGAGCATCGATTTTCAATTTTGATAGGGTATAACAATTGTCTGTTGTTCCCGGCTGTTACCTGATGTTGCACAGAATGTCTATGTCGGGATTGGTGGGTCTCTTGGGGATATGAATACGGAAATGTATAAGGTAGGTATCGATTTTCTTTTAGTACGCCGTCATAGCTGCATTGTTCAAGGCTATTTAGCAGTACCGCGAATGCTGGTAGTGGCGCTCACATAAAACTGGAGAAGAGGAGCACCTATTGTAGATAACTGTAACAGTAAACTGCAATACGTGTAGTGGGAACATCGACAATGAAGACGGAGAATGTGGAGGTGTGTTTGATTGACTTCCTCCCTCAGTATACACTTTTTGGTGATAACTTCGTCGTTGGTATAGCCGTGTAGGAGAAAGAAAGAATATAATGACGGTGAGTGTAGTGATCTTCCCACTGCAATATCCACTTAGTTGTCGGCTGGTTTCTGGATCATATAAATCCTAGGCCCTGGCTATTTGTTGTGACATCCCAAAAGGCGAACCACGTTTTGCACGGTCAAGTATCTGCTGGTCCTTTTGTCATATTCCTCGGAATCTCAAGAATGGATGGTAATTTGTTTCAGATACGTGCATAAGGAAGAAATTAGCGGATCTGGTTGTCTTCGACCTGCATTCCACTACCGAATGTTCCTTATTTCGTGTGTTGTATGATGGTGGTCGTATTAAATAAATAAATAAATTTGTATATTTACCGACGGACGGTACACGGCCCCATAAGTGGGAGCGATCATTTGTATAGTGAATACGTTTCATAACATCAAAGAAAAGTTTATTGATAGCATTTCGGATCATGATTACTTTTCGTTGAGTCCTAGACCCGCGCAACTCATATGTAAAATTTACGGATGTTTGTATCGTCAGGAGTAGATAATAAAGGAAGGGACTATTAGGCTGCAAAGACACAGGATTTGGTATGGTATGTAATGACATGTAGTGGGTAAGCTAGCTGTAAGATATTATCAAATGTTTTTTATACCAACTTCTGTCAATGTTTCTAATGTTTGCTGTGAGTCAAATATCTTCAGAGCATTTGGTATAGTGAGGAAGGTCTGAAGGAGATTTCGAAAAGTGACATGGCTTGTACACATGCGTATCTGTAGGGGTAGTTTGTTCCACAGATAAGTGTATCTCACTAAGAAGAAATTCGACCGAATTTTATGACTTGAAAGGTTTGTATGTATCAAGTAGTCGCCATTACGTGTGGGGTAGACTGCAATCTTCCGTAGTTCAAGTGCGGTGCTGTCTGCGTAAATTCGTTGGTTTATAATGTTGTAAAGAGAACGAGGTTGTTCTTTAAGCGTCTCAGCCAAAGTGGATCCAGCTGGAGTTTTCGACAGCGATCATAATAAGTCAGGTTTGAGCAGCGTCCCATATGCAGCTTGGTAAATGATCGTTGGACATTTTCTAGAGCCGTTCTGTCTTTCTTTCTCAATTGGCTGTGAACGATAGTACAATATTCCAGAGTCGGACGTACAATTGTCTTGAATGATTCAAGTCGTACTTCAGGTAGGGAGAAAGTTCTGGTGATATATCCGCATAGCTGCCTTGCTTTCGCAACCTGATAAAGAACATGTTCGGAGAAATTGAAAGAGTTGGAGTACCTAATTCCTAAGTCCCGAACTGAATCAGACGTTGGAATCACGTTTCCGGCAAGTATAATGGAGCCTTCTGGGATGCGGCATCTGTACCCAAGTACTTGGGATTTCACTGCGGAGAACTTCATTAATAAACGCTCACTAGCTATATTTAGTGCGGATAGGTCTTCACAGATGTTCCCCAAACACATATGTAATTGGTCTGGATGAAATGAGTAAACCAGTTTGACATCATCTGCAAACAGAAATGGATGTCCATGTTTGATCGGGTCACATATATTGCTTACATAGATTAAGAGAAGTAGCGGTCCGAGCACACTTCCCTGGAAGACACCGCTGGTTATTGGCTTCGGTGTAGAATGTTGCTGACCGATTTTAACGACCTGAGTTCGACCGTTTAGGTATGAGTCGAACCAGTTAAGCAGCGGATTTCCAATTCCATATGACTCTAGAGCAGACAGCAGTGGCTGGTGTGGCACGCGGTCGAACGCCTTTTGCATGTCCAACAGAATTATAATAATTGCCATTCCTCTGTCAATCATAGTCGTGATGTGATCGAGAAATTGTAGCTGGCATGTAACGCAGGAGCGTTTTGAGAGAAAGCCGTGCTGTGAAGGGTTGATCAGATCCAGTCTTGTAAGATATTGGACGATGTTCTTCTTGACTATTCGCTCTAGGGCTTTGGAAGCAGCAGAGGTGTGATTTATTGGGCGGTAGCTTGACATTTGATTTCTCGGTCCACCCTTGTGCTTAGGCATTATAATGGATTGCTTCCATTGAGCTGGAAAGCAGCCGGTAGTGAGTGAAAGTGTGAAAATGTTTAGTAACAATAGTGCGAGGTTTTTTCCTCCGAATTTTATAGCAGTTGGGGAGATGCCATCTGGACCTGGATGAGTTGATGGTTTTATGGCTGCGATGGCACTTTGCACCTCTCTTAACGTCACAGGGATATTGCAGTATAGTTCGGTCGTTCTTTTTGGAAGTGGAGGATGAAGTGGCTGAATGTTGGGGACAAAAGAGGAGGCAAAACTAGAGTTCATGGCCTCGCATATACAGGAGATGTCACGCGTTATTGAACCATCGTCTAGAGCCAACGTTTCAATTTCCTGAAGTGGTTTAGGGTTTCTTCTTTTGAGTAGTTGCATCAATGCACGTACTTTCTCAGGATTTCTGAGTACCCGGCTTTCTTCTTTGGTTTTGACCGTTAGGGTTAGACGTTGTAAATATAGTAAGTTCTCGTGTATTTGTAGCAATGTTGCGAAGCTGTTGTTCCTGCTGTATAGCGATTTGAGTTTCTTTAGTTTTATTTTGGCTTTGGACAGAAGCTTCAGTTCACCCCTATGTTCATGGGTATTTCTCCTTACAGTAGGTGCTAGTAGATCCACAACAAGGGCAATATTGTTTATAAACTCATTTGTAGCCACAGTAGGGTTGTGCGTTAGGAATGACGTATTCCAATTCATGGTACTGATAAGTTCATTAAATGCGTTCCAGTCCACACGATGGAGGTTGCGAATGGGTTTTAGCATTTTACTTGGTCGTTTAGGTAAATCAATAGTCATATCACAAAGCACCGTGTTGTGATCACAGCCAGGTAGTGGATTATCAATGTATGTATAAGCGTTCGCGATTCCCATCGTGAATACAAGGTCTAAGGTGGTAGCACTTCTAGTTGGCTCTCTAACATGCTGAGTCCAGCCATTGAGGTGGATACATGCGATAATTTCCTCAATCTCCGCCGTGTTTCTGAGTGTAGGCAGCGTCCAGTTAACATGTGGTAGGTTGAAATCTCCACACATAATTTTGGATTTGTATGTGGTGCTGGAAGCAAAATTGATCATATCGATTAGCTTTTGGGTTGCAAATTGAGTAGTTCGGGGCGGCCGATAGATACAACCCACTAGAAGATCAATAGATGGGATCACTAGCCATAGTGTATCTTCTAAGTCAATGAACACAGGTTGATCTGCGGGAATGGCAGTCAGGTTATTTCGAAGATATATGGCACAGCCACCACCACGTTTGTGCGAGCGATCCTTGCGGAAAAGCTTATAGCCTAGGATGTTAAGCTGAGAATCACTAATTTCTGACGTGCACCAAGTTTCAGTGATAAAAACAATATCGGGGGATCTCATAAACATAAGTGTTGAAAGTATATCTAATTTAGGTAAAAGGGAACGAATGTTAATGACGACAGCATTGAAAGACATTGTTAACATGGAATGAAAGTGGTGGGTAATGTTTGTTTCATCGTCATTGTATCTGAGAATTGTGTGTTGTGAGGTAGTTGAGGCACACTGAGCTCCAGATCGTACTGGATTGAATGAAGTACATACTCCAGTAGTTTGATTAATCTCTGATTCATAATCGCACGTGATAGGGGCAGGATTGGTGGGGGAGGAAGTGGTGGTATGCGATAGTCTAAAAAAGGACTGACATCCGTAGTATACAGGGGTGGGGGATGCTGAAGTCGACAAACTCATTTTGCTTCGGTTTGTATTGTTGCCAATTGAGTAATACAGCGGGTGGTGGTGGGTGAATTTTGACTTGAGGTAGATAGGGGTTGCACCCTCCTACCTGTAAGTCCTTGTGGCCTACCAACTTTTTGTTTGCTAATTCGGTGTCGCACACATAAGGACTTTGCCAGCTTGAGGTCGCGGGATTTGGAAACGTAGTCAGAGGCATTGTGGGTAAGTATTGGGCCGGCTCTCTGCAACTTATCCCGACAACAGTGTCGGTTTTGCATGTAGAGGCTTGAGGACGTATACTTTTTCTCAGTTGGCCTAGCTGCATATGCCTACGCTCTGGTGGTGGTTGCTTCAGACCTAATGAGCTTTGAGTGCTTATGGGAGAAATTCTGGCAGGGTGCTTTCCCCTGTTTTTGCCTACGCCTCGGTTGGTCGGAGATAACCTATAGCTTAGTTCATTCGGGTCGGATTGAGATTTATTTTTCGGGCTGCCAACGTTACAATCTGATTTTTTGTCTCGCTCACAATAGGTCTCAGGTACAGTTACTGTAAACTTTTGTAAAGGCTCGCAGTTTGGAGAAGGGATAGGGGAGTTGAGTGTGTGGTCAGCAGATGTCTGCGTCGTTGTATTTTCAGCTTGGTTGGTAGTTTTAGTTTTGGACACATCACTACTGCTATTTGAGACTCTTTCATGAGGCCGCTGAAGACTGAGATGTCCATCATCGCCTATATTAGACGACGCGGTTGACTTGTCAAGGTCGACATTGCTGATGATAGCGTCAGTACTGGCTTCATTAGTAGGAACATGGGGCATATGATGGGTGGAGGGATTTTGTTTCATTGTTAATCGTCTTTGAAGAGGCGTTTGATCGTGTTTGATAATAATATTTTTAAAATTAGTTTGTGCAGCAACTAGTCTTTTACTGCGTACAAATTTAGATGCGCTCCTATCGTCTGGAAACTGTAAGAGTATCGGACATGTGGTCATGTTTTCCTTTTTCCTCAGTCTGAGGCACTGACAGGAGACTCCATCCATATTGCATGCTTTTAAGAGGGTATTTGTTACCCTGTTGATGTTCGGTTTATCAGGCACGTTAAAAATGATAACGTTATGCGATCTACGGAGGCGTTCTTGCGTTTCGGATGTAACTGAGTCTAGTAAGGAAGCAGCTGTGCTCAAACGGTCCAGTGTAACAGTTTCTGAGCCTCTAAGCAGTTCACAGAATGATAGGACTTGTTCATAGCATGTGCTGAATTCATGAAGCTTGCATTTCAGCGTGGCTACTTCTTCCTCAAGGGCTATAATCCGGTCTGTCGTGTCAGTCGGAATTATGGTAATAGAGTTGGAGTGGTTTGCAACTACATCGACTTTTTTGGGATTTAGATGATGGACATCCCTTTTTTACAGTAATATCGGGTGGGTGTTGCCATATTAAGGTTGGAAACATGCATTTTACTTTGTAGGACATTTAAGAATATGATTAGGTTGTGCTTCATTCGTCTGAACCAGATATGGATCACGCTTGAATTTTTCACATCGAAATATTCCAATTTCGATGATATTCCTGATAAGTGTTTCGTGAATGCTCGCTGTACATTGAGATCTCGTTTGTTTGTGCTACTTTACACCATTGAGCATTATCTTAAAAGGGAGCCTGAAAGTGATGAACATAAGTAGGGTACAGCTTCTTTTAATTTGAAAATTCTAAATAACACGAAAAGTTTGTCTAGTCTCTGCAGTGACGTTAGCTACGTGGTCGGATAATTTGAGCGAGCAGTCCCAGGTCCCGAACAGCATGGCATATACTAATTCGCTTATCATATGTATTCAGACCGTTAGCTGTTATGTCGCATTTGTGAGACAGCGTAACACTTTGTCGCAAATAACATTCCCCACTTTGAGCACCAGGTTCCGAGCGCGTGGAGATCGAGCAGGACCATGTTGGTAGCTTCGTTTGTGCTAGCAGGATGAAAATGTAGACAATTTTACTATCGTCGGCAAACACGTATAGTGTTGCGCATTTTATTGCGTCGAATATCTCGTTAATATACATCCAAAACAGTATAAGACCAAGGACACTACACCACTTATGATTTCTGTTTGTTCACATTTGTGTTCCTGAATCCCTACCGCCTGCGTTCGATTTGTAAAGTACGATTTGAACTATAAAAGCAGGGGTTCCCCCATTCCATACGACAAGGCAGGAGAAAACTGATGCTGAGGACAGTGAAGTAACTGGTCCACTTGTGCAGGTACTTGAAAGGTGCTAGTGTGCGCACACCACACTGCAGTTTGGAGAAAATTAAAAATACTTTGTTGACATAAAGATATCCCGGGCGATTGCACCGCGCTATGTTCCGAAAATTGATTACAGGTGACATAGTTCTCGATACCTTTCTAGCTATGACTACGTGAACCTTTCTACTCATGTATATTTCATTCAGAAAATGCACTCAATCTTTGCAACATTACTTTATATACAATCATGGGCATTATAACACAACTGGACTAGTCCAGCATAACACTCTGATACATTTGCTTTCCGATCCGAATGTATTCAGCTTTTTCGTTCGGGGTCATCGCTTTGATCATAGACGGTGTTATATTTGCATACGGTATTAGCTGGTCGCCGATCTGTACAAGGAACTTTTCCTCTTCCTTGTCCGGCTCTTCCCGATTGGATGCGTCTGAAACATTATGAAAGCGAAGTGACATGCAATGTTGGGATCAAGTAATGCCGAAACTCCAGAGGGAAATAACTAGATCATCGTGTAGGCGTCCCGTGATGTTACTCAGACCCCTTATATCTAACCGCTTGAGATTTGTGAACCAGTGACTCACCTTGGCTTCGTCCTCCGAGTTCGGAGGGCGTAGGGACTGCAGGTTGCTTTGATGCTTGGGTCCGCGCTGGAAAGAAAAGGTGAGACCCTTAGTACATGCATGGATAGATGCTATGCGACGGTTTATCTCACAACAGGAGCGGGATGTTTGTATGATTTTACTCTCAGTTGTTATGTGCCATCAGTGTTAACGTCATCGTACTGCGTGCAATCGACATCTGGAAATTAGTAGTGCGTTCTACCAATTCCTGCACAACACCGAGATGACGTTTTATTTGGTCTAATCCATGTTACGCGCGTTTTATCTCCATTGTCAGCGCAAGGCCCAAGTTACCTGAGTGCATTTATTTGTTGTACACTATAGAAAACGAAAGACCGGGTATTTCGATACTTACTGGGTTCGGACAATTCCCGGGGCCTGCGAAAGTGACACACGTAGTTTTTGTCCGCTGACTTGCCTTCCCTCCACTTTGCTAAATCGCCCGCGCTGGAGGGGGTGTGTGATTTTTGCGAAAGATGGGATAGTTTAGTGGTTCATTTGTTTGCCGAGCTTGACAATCTGGTTGCGGATGTTTCGTAACAAATCGAGGTGGAGAGTTTTTGAAGCTTGGTCGCGAAAGAGCTTACCAGGCAAATTTTTCTCGACCACACTACAAATAACTATGCACGGATGGTACCGCTTCGATTGGCGACAAAACGTTTGTAACGCCGTTGACAAGCTCGGTGAATTACTGAATCGTCTGAAACATGGAACAGTCTAATTTGAAATACCCCCGTCACTTTACTCGGAAGAAAAGGTCGTGTTTCGGAGACTCGCAGAGCCTTGATTTCTTAGCAATAGGTTGCCAATATCTGCGTGCCTACTTAGAATTATGTCCTAATCCCACATGTCAATTTTATTCGACAGCTCCTTTTGTCTCGCCTCGTTCTTGGTTGGCTATTGTTTACTGCGTGAGCTAGCAGTCGCGACTCCTGGCTACCTCTGTACGAAACCGGTTACCAAGTCATCGAAATGACTGGGGTTTACTACAAAGTAAGTCGCTGCGAAAACTAAAATTGCGAGACGCATACTCAAAATCCATGGTGTTGCCACCAGAGTTGTGTGGTGGAGGCACACACTGTCACTCACTCAGTTTAGGCCTCACCCCTCCCCGGGCATCTCCAGACGAATGTTTTGAACCGGAGAACCGAAGAAGCAATCTCAACGGGCCACTCATTTGTCCCTGAAATGTTGGCTTGAGAAAATAACAACACACACGATGCCCTATTTATTGATCGGAAAATGTGTGCTAGTGTAGCCATATAGGTGAAGAATGATCTTACCGGAGGATTGCACTTTGGTGGCCGGATGGACAAATTGTCCGCGGCGCTCGTGCACCAACAATAACTGCATTATGTCTCCACCGGACGCAGATGAGGTGGGAGCAGGTGCCGATCCAGCCACATCGGACGTGGTATCCTTGTTGCTCGGGACGCTGCTGGTGTTGGGGAGCCCAGTGGGCACTCGACCTGGAGTTAGCGTTTGGGTGATTGAATCTATTGCATTGGGTGGGAAATCGACTTGTGATAACGGGGAATGACCTACGCCAGGTCCGCGATCCAGTTCACCGAGACCTGACGAAAGAGAGGGGCATGAGTTATCGCGAAGGTTGCACTTGTTGATGTGAGATTGATTCCATTTAACCTGTTCCTAACCGTAAAATGGCTAAGGAGGGTTGCCGCCCTCATCGCACATCGTCCACACATTAACTCCATCATAGTGAAGTGGACTTTTTTCATGATACTTGTGTAAGCCTAAGATAGTTATTGATTTTAGAGCATATGAAACTTACCTGCGGAGGGTCCGGAATTGATAGTGCTATCAGACATCCATACTGGACGTTGTTTCACCGCCTGAGTTGACGCATCGCTCGATTGACCGCTGAGCACTATTCGGACGCGGCTCTCTGGTGGCTCCAATACTGTGGTATTTCGTTTTAGCTCCCATGTGTCTGAAGGCATGCCTGATTTCCGCTGTTCCACCGGGTCGGAAGATGAGTCCTAATCAAATTGAACGAAGATTAGTCAATGAGAGTTGCAGATTGAATACGTAATCAGCGAAGCTTACCATATTTCCAGCAACGGTGGAGGACAAAGTGGGAGATGTGGAATAGTGATGATGACAATCCGCTTCGTTAGGACTATGCAACAAAAGTGACAATTTCTGTTAGATGACATTTTGCTCGTGACTACCAGCCAGTGAGATGGTAAACATCGTCTAAAAGGTGCCCGTTTTCTTAAGCTGCTTCCGGAGTCGCGAATCAATACAATTCACGTTTCTTGTTTATGATGAAGTATACCGGGGGCGCATGCCTTCGGCTGGGTGCACGATTAATCTAAGCCTTTAAAGAGGCTGTGACGCTTGAAACTACACTTCGAGTAGTGAATCTGCTCGTGGATGATATTTACTGTCTCGAGTGAGGTGTGTACCCTCTAACCCCGGGGGGATTTACGACCATATTGTCAAGCGCAGAGCGAAAGGAAACCAGTGAACAACAAGTTAACACTGAACCCAACAATCATTATGGGGTTTATTAGTCTTCCATCCGCTGAAATTCAAGTGATCATTATCGAGATGAAACTCCAGAATGCTTACTACCCAATCGACCCCTGCTGAAGGTGACGACCAGATATCATTTTCTGATGTGGTGGGATTGGCTTCCACCTGATACACCAGGCTACTCAAGACAAGTTGTTGAGTGCAAATTTATAAGCCTACGAAGGACAATGCTTTGCGGGGTTAGGATGCTGAATGAGTTGGTGGTTTAGGTTCGTCAGATGCAGTCGGCCGGTGGCCGTATGCACTGATGACAAAAATGCCCACGATTGGTAGCGCATCTCTAACGGTGAACGATGTTAAGTTGCACTTCGTATATGCTCTTTTTGGGGATGGTGCACAAACAATTTGAGTTCTGTGTTTAGCAGTTCGCATCATACTTGGTTCCAAACGATACTAGTGAAGCGTGAGTGAACGACTATCATAGATGTTCCTCTTGTGGGAACAGTGATCCGGGCCTGGGACATGACTAATTATCCTTTACTAAAGACCGTAGCATGTGGCGATCCACGCCAAGGTCCATTAGGCAGCGTGAACGGAGCAAATTGTCCTAGAGTGATAATCGGATGAAGACCTGTCTAGCTTGTCGAATGTTCGCTTGAATGTAAGCTCTCGTTTTACTAGGGATGAACAATCGTGGCGACCGTGAAGACGACCAATGAATAGTATCTAACCTCTTTCACCGGCTCCAGTGGTCTGATTTCGGGTTCCAAAATAGAAGAGGATAGGTGGATTTCGTCGCATTCTCGTAACATGGCATCGATCGGATCACGAATCTGAGGGTAGGAAAAAGAAAATCCCGGTGAGAGCTCTGGAAGAAAGTGGTGTACTTCCCATGTACTCTTTCAGAGTGATCCACACTTAGTCAAGATATGCTTCTGATGAATATGCCTACATTCGGTTCGCATAGTCTACTACACCATCTTGGTATTTTTTCATAGGAGATCACACAGAGGACAAAGTGGTCACGTTATATGAAGAATAAAGATACCAGTGAAGAACAATCTGAATACTTACCGAAGTGAATGAGCCTTGAAGAGAGGCAGACAAGGAAGATCGGAACAGTTTTGGCAGCGTCGTGCTGTATAAGGATGATGGTAAACTGTTGAATAACAACAGGGTTTTCGGCGCAAATCCACGGACAGCGTATTTTGGCAGATCGCAGGAAGTGTTGCTGACCTTGTGGTTGTCTGATCTCCTCAACCACTGATTCCTAATTCTTCAAGTTCCATAAACAACACTTGTTATCTCGAGTAATAATGACCTAGAAACAACAGCAAACTCCTTTCGTCGCGAGTAAGCTTGATGAGGCAATGGTACTCAAGGCATCAGCAACAGATTAGCGATATAGTGACGCACTGACATGCGTGCTGCCCAGTCCGAGAATCCGCCGGGACTACGTCAATGGTCCACGCCCGATTTCCGGAGATCCTTAACGACAGATGAGCTCTACAAAGAGCTGAGTTTCCCTTTTTCATTGCATCATATTGTGTGTCGTGTTCCAAAATACAAGCGCTTAATTTTTACTCGGTGCAAAACTGGTTGGATCACACGTGGATGGCATCTTTCTGTCGTTCGACGATGGTGGCTAAGCGTAACCTACTCCATTTGGGCTATCATTCGCGTCCTCAAAGCAAGACTGGAAATAGTCGATCTACCTTTTACAGTGAAGACCTAGAACGAGGGAAGTGATTCCACTCATTACATAGATAGTTCGTAAAGTAACTGACTTTGTTGGGGTGTCCACGCGCGTAAATCGAAACCATCTCTGGGTCACCAGCCCCACTGGCGTCTGGGGACCGTATCTAACCTAACAGTCTGGTTGCAAGGGACAGGTTGATGACCATTGTTTAGCTGATGAACGAATAGGCTGTAATGCTCATGTTCCTTGCAAAATGGAGAGGAAACTCAGCTCATTTCATGGAGTACCGTTCATGTTGTTGTTGTTAAATATTGCAGCCCGCCTTTTAACGGACATCAGAGAGACACTGAATTCCTGGACGACATCTAACTGATCTCCACCAAAGGTCCGTGCAGGGGTGAGTCCCTACCAATCTTGGAGGAAAGCTTTGCACTTCGAAGGTGCAAAGCAAAGCCCTAAGTGACTGACAGCCAGTGCTAATCTGTCCAATGCAGCTTGGCACGTTTGTGAGCTGTCACAGATGAGAGCAATATCGTCAGCATAATCCAAGTCAAAAAGTTGTTCGCTCCACACCTTCCAAGTCGTGTCCTGTGAATGTGGTTTCCATAGCTTCGTCAATAGCGAAGTTGAAGAGGAAAGGTGACGGCGAACAACCTTATCAAACCGCTGGAGATATTAAATGGAGGTGAAATTTTGCCATAAACCCTCACTTTGCTCGAACTATGCGCGCACAAGGTTCTAGTAATTTTTCATACTAACCGGATACTTGCTGAGCAGACAGTCCCAAAGGTCACGTCGATCCATCGAATCGAAAGCACCTTTGATGTCGAAGAAACACCAGTACGGTGGGTTACCAATAAAGATCGCGGTGCTCCAATAATTGACGAAATGTGAAAATGTGATCAATACAGATGCGAGTTCGACGAAACTCTGCATTCTCCTCACGAATCTGGCTTTCACGGAAGCCAGCAAGTATATGAAAAACGATAGAGGTAAATAACTTGAAGGCTTTTGAGATCACACGGTTTTCTCTATAAATTCCGCAATCCGAACGTGAACCTTCCTTGAAAATTGGGACTGAACAAAGCGGCCCTAGTCTGGTGAGACTCTCCTGTTCTCACAGCTTAACTTGTAAGATGTGCAAATCATCAGTTAGATCCAGTCCCCAGAATGTGAAGAGTGCTGATGGGAGTCCATCTGCTTCTCCGGCTTTATTCAGTTTTAACAATCTGATCTATCTTACTATTTGTGCGCGTGAGGGCGGATCCAAGGGGACGGCCCAGGGAAGAGAGATGATAACTCAGGTTGATTAAACTGCATTTCAAAGTGTTTAACCCAACGTTCCACGCGTTTTGACTGGCTGTGGATCTAATCTCCACTCTCGTGGAGGTCTTTCTTCAGTTTTACCCTAAGATCTTTGCGATGCTCATTGTCTTCGCTTCCAAGCATCCAGAAGATCCAGACACTGCGCAGAGACCCAATGTGCAAGTTGGCAATCCGATTTGCTACATAAATACATGCCTGCCGATAGTAACTTCTGGCGAATGTACGACCATAGATCTTCAACTGTGTTCAGTGAGGGTTTACTCAGCTCGGATGACAGTGTGCTTTGATACGCATTCAGGACACCTGCCTTCGCCATTTGGCTGGTGTCTATGCGCTCACAGCGTCGTTGCAGACGTCTGCCGAAACGCGCGCCCAGATCGGCACATACAAGACCGTGGTCGGAGTCTACGTTTGTGCTCCAAATCGAACGACAGTTTTGGGCACTATCTCTCCAGCGGTAACTGACCGCGATGTTATCCATTTACGTCTACGGCTGGTGGCCGCTATGCTACCCTCCAGCGGGTGCTGTCTCAGAGGTTAGTGCTCGTGAGAAACCTTACCGCAAGGTACCAGGGTTTTGGCACCGTCACTCCAACCGCCAACCTGGAGGATCAGGAGGCTGAGTTTGTCTGCTCTCTAACTATTGGCCAGTCTGATATGAGTGGCTCTGAAGGTGCTAAAAGTACCACCTAGCATAGCTCAGTGGATCAGTGAGGTACACAAACCATCCCACGTCGCGATGGCGAGATAAAAACTGTTTTTTTTAGTTACTTATGGGTCGCTTATTTACATTCGTTCTGTAATGTAAGTATTTTTTCGTTCCCGGAAGCAACAGCATAGGAACAAATAGCAATTCTCAGTGCTCGGCGATATTAATTTCTCTATCTTTCGAACGCATGCAACTGATGGATGAATCTAAAAGTGTTTCTTTCAAAACTGACTTGCATATCGATAACTCAAGCAGCCATATGTTTTCGGCGATCCCAACTTACAATTTGATCAAAAATTTTATCAATCTTTTGCAAGATTTATCATTTCGTTTTTTTTGAAATCATTACTGCTATTACCTTTCTACCCTGTTTTATATCATCCCTTGCTTCATTTCTGGCCACGACTGGGTCGATCTCTCAAGACGACGGATTAAAGCTTCCATGCTAATTAGTGCACCCATGCAACGCATATTTCCGAAAACTCATTGGCGTGTAAGAAGTCGTTGACCCAAAAAACCGATCCATCGTACGGGCTAGATGGTTTGGGTGTCCATATTATATACACATAAAAACAGCCATTTAAGATGAGTTAAATAGACGATAGCTTACCCGCTTTAAAGCCACACAAGCACACGGCCAGATGGAGCACAGAAGTGCGGGTGAAACGTTTCAACAGACTACCATGCATGGAAGCAGGACTTTGGAGACGGTTCCACGGATGACAGTATTACTTCATCTATACATTTGGATTTAACTGCATTCATTATCATTAGCAACCTCACAGTCTTTCTGAAAGGTTCAACCAATCAATCATCCCAAATAGTTTGGGAAGTGCTCTGAAAAACCCGAAAAAAATAACTTGTTTTATGCGAACCCGCTGCACATAATGAACAGACCACACATTTGGGCGCTGCCTCGCGCTGTCGATGAAAATACCGTTTATTCATCTCTCGAATGTCCGTCAGCCGTATGCAGTAGAATTCCACTGACACGAGTGTTCACAAATGGTGCCCGAGAAGAACTCTTCCCTCACTGTTGGATGCTCCGAGCTAAGCGCATCTAATCGGAGCCACGAAAGTCACTGCAATTGTTGGCTGCTTATGGAGAGACTGAGTATTAGGTGTTCTGCCCTAAACTCCTGACGCTCCATAACCGGTTTGGTGGGTGAGGCGCTCTCGTTATTTTGCAGAAGAGACAACCCGAGGTATCATGTAACAAGTGCTCCGATACGCTCGTACTGGCCTAGGTTGCATCATGGTCATAACAGTCATGAGCCAATTACTTCTGTGATGGTGGCTGAAACCTGGGCGAAGGGAATCGACTGCCTCAGTGCAGGCGATCAAACGAGTGGGCCAGTTTTAAAAAAAAAACTAATTGTACATAACCTCAGAATTGTGAACCGAACACCTGTGTGCTGAACCGATGTGTATTCTTTCTCTTGACGCACCTGGGAGAGCCAGGCACGCAACAACTTCGGTTGGTCATTTTGTCCCAGCGACAAGCGGCTAAAATGGTGAACCGATGTATTTTTAGTTGAACAGGCGATTCATCCGTCCAGAGTGACGTCTCATAAAGGCACATTATGGTGAAATCTGACGGCGGTCACCAGATCCCACGCAAAATTCCACGAATATTGATATGCGCCATCTTACATGGGAGCATGAAGTCGAAGGTGTTTTTGCGTGGTACGCTTGTATGCCAATCTGTGATGGCATAATTACTACTTACGATCGCCTAACAGTCGTCAAAATTGAGTGCTTCGGTATGTATTCATTTGTGTGCATAAAACACCAACTCCGGTCGGGAGATTTCTGTTACCGCGGAACATAGTGGTCGGGGCTCAAAGTGAGAAAGGATACCTAAACTATCATAACAGGAGATGCCATCATATTCAGCGAATCATGCCCCGCTAGCATGACATGGCTCTTGGAAATCAAATATCCAGAGTGACACATAAAAATAGGGAATCGATCGAAACAATACTCTGTTCTGTGTTATTGCTCGCAGAAAATTGACGAATATGCCGAATCCTTGTCTCATTCATACAGAGCACAATGTGGATGATAAGAGTGCACGGACTCCGAGACGAAATACACCATACATGTGTTTACATCAATGTGTCAACGTATCTTATCACCGACTCGGTGTTTTGTTTCCAAACCTGGGTTGTAGGTCGAATTTCGTTGGTTTGTCCCTTGGTCAATCAATTCTGATTTGTGCAGCTGTTGTATCTTATTCACATAAACCCGAAAAAGCTGTAAAACCGCCATCACGTGCGCTTAGTCATCGAAGCTAGCGGGAAACAAATCGGCTGTACGCCGGTTTCATTCACTTGGTCCGTCAGTCATCACGACAGCCACTCAACACGGACGCAGTGGCCACCTCCTGGGCACATATCCTAGACTAGCCAATTTATAAAGTCTGGGCCTCATTATACCAGAATATTAGCACTTCGTACTGATGCTTCGCTGCTGTGCAACCATAATGACTACTGATGAGAATTAAAGAGGGAGAAGGGAACTAAGCGCAGAAGCTAAATGTTCCAAACGCATTCAGAGCCACGGTACCTACACTTCAGTATTCACCACACGATCACACATATGCTAGCAGAGGGGACTAGGCACGACTGCCGTCCCAACTAGCTGATAATACGCAACCTGTTGATAGTAACTGGTTCAGAAAGAGATTGTTCCTGCGGTCGCAAACAACCACATGTGATCTGCCCCCAACAAGCCGACAGATGGTTTGCGCTGCATTTACAATACCAGTGGAAACATGAGGACCAGCAAACATGACTAGTCATAATCCAGCCCATATTTCGCTAAAACGCGAACTACTCATAAGTAAGCTAATCGTGTACGATTATCTTACGGTCAGGCAACGAAGGACAGCTGAAACGCTCAGACGGAGAGCGAGCGCGTTCTCATAAAAACATCATCTGATTGGCGTGCTAGTCATCTGTTGTCAGATAACTCATGTAACTTGTTACGGGATAGAGAAACCCATGGGACTTAGCACTGTCACGAAAATTGCACACGCTAACAATAGCGATGGCGACCAAGCTATCGAGATGCCCGTGCTGGAACACGTGAAAAGTTCAGCCCGCAGTTAATCAACCATTTATCTGAGTGGAGTTCGTTTACGGTGAAAGAGCATGACAGATGAAACATCTGCTTGCACTGATCAAGCAGAATCGCTTTAGTACGAGAACCAACGAGATAAACAAGTGCATTCATAAAAACCTAAATATTGTGGAAATATGGGGGAAAATGGTGCAGGAAGCAAAGCTAAAGATCCAGTAAATTGTCATGACAAATAAGTCAGAGCTGCAAGAAATACCAGTGAGCTAGCAGACAGGAGAGAAAACATTTGTTCCGGTTTTAACTCACTTGGCGGTGGAATTTAGCAATTAATGCACGTGCGTCTGTCCTCGAGATGTTGTCCTCTTCTTCGGTCACTTCAGCGCGACAGTATGTACACTCTAGCTTTCCGGGATGGTCCATACTCAAAAGTCGGTCAACTTCCAAGTCGGTGTAAGTGATACGGCAGCTGGCGCATCGGAAACTAGCTCTGCTAGTGCTTTGGCGCTGGTCTGCCTCTAGTCTGCGTTGCATTTGATCCAAACGATACTTCACCACATTCACAAATAACTGTTCAGAAGAAGTTGAAAGAGCATCCATGTACAACCGGAGCCTCAGATTAATCGTCTCCGGTGAAACTGATCAGAGTTAGTACGGTAAAGTGCGTCCATTAGGCAGAAGAAGGAACACAACTGCTTGGAAGCGGTTAACCCCAATAAAATGTCAATTTCGCAAAATACTGAGTTGATTAATTGTCACGCCAATAGGATTACATATAAGAGAGCGGATGTATTGTGACGTACGTCGTCAAGACGCGATGGGGACGAAGCTTACCGTTACTAATGTGAAAAGTGCAAGCGTTACATAACTCAGGATTTTCCATTTTAGCACAAAGAACGGGTTGGGCATAATGACTTAAAATTTCGCACGTAAGCGTTCGAGTCAATGGAACGATGGTGTGTTACGGGTAAACAAGCACATGCTTAACAAGTCCCGTGGGTTGATCAGAATGAGAACTACAACATATGGGGAAAAGGAAACACAGTAATACAATGAAGAGCGTACGGACTGACTCAGCATAGTGTTCACAGTGAGGTATGCGTAAAAGGACCTACGTCGATTGTGCTTGGGAACGCTGGTTGTACTGCTTGTTGCTAAGCCGTTTTGTATTCTGTTATCTTTATTACCTCGCTTTTTTGTATATTTTATCTTTTTATACTGCGGCAACTTAGTTGTGTAATGACGAGGGAGCACCGCTTGTGCCGCTATATTATCTCTCGATAGACACAGGCTGCAATGCGTAATGTGAGGGTTGTCTAATTCCCCTATATGTGTTCAAATTTATTGGGAACACCATCACCGAGTATCCCGCTGAGGAATCTCACGATATAGGAATAATAGGTGATCTAGAGAACAGTATGAGCTGTCTGCCCCCTATAGGGAGTGAGACTATGCCCTTACAGTATGATGCACGTTGAGCGGCTAGATTGTCTTTGCTGCGCAGCATTGCTGGTGTCGGATGGCACTAACGTGTCTGTAACGATGATTATGTGCATAAACGAGTGTTGCGTGATAACAATAAGGTTCCTCTTTTAAACAACGGAGCACATCGGATAAGTTGTTTTGATTTGGGCAGGTGCTACACATACCCGATCAACAGAGAGCACCCTTAGTTTTGTTTACCGGATGTAGGATAGCAGAAGATCGGAGGCTGATAAAAGCTGACTTGGCATTGCGAAATGAATTCACTGACGAAACAACTGTGTGGTGTTGGTCCGTCTTGCTTTTCACGCTATGGTCCAAGCGATGACTTGGGCAGGAGGAATGAGACCGTCACTTCGAAATGGGCGTCCGTTGGCGTCTCCCGACTGATAGGCTGGAGTCCGAGGGACGATGAATACTTTTGGATGGATACACTAGTCGACTTGGCTAAAAGCCAACCTCAATGCCGTTTGTGTTGTGAGTTTCTTAGTCCTTACCCCATTCGCTTAGCCTCCCCTTCAACCACGATCTCTTTTATTAGATATAATGTAAATCTTTTCTGTGGCATAATAAGAGGCTGTTAGCTCTCCGGAACGATGTCCATCCGCTACTGGTGACTCAGCCGGTGTACCTCTGTCGCATGTTCTTTCCTTTGTATTGCGGCACCATATCTGAGATGTTTTCCGCCTCTAGCTAACGTGTATAATGAACGGTGACTGAGACCGAATGACAGCGTACTTTGATACGCATTCAGAACTCTTGACTTCCACAGTTGACAAGTACCTATGCACTGACAACGGACGTCCGCCAAAACGCACTCTTAGATCGGCAAGCACAAGAGCGTGATCGAAGTCGACATTCGTGCTCCAAATCGGGTGACAAGTTTTGACGCAGCCTCTCCGGAGGTAACTGCTTGCGATGTGATCGATTTGCGTCCATGGTTAGTGCGAGACTGGTGGGAGCCACATTACCCTTTGGAGCGTGCTGCGTCGAAAGTTAGTGCTCGCGTGTAACAGACGAGCGTTATCACACAGGTGTAACAACCGTTCACCGTCATCATTATGGCAGCCTACACGGTATTGGCCGCCCAGATGAATCTCCTCAGATGACAACTTTCTGACTTGGGCGTTCAGATCACCAGCAAGCACCAGGGCACCCGTACTTTTCCTGTAACGAATGACCTCGTTCAGTCGGTGATGAAAGTTACCTTTCACCGGGTTGGTGCTAAAGTTTAGGGGCACGTATGCAGCAATGGAAAACAAGTACCGTTTGTCTTCGCCCGACTTCGAGTCTTTGAAAGAGTCGGCTAATCTGAGGGCGCACATCTGGCTATTCATAGTGATCCAGTCGATCAGACTGCTTCAGCCCGCGGGCTCAAAACAAGGCCTAGGTCGGCTTGATCGGAATTTGAAACTGCGTCATCTACGGACAAGCGCTTTGAGAAAGTACTGCCAGTGTCGCACGTTGAGAATTACAAGGTACTCATGAAACACAAATCTTGCAGTTGTGTATCTGATAAACAACAGTTTTCTATTGCTAACATCTCTATTGTTCGGGCAGGTGCTGCCTGTTGGTCAATCTGCCACTAAGTGCACACATTGGGGCATGCCAGTCCTAGGGAGGATTCAGGGCTCTAAATAAATCACGTGGTCAGTTAAGACAGCAGCTAATATACAGAAGCAAATCACTTTCACAAGCAAAGATCAAATGGGGGACAAATCAAACGATGGTACAACAGAAGTTGATCACGACAGACGTAAGGGACGTACAACTATTGTGCGCACAACTCTGGCTTGTGTTGGCGGATATAGATAGCTTCCGCAACGGATATGAGATACTTCCGGAATCCGCGCGAGAAAAGCTCCGGAATAGAGTAGATGACCCTGATCATGCGTGACTGCACTCTAAGTGGTGCGACATGGTGGAGCTAGTAGAATACTTCGTTTCGCTTCAGTAAAACCACTTCGGCTCGTAGTACGACCTACGTATCGTGCACCACAGGAGCACGAGTAATGATAAAGAAGCACTGCTCGAGTCAACGGAGGCCGTCTATCTTTCAATGGTTTTGGTGTGAAGGGTTGTCGTAGTATACTATGCGTAGGCGAGTCGCGAAATAGATCTTTTCAACAGGGCCTTTGAGGCGTTTGGACACACACGGTCGCCTTTAAAAGAAAAATGCACAATGAGTTCTTTTTTGGGTACATTTATCCCCGGTGGTTTATGTTGAGGATGAAATCATTCAGATGCCAATTTGTTCCTAAAACGTCACTGATTCTCTGCAATTTGTCGGTGATGGTGTCCGATTTGCAAATTCTTTGTGCCCGGAAGGCAAGAATTCGGACTAGATTCCGTTTGTACTGTAGTGGTACCGTACTATAGAAGTTGGTGTACTGTCCAGTCCAAGTTGGTTTTCATACACTGTTCTGCTGCACAATCCATCAGTGTTTCTGATGATATCAACATTCAGGAAAGGGTAGTCAGTTTCCGGACTCCTGCTCACAGGTTACTTGTAGATTCTGATGCGCGTCGTTAAAAGCTTTCAAAAGGTCCACTTACTCCGCTTTCGATTTGCAGAGTGCCAAGGTATCGCCCACATACTGTACTATACATCTCGATTTTACCGGCGAAATAAGGGAATAGCTTATTTAGACCGATTCTAACGTGGCCAACAACTTCATTGTACGTTCCTTTAATTTGTGCCCCAGTTGCTCTTTGTTTGTTGAAGTGATTTGCCCCTTGTACATAATCTGCTACCTCCAGTGACTGCGTGATTTATTGGTTCGTTCCCATTGGAATTACACGTTCTAATCAACACGCAGTCCTATCCGACACATTTAGCACGTAATTGCCATCATGTAAATTCCTGAGTCGGATGAGTGTTATCGAAAAGAATTCTTTATTCAGTATCTGCCTTCTTCGATTCATGTTATCAAATGGGAATTTTTGGATTGCTATATATCAGCATCCCCTGTGAGTTAATGCAGCTTTTCCCATGTGTTATATCTTTTTTTCATCGTGGCACATTAGTTGAGGTGTTTCTCATCCTCAGCTAACGTGTATTTATGATGATGATAATGATGAGTGATGGGTGTCTAGCTAAACCGACTCACCGGCATGTGACGGAGGCGATTCGGACCGGACAGGCAATATTCAACCAAAAAACCCGGGGGCTTATTTTCGAACATCAGAGGAGGAACTTCCACGGTACCCTTTCCGCTCTCTTGAAATCAAATCAGCAATGCACAGGCATCGATGGTCGAACAGAGTCAGTCTCACTGTTTACAGAATATGGCTCGAAATCGGCACCACTGATGCATCTAACGTCGTCTCCTAACCGGAATGACCGTCTGTTGTTGATTATTATGTTAGCAAAGTCGCAATGAAGCATTTTCATCGACGTCACCTTATGTTCCCGAGATAACTAGGTGTTTGTGACTGTGTTGCTGATAAGGTGCAGGCGTCTTGATCCTGAAGGACGTTTCGGGCTTACACTAAGTCACTTTTCTTGACCCGTTATTGGTCATAGTTGCATAGTTTATTCTGGTTATACGGCAGATTACTATGTAATTCTGTACTTATGCGGTTATTTACCGAATTGAAGACCACCGAAGCCTCCTTCATGAACATATGCACTGCATAAGTGGGTGTAATCCGGTTATTTGAGCAAGTGCCATTAGACGGTGAGTGCCATGAGTTAGCGGTCAGAAACTGCCGAAATGGGTTGCGTTTGCAACATTACAGCAGAATTCGAGGGGCGTTTAACGGAATAGCTTGAATGCATTGTTGGTTAAGTTGGATTGGAAGTGGCGCAAATTTAGACCAATTACTCAAAATCAAACCCTAACGTATCAACCTTAAACAAAGCGGCGAAAGAAACGTTGGCGAGCTCCGCTAGCTACGAGCCTTGTGCGATCGGGAAGTAGATGATTTCACTTTCAGGGATATCTGGTACATTCTGTTCGTAAGCAAGTGAAACTATATGTACCTGAGGCTGAGAACGTCGTAGTGCGACCACGGATGCTGTGTTGGCCAGGGAAGTTTGGGCGCTGCGCATAAGACGTCGAGGGAATGCGCGTCTCGACCACCGGTGCACGTGAAACATATATCACATCTAGTGTGATGATTAGTACTTAGGTCGGCTAGTTGTGGCTTCATGACAAAACCACTAGTGCTGCTATGGATCCGATGGATGAAGTTGAATCACCCTCGTTGGATAGGCCACGATGTTCGCATGGGCTTGTGGGCTGGTGCTGTGAACCTGGCTGGATGTGACTTCAGACGCTAAGAAAAGAACGGAAGGGATCGATTGAGCTGGCACACTCTTTCTAGATGGTGGTCTAAGAATCAGCCATACTAGTGGAACAACATGGTACCGATAAGAGGCAAAAAATGCTCTTGAATTTGATTTCACGGATCTTCCATTTGATGAAGCTGGATTTCTCCACTCCGTTCAGGATGGCAGTTTGATGTTTTCTCTCTCTTTATCATTATTAATCCTAACGATCGTTTACTGCTAATGTCATGGAAAAGCTAGTGAAGGTAATTTGATGGCGTTTGGGTCATGGGTGAATAGCTGCAAAGAATCGGACTCCGAAATGAAAACGTTGTGTGCATGAAGCTACCTGATATTCGATGAAGTAGTGGATTATCTTCGTGGTTTTTCCATCTGCATCTGTCTCCAGCTGAATTTTGGATTTAATGAACTGATCAGTCTTCAGAGTGTGCAAATATTGTCGTAACTGCTTCTTCTCAAATCGCAGACGTTCGCATAAATCGTCCTCACTCATGATGGTGTTTCGCACCTGGCGGAAGGGGAGGAGGTGAAGCATGAGTGGAACGCATAATACATCAAGGCGGTGGCCAGAAATAATGGGACACTAGAAAACAAACAAAAGCTTACAGACTGAGGTAAGGCATGTGAGTTACATGAACAGGCGAGGACGTTGCGTTACTCTTGTAGTGCGCCTGAAAACACACTTTCATTGTTTTACAACATTAGATTTTATTGTTGTTTGAACCTTCTTAACGCTCACTTGATTTACTAACTGCACATCCGCCTCCACAAATTACTCTCGTGAGTCCCGTGCTACACGGTTCTTTGCCCTAGCTGATTCGATCCCTATTCCTTGTAGCCTGTACAATATAGGTTGGGTTCAACTTCCTCCATCTTTTCTACCGTCCCGTATTTGGCACATATTTTACGCGTCATTGCTACCGACTAGTATCCCAGGCGCCACCTAACACTTTCCCTAACTTGTAAATCGAACACGAGACATATCTTTGCAACGAATCACCAGTGTTCATTTACGAACCCGGAGGGCGGAGAAAGCATTCAAGAAAAAATGACAGTAGATGAAAACCAAACACAAAATGAAAGTAAGCTATCGCTCGTGGGAATCATCCAATCCCATTTCGTAGCTGTAACACCACTGCCACTTTAGATCAACAGTGCTTGCAATTGGTTGGCCTAAGGTCAGTCAATGGCTTGATTGGCGATGGGAAGCAGACAACAAAGCGAATAACAGTTTCTAGCAATTACTAGTAACAAAAACACTCCGTGGAGCCTCACGCTCCGCTACACAATCAGAACCATTTTACTGAAATACAACGCTGAATTTCTCGTGCCGGTATTATTGTTCCTAATTTCCATCTTCCAAAATTTCGGGGGTTGACTGGCTGAGTTCCCAAAATTTTAATTGTGTCACCTGTATGATCAGTAAGAACATAATATAGACCAAGCATCTGTATGATGGAAAAGTAAGTGGAATTGGAAGTTTGTGAGTCGGGTAAAGTTCGTAGAAAGTAGAAGTCACGATTAAAATTCACGCACAATAATATGCCTCGACGGGCAGTCGAACCCCGGTCCACGAATTTCCGGTCCGCTGCTCTACCACCTGAGCTATCGAGGGCTGACGATTAGGTGCGCAAATTTTAACACACGACTACTGCTTGGTGCGCGACGTATTGCCAATGGGTTCACAGTACTTGTCCTGATGTTGCAGATTGTCTCACTCACACGTCACTTCCCAATGGACCGAAGTACCTGTCCTTCAAATGTCCAAGGGGGCGATGGTAGATTAATGTTGAAGTTTGTGAGTAGGGTAAAGTTTGTAGAAAGTAGAAGTCACGATTAAAATTCACGCACAATAATATGCCTCGACGGGGAGTCGAACCCCGGTCCACGAATTTCCGGTCCGCTGCTCTACAACCTGAGCTATATATATAGTCTGGCTTGCCGAACTACCTCCTCGTGGTGCTAGCTGGGTGGTTCGGGTGCACCTCGTTCCACCAAAGTGTTCGGCGACAATGTATCACCTCCGTGGGGCATTGTATTCCAGCAATTGTGCTAACTTCATGGAGAGCATTGGGCCCCTGTTTGGTAATCTACCAAACAAAGACGCATGAACTGATCATTCAGTCAACGCCTCACAATGGGCGCTATTCCCTAAATTCGCCCCGCTGCCTTGCGGGTAGGTTATTTAACCAAAGGCTTGGGGTGGAGTCCCCTAAGTCAACTCCCTACTTCGGCTTGGGCAACCGGGTAGTATCACGCCCTCTTGCAAAACCATGGACTGTATTACAATGTGCTGATCAGCTACTGTTTCTGCTACTCACTTTCACGCGACTTCATCACACGCCAATTGTTTGTTTGCTAACAATCCTCACTTTTCCGATTCATGTGTTCAACAATCTGGCTGCGATTCCGGTTGCTCCGCAGATCAAGGAGTTCAAATTATGGCTCTCCTTCGTCCCCGATCCTCGTTCCGTCTGGCGTGCTTCAACATTCGGACACTCATGTAGAATGGACAGCAAGCCGGTCTAGCGCGCACCCTAGATTCCCTAAACGTTGATGTCTGCTGCCTTCCAGAAACCCGATTGCAAAATCCCAGCACTGTGCTTACATTGACATCCCCCACTGACCACGAAGCCAGATATCACCTGCGTCTTTCTGGAGATCCAGAAGCAGCCTCAGCGGGTTTGGCTGGCATAGGTATAGCAATAAGTGGCAAGGCCGAGGCGGCACTACTGGACTGGTTCCCGATTAACAGCCGACTATGTGCAGTTCGGCTTCGGGGTTCATGTAGAATCAACAGGCACCACGAAGAGAGACGCAACTTGTTTGTGATCTCCGTGTACGCTCCAACTGACTGCAGGGGCGACTCGGTCAAGGACGAATTCTACCGGGATCTATTACAGCTCTTGACTAATGCTAAAAAGTAGGATGTCGTTATCCTTGCTGGGGATTTTAATGCACGGGTTGGCCGCCTGTTATCATACGAACGCCACCTTGGTGGTCATCACGCGCCCGATGAGAACCGCTCTGATAACGGAGAGACTTCTCACAATGTGCGAGGACAACCGTCTGTTTCTTTCGAACACTAACTTCAGGCGTACAAAGAAGCGTTCCGCAACGTGGCGTCCCCCTTCTTCAACACAACCGTGGTCTCAAATTGATCACATTGCAATTAGGTTCCGAAGGCACAGCAGCGTACTGGACTGCAGATCCTGTTGGTCCACCTTCGTTGACTCAGATCATGCTCTGGTCTGCGCGAAAATCTGTTTTGGAGAATCCCGAAACACGAAGCACCGCAAGATTGATGTAAACAGATTAACTGATTCCTCTGTCCAGGAGAGCTATCAGTCTTCACTGGCATATACACTTAGCTACAATCCACCGCAAGAAGTGGAACGACACTGGACTTGTATACGGAAAGCGACGACCATTTCCGGACAGTCATGCTGCGGTGTAACTAGACGCCCCTTGAAGTCTTTGATCTCTGCTCGTTCTCTGGAGCTGTTCGAACACCGCAAGGATATCCCCGCGGAATCAGATTGCAACGAGCGGCGTCGTTCTGCCAACCGGCTGCTCAAGCAAAGCCTACGCAAGGATCGCGAGACATGGTGGTCTGAGCGTGCTTTAGAGATGGAGACCGCTGCCCTCTGGCAACACTCGCAGGCTGTTCCAACTCATTCAGTCCACTGGCCTCAGGAACCGTGATGCCAGTGAGGTCATTTGTGAGGTGGATGGGTCTCCCATCACCATCCAACAGAGGCGTATGAACCGCTGGTCCGAGCACTTTCACTCGCAGTTCAACTGGCCTCCACCATCCATCAGTACATGCAGTACACCTTGTTGTCCACCCTGGCTCGTCCCACTGAATCCACCCAGCGAGGCAGAAGTCTGCCTCGAGGTTCGACGCTTGAAACGCTTCAAGGCTGCAGGCTTAGACGGACTTCCTCCGGAGCTATTCAAGTACGGTGGTGTGGCGATCATTAACCAGCTAACCGCGCTGTTCGCAAAAATTTGGCATGAAGAGAAAGTGTCTTCCTCTTGGGGTGAATCAGTTATTGTCCCGATTTTCAAGAAAGACGCTCGTACTTCATGTGCAAATCATCGCGAGATTAGTCTTATTTCGGTTGCCTCTAAGCTATTGGCATCCATTCTGCTTCGCAGACTATCCCCAGTACGTGAATCATACTACCGTGAAGAACAAGCTGGTTTCCGTCCTGGCCGCGGATGCGTGGATCCGCCAACTCCTTGAACATCGCCAGATTTATCACGGGCCCACAATAGTTGCATTCCTAGACATACGTGCCGCTTTTGACTCCGTTGAGCGACCTGCTTTATGGCGTTGCTTGCTAAAGAAGGGGGTGCCAGAGAAATATGCCGCCTTCTTACGAGCACTTTACCTTCATACATTCAGCAGAGTGAGGGTCTATGGCAAGCATTCCTCGCAATTCGCTGTCAATAGCAGTGTGTGACAGGGCTGCCCTATGTCCCCATTCCTCTTCAACTTCGCAATCGAAGACGTTGTGTTGAATGCCCTAGAATGTTTCCAACATTTTTGCCTAGAGCTTCTACCGGGTGAGCGCGCGACCGACTTAGATTATGCTGATGATATCGCCTTACTTGGTGACGATCCTCAGGGTATGCAACTCATTCTGGATCGTTTGGCGGTTGAAGCATCTAAGTATGGCATGCGCTTCGCACCATCGAAGTGTAAAGTACTGCTTAAGGATTGGCTTTCACTTGCTCCCATGCTCACTCTCGAAGGTGCACAACTTGAACAGGTAGATAGTTTCGTCTACCTTGGGAGCTGTGTTTCTGCTGACGGCACTATCAACAAAGAAGTTTCTCTTCGTATCGCTAGAGCTCGATCAGCATTTGTCAATCTGAGGCACTTGTGGCGTCATCGTGACGTCTCATTCTCACTAAAGGGCCGCATTTACAGCGCATCAGTTCGCTCAGTATTGTTGTATGGGTGCGAGTCCTGGCCGATTCGCGTGGAAGACATGCGTCGTCTTTCTGCCTTCGATAACGGTTGCTTAAGGAGGATCGCTCGTGTTTGGTGGCAACATCAAGTTCAAAATGATGACGTTCGATGTCGCATCTTGGGGAATGTGTGTATTCCCTTCAACAAACTGGTTTTGTTGCGACAGTTAAAATGGCTCGGTCATGTCCAACGCATGGCACCTGAGCGTCTACCGCGTCGCGCTCTATTCGCTCGTCAAGGACCTGGCTGGAAGCGACCGCGTGGTGGTCAGCCTTCCACTTGGCGGCAGCACATGAAATCGCTGACGTCGTGTCTAGCCGCTGTTAGATCCGTATGTCTTCCAGGATGGGGACCCAAAGATGAGGAGTGCCAATGGATCAGCACTCTTGAAGATATGGCCCGCAACCGGAATCAGTGGAAGAATTGTGTACAGTATTGTATTGATTCACATGTTTAATACTACTAACATTGAAAATGACAAAAAAGCAAAAAATCGGCATGTGACAAACAAACTAAAAATGTTTTGTTCTATTTTTTTGTCAAAATGTTCCATTCTTCCTGCGACATATTAGCTGAAGTGTGTTGCCCACCTTCAACTACCATGCCACGATGATTATGACGCAATGACTGTCTCCTATCCACTGAACTCCATGGTTTTATTAGCGCTATGTCTGGTTGCTAGACTGGTCAGATTACATACATTATATATATATATATATATGTATATGGTTGGCGGCATCCGGTTTCGGATTTGCCTGTCACTGTGGTCAGCCACACGACGCCTGCGCCTACAGAGGGACCATGGATGGCTTGCGCTGCGCCACCCACAGCTCCATCCACACACCCCATATCCAGTGTAAACCCGAAGGAATAAGACCGGGAGGCATGCGGATGGGATCCACGTTTCATCAACGGAGCCGGCCCACACTCCTTCACAGGCAAACACAAGCGCACTGTATTTGGGAATCAAGCGCACACAAGGCGGTGGCTGGACCGTAGTCCGCTCCACACTGACTGCATGGAACCACTCTTTGATCCTAACACGGCCACAAGGACCGTGCACCCTGTCCCTTCCAGCAACGACCAACTGTCTCCTAGAGCCAGTATGGACGAGGTAGTGGGTAATAGGCAGGTAGGCACCTTGTCAACATGCACATCAAGCGCAGTCACACAGGGGATATCAAACAACAGCCAAACACTTGAGAGAGAGAGAGAGGGAAAGAAAATAACTCGATTGATGCATACGGAAACGGTGACAAACCTTAAGTTAATGAGCATATGAAATAAGTTGTTTACAAACGAATCCTAGATAAGTTCACGAGGTGAGAAAGTATACTATACGGAAATGCCACGAACACAAAAAAGTTATGGAAATCGAATACAATTGGCTTAAGCGAGGTGTGCAAGTTAATGGAATAGAGTACAGGTAGACATTTATATAAGAAAGAAAAGCATTAAGGCAAAATTGAAAACCCACCACCTGAAATAAAGAGACTTAGCATGCAAGCACGCCGTTAGTAAAAAGAATGCAGCGTATCTGCAGACGCTGCGCCGGTTTTGAGTACTTCTCTGCAGGACGCGTCGTCGCTTCTGTAGTGGTCCCGAGTGGCCTCGCTCATGGTTCACTAGACACTAGACATTTATAGGAGAAAGGCATTAGGACAAAACTGAAAACCCACCACCTGAAATAAAGAGACTTAGCATGCAAGCACGCGGTTAGTAAATCGAATGCAGCGTACCTACAAACGCTGCGCCGGTTCTGCCTATGTTCTCTGCAGAACCCGTCATCGCTTCGGTAGTAGTCCCGAGTGGCCTCGCTCATGGCTTACTAAGCCTGCCTGACTAAGGCACTCGCGACCGCATGTTCTACAGCACCACGCGTTTGATGTCGATGGAGTACAATTCATCGGTGCTTGCCGCTTCTTCTCTGCATGCATGAGGGCTTTCTCCCGCACTTCAGCAACTGCCTTCGTGATTAGATCGCGCCATGCACGCCGATCAACCGCTTTCGATTCCCATGATCTGCAATCAAGGTTAGAACGTGTGAGGCTTACTTTGATCATGTCCTGGTAACGTAACTTTGGTTTCCCCAGGTCTTTTTAATATGGGTAAAAAGTATCTACCCTTTTTGATTCGCCAAGTTCTGTCATTCTGTTGCACATTCCGTGCTAATGTTGGGTGTTTATTTCCCTTCAAATTCTGTGTCGGTTGTTTGATATCCCTTGATGGCTACGCTTGATGTGAATGTTGACAAGGTAGCTACCTTCCTATTACTTTCCACCACGATTGCTCGCTTCAGGATACAGCTGATCGTTGCTTGGAGAGACGGAGTGCACCATCCGCCCGATCATGGTATGCTCAAAGAGTGGTTCCATCTGGTATGGAGTGGACCACGGCCCAGCTACCGCTTTGTGTAAATCTGGTACGCATGATTCCCAAATTAGATAGACAGGAATGCTGCTGTTGTGTAACTTAAAGGACTGTGGGCCGGCTCCGTTGATGACACGTGGATCTGATTCACAGGCACCCGGTCTTATTCCTTCGGGTTTGCACTGGATATGGGGTATATGGATCGGGCTGTGGGTGGTGCAACGCAATCCACCCATGGCCCCTCTGTCAGCGCAGACGTCCTGTGGCCGTCCTATGGAGGCTACAATGACAGGCAAGTTAGAAACCTGATGCCGTCAACCACATTATATATATATATATATATATATATATATATATATATATATATATATATATAGCAACAACAATAGCCCAAGGATTTGCCAGGGCGCTACAGTGAGAGAATAACGCATGTCACCGGCGAATTCTGTAGACCTAATTAACTCCATGTAACAAATGTCCATCTGAATTTTTCTAGCATTTATTCCAACACCAGGTGTGCGTGGTGATTCCATTCCAAATCGGTCCATCACAACGTCTTCGCCTATTGTTTCGACACACTAGCCTGCTAAACTTTCAGCTCTGTCACCACATTGGTAACAGAGGTGTCAAAACAACGACTTGATCGGCACATGAAGTGGTGTACCTGATAGTATAATACGTCTAGGACATTCCACAGTGTGCTCATGGGCCCACGCAGTACAGGCGAGTTACATAAGCGTTGCGGCTCCGGTTATTCACACGCGTCCCCGTGAGCTACTTGATTTCAGATGGCACATTGTGTGTGTGTGTGCTGAGCGACGCTCGATGGTTCAACAACTGAGAAAGTACGCCTCCGTAGTCATGAAGGCGCTAAGTTGTCTGCCGTTGTTTATCGACTCTTGCCGCCTCTAAGCTATGGGCAGAGCTAGTTAATACACTTGCGTCCCATGACAACGGTTGACACGCTTAAATGCACTCTGTTCGTAGTTTCGGATGACTTCAGTATCTACTCCTGCCTACAGAATCAACCAGCTGTTATTCGTTGTCAGTGAAATCGAGATCACATGATGAGGTCTCACCAACGACCACTACGCGTCGCCCCCATCCATGTGATTCACATTGTAATCGTTTTCTGGGACTCGAATAAAGCAAACGGGTGTTGCTTCGCGGTATTCACTGTATAGATTCCTTTTGCAAGGACATGGGTAAACCAATAAGCTGCTTCTAAATAAACTCGAATCGGTGATGTAGCTATCTAACCTGCATCACTAATAATAATAATAATAATAATAACCTGCCAGCTGTACGCAGCTGCTTGACCACCACCAGTCGAGCGCGAACTGAGTATACCACGAGAAGGTTAACCCTTCCGCGGATTCGAACCGGGTACCTTACGGTTGCAAACCAGGTGCGCAGGCCACTCGGTCACCGGCCGACGACCTGTATCACAATTCAGAGAACTGCTTGTGAACGGGAGTGGGTAAATTCCTCACAGTAACTTCCAAGTCAGATATTCTCCCACGCCTCCGAAAAGCACTAGAAGGCCGTTTCCTCCTATCGGGAAGCACGTCCATGGTCCCTAGAAACATAAGCAGTTTACGAGTTCCGATAGGATGAAACGGCCGTCTAGTACTTATAAGAACGTACAAGAGGATTTGTGAATTGTGAGCTGCCACGAGGAATCACAAATTAAAGCATTTCATAAGAAAACGTCTTTAGGATTGGCAAAGAACTACACTGGAGCAGCCTCCAACAGAAAACTTGTTTATTTCCAAAAGTGAGATCGTAGAAACGGTTAGATATGGTTCGAGATCATTCTTAACATCTCATGTCACCTGATTAGAACGGGTACACCATGGGCATTCATCCAAAGTAATTGGATGTCTTTTGGTTGTACCTCATCGTCTCTCGATACATGGCGGGGTAACCTAGTCCCCACAATAGTGCAGACTGGTCGTACAAGATTTCGGTTATCTACTTTGTTCGTTTCGTGCCTGAGAATGATAGGATCGCGCTGGTGGATATTTGTTCTGCTCCTACGAGATGAATAAATTGAATGTTGCCAGTCTTGAGATAGCCCAGAATATCCGTAGCTCGGAGTGTGGATGTGGATTTTGTGTTGTTCCCCAAGCTGGATAATTAGTTTGTAGACGTTTCGTTGTCAGACTAGGCGACACCATCAGCGCGACTTCAGGGGACTGGTTCGCAGAGCCTCATAAGCGACTTCGAGATCTAAGTGCTTATTGATCGAGTTAAGCTTTGGTTACCAGACTTCGATGAATTCACGTGCTTGTGAGCTTTTTGTCCTACCGATTTCGGTGTGCTCCAGGTACCATTGGTGGGTTTCGGCATCCATATGCACGGACATCATGGAGTTCTTGTGACGAATCGTTAGGTTGCGTTCATGTAGCCTTGTGTTGAGCTTTCTTCCTATCTATCTCGTGTAGTGTTTGTCACAGTTCCGGGAGCAGTTCTTTCTCTTGTCATAACGGGTTTACTTTGAATTATCTCCGCTAGTTTGTGGGCAATCTTGGCTCAAAAAGGCAATAAAAGTCACTGCAATTTCAGTGGTTCCGGTGATATAAGGTAACGTGGTTTTTGCCCCAAAACTGAACGTACTGTGTCAAAGTCCATGGAAAAAGTGCACTATCTTTGTCAAAAAAACGGATACATGCAAAACAACATCCATAATCAACAAGCCAAATCCATTGGATGACAATCAATGATTGAAGAGAAAATCGTAGCAATAAGAGGTAAGAATAAAACAAGTTTATGTGATACCGCGTACGCGAAATCAGCTAGTCTGTCGAGTGTTCATGGTCAACACGGAATACGCGCACAAGCCAGACGTTCTTTTTCGGTCCATAGCAAATGACACAGGCTCCACGGTGCCTGAACATGTAAGACAACCGGTGAGTCTTTAACGGAGCGCACAAGTGCGTCCGTACAGCACAGTTTATAAATTATAGCGTACCATTGAATCGGATAACTTGGTGTCAAACTTTGACATTGTCTCGGTTCTCTCCAACTTACCCATAAAAAGTTAGGTATAGAAAGACGCCGCCCAAGGGTGAACCGTGACTCGGGTGAGACAACAGAGCTCGCAGATGACCAGATAGTCGAGGGTATAACAATGCGCTTTAACAAGCGCCGAGACTGTGCGCTCAGAGGCACACTTTTGTCATGGGAATACTAAAGACCCCCCTGCTTTAGCGAAGGTGTATGCAGGAGGATTCGTGATGGAAAAGACAGCACACTCCTCTTGCTAATCCTCAACAATCAGTAATCGCCTTAGCAGTATACATGCCACCTCGACTGGTGGCAAGTTGCAAAATGAAGTTGTAGCTTTGGGAGCCAACTCCGTCCTTTGTACGTTTATAACACTTACGACGGTAGGTGGAAATTAGAAATCAGTCATGGCAGTCCGCATCAGTCATTCCCAACCCACTAGCTACTAAGAGTAAGGTCATGTATTCGGATCCAGCGGATGTGCGCCATGTTGTGATACGCTCTCGAAATGCAGAAGTCGGACTGTGTGGCAATCAAGACTATCTACACTATGAATAAAGCACTAATTATGTGTTACAGAACATGGCAGGGAGGTTCAGTAGCGGGTTCGACGTCCACCTCTTTGGCCTTGTGTCTCATCGTACCCTTGCGGCCGGACCATCTCACGCTAGCAAAGCAGTTCTGACCGAGGCATTCAATCTGTCCTCTCTCAAACGTCGTCCGACCAAACAGCTTCCCCGCCTCATTGAGCCAACCCCGTTCCCACAATTTGGCCCGGCATTCGTTTGCACAGCATTGGTGGAGCGGTTCTAACGCTTCGTCTCTCGTGACATGCTTCATGTCCGGCTTATCCATGTTCTCACACTCTGGCATTCGTTTACATGGCTCTGGTAGAGCGGTTCTTAGGTTTCGCCTCTCGCCACACGCACCACTGACGAAAAGACCATCCAACGCTTATCCAGTTCAGTGGTGGACGTCTAAAGGAATCTGGTTACGCTGAATTTTCTCATAAAATCCTCTACTGCTCTAATAATTTCACAATGATGTCTGTCGTTAAGAAAATGATGGCGAGAAGCTTAAAAATTTTTCTAACCCGTTTTATTTTTGTTTGTATATAACTGTAGAAGCCTGATGAGGAATTATCGAAAACACATGTTCACTTACACTGACTTCTGATCATTCTAACTCCGTTGACGAAGCAGTATAACTTGAAATTTACGAAATTGCATTGCCACTTCTGGACCATCTAACTCAGAGGAGTAAAAAAACGAACAGAACACACATCAACAGCACATCGTAATCAGCTAGATATTGAGAGAAGTCAGGGTAAGCGACCATATATTTTCGATAATTCATCTTCAGTCTTATACAATTATATGCAAATCAAAATGTGCAGACAGACATTACAAGTCGTTACTCCTAGTGAGTTAATTGGATGCTGACAGTGCTATCTGTTAAGCCACGACAACCGACCACGTGTGACCTCGTGGAAACAGGTCACAGGCCGTTTGGGCCAGGATAGTCCCAAGCCTTTAGTTAGCTTCTGAACACAGCTCCGATTCATACAGCCGGATCGCAATTGCTTCAGCGGTTTCTAGTAGTCACTTGCGGATGTAGTTTGAGGGGTTCCTTGGAGCCTGATAGATAACTTTTAATGAATCAGTGAACTTTGTGGAGTGCACTGTATCGGCCAGGCGCGAATCGGCTGTTTATTTTTCGCTTCCAGTTCTAAGGCCGACCGAGTGGTGTTCCTTCATTCTCTCAGATAGACGCCTTGTCGTACGACCAACGTATTCCGCTCCACAGGAGCATGCAAATGAATAGATACACATTGAGTTAGTGTGGACGGGCCTCTTATCCCCTGAGTTTAGTCTCACCATCGGAATGCTAGTGAACTGGATTTGCATCTGCGCTGCTGGATAGGTGCGTCTGAGTACAAACGAAAGACGACCAGATAGGAGTTCTGTTGCAACCTAGCCCTTGTATGGCAGCTGTAGGAAGATTGGCTTATGTACTATTGTCAAAACTACAGGCTGTTGACTCTGATAAAGCTTTCCGAATTGCCATTCTCCCTTAGCGCTAAGCCAATGCACTCCAATTCCTTCGGAAGCGTGTCGTACGAGCAGATACGTTCAGCTCGGCTCACTATGGTATTTATCAAGTCCCGTTTAAACCTAAGTGGCACAAAGCTGTAGAAGTTTGTGTACTGTCCATTCCACGTACTTTTCCTATAGGCGCAGCGCTGCAGCGTACCCCCATCAAGTCTTTTCATGGCGACATCGAGGAAATGAAAGCGAATGTTTTCCTTAACTTCTCAGGTGAACTTTATTGCTGGATGGCCTTGGCTGAACGTTTATTAGTTCATCGATACTTCGAGACAAAAATGTCGTCTACGTTATGGCAATATAAACCGAGACTTGAGAATCTTGGCTTTAGCTTTAGTCTTCCCTGTTTCAGCATCCCCATGAAGACGTCGGCGAGGAACGAACTCAGTGGAGAACTCATCGCGACCCTATCGCACTGCTGGTATAATTTGCCATTGAAAAGAAACTGAACACTGAACGTGCATCTGAGCAATATTCCTTTAGGATCACCGTGGGTATGACAACATTAAGGTGGTTTGCATCAGCATACTCACAGATGTAGTTTATAGACCGCGATTCACATTGAACTGAACCTTAGTCACTGCGACCACTGGGACCGTACTCAAAGCGGATGGAAATTGGGTGTTGCCCGCCCGAAAACACTGCACAACCACGATTCGTTTCGATGTAATTTCATCTCATCAAGTGGAGACAGCAGGCCTCGAACCCGCGACGATTGAAATGGTAGCCGAAACCTCTATCCCTCTAGGCTACCGGGTCACGGCGGGCAACGCTTGGCACAACGGTAAATGACTAATCGGAGGGGCAAATTTGGACTACACGTTATGTGATTGGATTGCGACTCGCAATCTCAATGTGGGCCGCGCGATTCACATCGAAGTGAACCTTGGTCACTGCAATCACTAGGACCGTAGTCAAAGCAGATGGAAATTGGGTGTTGCCCGCCCGAAAACACTACACAACCACGACGCGTTTCGATGTAATTTCATCTGATCAGGTGGGGATAGCTGGCCTCGAACCCTGGACGATTGGAATAGTAGCCGAAACCTCTACCCCTTTGGCTACCGGGTCACGAACCCACTTTCATCACTACTAACAACTAGAACCGAGTCCGTTAGGGCGGAGTACAATGGACCATTGCCTGGTAGTTTGACTTGCGGCTATATAAGCCCACTCAGACTAGTTCAATACACATCGCGGTATAAGGTCTGCACTAGTTCATTGGAAATAAAACGTTAGACAGCCAAAAAGCCTACCGATGGCTTTCAGCAAGACATGTCGGTACGAGTTCGACGCGAAAAAATAATACACATACACATCTCCGCTGATTTCCAAATAACAAAATAAGGAAACGTCCACCAGATTGTACAGAACACATAAAACAAGAGATCCAACACAACCAACTACCCGGCATATTGAAAGGTCAACGCTCATGTTCAAAAAGAGGAGGAATTTCTAGCAACAGTTATGTCCAGTGTATCCGTTCATTACTATAGTTAACTAGTGAGTTAATAGCCAAAATGATATCTATAACATTGCTGAACGTTCGGATGACAATCGACTATGCCCGACCACCCTCCGGCGAAATTGTGTATTATGAGCGAATGGACGAGAATATTGATCTGACATACATACGGATCATTGCCATTGGCGAATACGCCACGGGCGGTCGAAGTGTCGTTGTACCCATCGTGGCAATCGAAACATCGATGTTACTGCTGCTTCGATGGCGATCCGAGTAACAGCAGTGGCTTGTTTATCAGTGGCTCAACGGAGAATCGTTATTTGTCATTTGATAAACAGTGTTCCATCTACATAAATTAGAGCCTAAGAGTCGTGGTTAACGAACTAGAGCAACCGGTCTTCCCAGAACGATTTGCATTTTGGTATGCGAAGTGCGGACAAACTCTGTAGCGAACAGTTAAAAACAAGTCAGATAGGGAGGCTCGCGGATTTCCCGACTTTTTTAACCCTTGACTTTCATCAGTTCCATTTGGGATAGTGGGGTTAGGCTACGCATATGATGTGTACTAAAAGCCTTGATCGCGCCCGAATCAACACCACTACACAGTAATCAGTGGAATCCCGTTGGCTGATATACCGGGGCATCTAAAAATTTCGTAGAGTGGGTCCACTGTCAATAACCATTACAACCCAAGTGTTAGGAACGCAACGCCCCCATAAGCATGGTAAATGTACCGTTCAGAATGCTGCACATCTATTTACGCACATCAGCCCGTGCTGTATAGGGGAGCAGTGACAGATACCAACGCCGTCCATCAACAGTGACAGTTAGGTGGCCGCGTCTATGCAAATGTTGAGGTTTGCGTGTGCTATCGAGGTCATCGGCGCTCGTAAAAGTTTCAGGTTTATGTTGTTTCGTTTTGTCGAGCAGCGCGTGATGTGACCTTCTAACGGGTCGTGGATGTACAAATTACTGAACTGTGACCCTCGAGTGCTGCGCTGATCGTGCGTGCACACCTCTTTTAACACGACCAGTAACAACACTAAGTGATACACTATCGGCTTTGTCAGACAAACACTTCACATTCTTTTGACACATTGAAGGGAAAAGGAGTCGAATAAACAACTTAACAGGCCCAACGCATCAGTCAGAAACCGAATCAAACGCTTAACTTGCACACTCACACGCGAAAGCACACATGGGCAGGGGTAGAACGCAGGTCATTGGTAAATCCACTCCGTCCCTCGTGTACAAAAATCGAATCATCCGGTACCAACGTTTGGAATTTTTATGTAATGCAATCGCTTTCTGCTCAAGCTTCAAGGTAGAGTACACCAAACGCATGTTTGGCTCATTTAGCCGTAACATGCAAAAGTTCATTGTAACGGAATCGAAAGCAGGAATACCTTATGAGTATGCCCCTAGTCTACAGCACTTTTTATAATGTAAAAGTACAGACATTTATAAATAAATAAATAAATTTGTATATTTACCGACGGACGGTACACGGCCATAGTGAAAGTTCCCTACCTGGGGTGCGTGAGCCCGACGTAAGGGACATGCAGGACGTTGCAGAAAGCAAAAAAGTAGATTACTTTTAGTATAAATAGAACTTGATCGGGAACCCAGCGATAAGACAATAAACACCACATAATAACATCATGATAATTCATATAATATCGTACATATAACGCCTCACACCACATAATTTTTCCCACAGATTAAGACTGTAATCCAATGGCGCCGGTACGCGTTCAACGCACATTTGCTAGAGTAACCAGTGAAAAAGGCGAGACTTAACCCGATTTGGCTCCGAATGCTTTAAGTAAACCTGTCACCTCTTTGCTATGTGCGATGCGTCGACTAGTTCATGCGTCTAGTTAGTGTGTTAAATTGCAACACAATTCTTGTCAGAAAATGAGGAACGGGGAATTTACCTTAGCGCGCACTAAATAAAATGAATAAGTCTGCAACCATCTGGAAACAGAATCCATTATCCCTAAGATTTTGCGCGTTACCGTGAGCGAATCAACACGGTAACGAAATCAGTTGAGATATTCGGACTAATTTCACCAGAGTAAGAGGTCTATGGGAAAGGGCTGTATAGCATATAGTATGCACTCGAAAATGATGAACACAATCAGAATTGAGTAAAATAAACGCCCAGTAAGACTGTGCTCCTTCCGCTCATAATAACGTTTAAATTTTCGGCTTATTTGCTTCCTACAATATTTAGCACTAGCTAATGTGAACACTAGCTCATTGGAAGGTCGGGCACTACAGCCCTTTTCTTCAACTCACGTAGGCTACCGCATTATATGGCTGCAACACTTCCCATTGGCTAGTGCAGACACACACCATTAGCTATTGTGAACACTGTCACATGGGTAAGTTGGACCCCACGACTCTTGAAAAAGTACAAGGTTCCTTTACCAATAGGTTACTAGGGTTTGGATCCTTGACTTATCAACAACGGTGTAAACTGCCGGAAATAGAACCATTATGGTCGAGAAGAATAAAGCTTAATTTTATCTTTCTGTTTGATTTATCGCATACCAGTTCTGAGGAGCCAAGTACTGTCCAGTTTGGCACTCTGCATCAATATCCAAGTAGAAATACATCATCCAGCTTTTGCGTCCCTAAAATGCGCACGTTGCGCGCCAAATTCTTTCTCATAAAGTGCATAACGTTATGGGGTAAGCTGCCTGAATGCATTAGATGCAACAACACTAAGCATATATTTCGAGCTCAAGTATTCAACCACCTCACTGTAGAGGAGGTATACTGGATGAATCTACATCTCTAGACGATGTTGATGAGAGAGGCCCCATAGAAGTTTAGATGTTGAGTCTCACATCTACCGCATTCAAAATACTGCTCGGTCTAGATCTCACCATGTACATTAAGTTCTGACGCTGCTTATCTGTCCCTTTTATTTTTTTCCCAAGTGCAATATTTGCCAAACTTCGGCTACCGGGTTGCGTAGAGTTAGGTTTCGGTTCACTTCGTTTCACTGGCTCTCCTAACCGTCCTGCACTGGTTACTGATCATCTGATTTCCTTTTCTGCCTTGTCTTGGTTTAAAAAGGTGCACCTCTGTGATCCATATCATAATATTCCAGATAGTTGGTTGAACTATTCCTCTGATGAAACAATAAATGTGACCCAGGTTTTTATCAACCACTTCACCTCATCTTGGCCCTCAACATTTCTTAACTTTTATCAGAATTGTACGTTCACCATCTGCTAATGTCAAAACTGGCAGATTGGTCCAGTGAGAAGCCACATCCTTTTCCGTACATTATTATCATCTTGCTCTTCAATATTTCATATACATTTAACCTGGCCCGAAAGTTAACCGTGTGTCAGAGTGGCCCATGTCATCTCGGATAGCCGCAATCCGAGGATTTTCGACGCCTCCACACTCTACCTTGGCCATCTCCGTGAAATTCGCTTTTATCAGGCTCCATTTCCCATTATGCGTCTGTTAAATCTCAGGCTTAGTGATGGGTGGACACCCAGATCCTATTTTTTCACACACTTGCTCTTCCACGCTTATACTATTATTCGTACTGGTGTAGCAAAGTAAACATCGTTCAGAATAACCACAGAGGTGATGGCTGGTGAAGCACACAAGCCTAACCGTATACCGTAATAATCCGTAGTATAGCGGCTATAAAGCTTTCCACTACAACTCATGACCACAAATACTATTGTGCTATACCACACATTTTAGACTACATTTGACAATTTATAAATTATGTTGTCATCATCTAGGTCGCTTTCCCTATTATAACTGCGTCGCACTGAAATGTTGTCATCTACCAAACGATGCACCTTTCGCTCTCATTGTACTTAGCGCCAGAATCTGTTGCTATTAGAATCTTCGTTTCATTCTGAAGTATTTTTCTCACAGGGTAAGGCTTTCGGCATGAGTCTGCATCTTTAGATGTCCCGAAACAACTACTAAGGAAATTACAAGAACGCTTGCCAAACTTTAAGTATTCCTTGCAAGCTTATGTCTATATGTTTGGATTATTCTTTGTCAGATAGTTACGTTTTATTCATTTTTACTCGTAATCATTTTATATCCGGTTCTCACCTACCTTGATACCATTGTATATTTTATTTTCTCCCTAAGTCCACTATGAACTGGGACTACTGAACGTGTTTTAATCGACCGATGAAGACGGATTGCGCGTCAGCGAGAGTTTGAAAGAATGGCTCATTCAAGAAAGTCCGATTTCCGCCTTCTGGTCAGATTGCGCTGGTTCAGATGGACGGGAGATCCGTTAACTAAGGATACATCGCCATCAAATCTTCTGCACTTCACCCTGAACAACATGCATATGTGAAACTGACATGGACATAACATAAATGCATAGCCCCATTTAATATGTAGAGGGGACTAAATGAAAAATATGTGCAAGAAGTCTGTGCAAAAATAGAAGAAAAGAAGTACGCTAAGCTGCTTAAAAGCCTGGAACCAAATCCGCCAAAGCCTAAGTTCGCGCCGGATCTAGAAAGATATGTGCACAATCTTTCCAGCCTACAGTTGAATCATTTGCAATTAGAGGCATTGGCACTGAGACCAAAATTTTGCTTCTCTCAACCTAGCTGTGGACAAGTCCATCTAGAGACCCACTTTGAACATCTGATCCAACAACTGAGCGAGCTGACGCCTACTTCTTCGCTTGCAAAGGAAACATTCAGAACCATCCTGGTTCATCTCGCGCAGCAACATATGAGTTACGGAGCCAAGCCGTCTCATCTCCTGACAAAGGAACGCCGTGACGCCGTCAGGGAATTGAGATCTAATCCAGAGGTGATAATTTCCAGACCCGATAAGGGATCAAATGGGTACTGATGGATAAATCTGACTACTTCTCTAAGATACATTCCATATTGCGGGACACTGGAAAATTCTTACGTGAAACGATACAGAAAGATAAGACCGAGCAGGATGAGCATAAAATCACGCAAATATTGAAGGAGCTGACACATGAACCTGATAGATGGCGTACTACTGGAACGGCTAACTCCAGTTGGTTCACATCCCCCAGACTTTACGGACTACCTAAAGTACACAAATCACAGGTTCCTCTTCGCCCGATAATTGACATGTCGACCACTGCTTTTCACTCCGTTGCGAAATGGATTGTAGAGCTGCTGGAACCAGTACGCCGCGAGTTATGCACTCACACTGTGAAAGACACATTCGAATTTGTGAAACAAGTCGAATGTATGAGAGTAAATGGTAAATTGATGCTCTCTTTCGACGTTGAATCACTTTTTACGAATGTTCCGCTGATAGAGACGGTTAATTTTATTTGTGATTACTTAAACCACTGGGTATCCCAGTGCAGAAATTGAAGGAATTGACCTTACGATGTACTTTCAACAGACAGTTTTTATTTGATGGCATCTAATACAGACAGATCGACGGAGTCGCGATGGGGTCTCCTCTCGGACCGCTTCTTGCCGACATTTTCCTTGCTATGCTCGAAAATGAACCTATAAAATCCATAATCTCTTCATTTGATTCCTATTGTTGATACATGGATGACACGTTTATAGTCTGTGATGCAAACACTGATGTTTCCAGCCTGTTGAACCGGTTAAACAGTGTACACCCATCTTTGAGGTTCACCAGTGAAATCGAGAGTGATGGTAAACTGGCCTTCTTGGACGTTTTACTAAGGAGAAAAGAAGACGGTTTACTAGAAAGAAGTGTGTTTCGGAAAACGACGTGGGTCGGTCAATACACGCATTTTCGCAGTTTTGTGCCCTTGAAGTACAAACGGAACCTCGTTCGTTGCCTGTATTTTCGCGCTGCCAAAATATGTAGCCCAGAGACCCTGGAGGCCGAAAAGAACCGTATTTTCCAAACGCTGCAAGTAAACGGTTAGCTAGCCCACTTCATCTGAAAGCACGCAGTGATTCATGCTCATCATGAATTGTTTACAACTGTCCCCAAGAAAGATGTGCTTCTATCAGTTCCCTTTAAGGGAGATATTGCTTTCGATTTGCTGAACAAAAGGCTTTCCGTTGCAGTAGCTCGAAAGTTTCCAGCTGCGTATCCACACATCATTGCTGAAACTCTGCCGTTTTTTGCCAAAAGTCTCAAAGATAGACTCCCGGTCCAGTCCGAATATTGTATTCTATATCAATTTACTTGCACCTGTGGTGTGAAGTACCTCGGACATACGACTAAGCGTCTGTCTAAACGGATATCGGAGCACTGTCCCACGGCATTGCAGAAAGGTACTGTCGGTTGCATCAAGAGTTCTATCCTAGGACATTTGGTCGACAGTGGACATCAAATTAAGGCTACGGAGGCTTTCAAAGTGTTTTATGTTGTCCCAAAACGCTACCCTAAGGGGCTGAGGAAACGAATGTTACGGAACCTTTGCCGCGCTTCACCAGCCTATCCCGCTTCAACTTTATATTTTATAATTGTAAACGCCTGATGAGATTTATCGAAAAGAGTACTCTTCGCTACCTTGTGTTTTGTTAATTCCATGGGTATAATATTCGAATTTGATCTTTCCCAATGTGGGAATAGTCTCTCACATCGGCGAGAAATAAATGATTTATTTAATTATCCATCCCTTTAAATCACATTGGCAATTACCATCAGCCTTCCGCTTTATCATGCGCTAGTGCTAACAATGGGTAACTAGAAATTGTTTTGTCTTTATGTCTATCATAACTTAGTGTTTTAATGTCATGCTTTTAATGGCAATGCATTAAGCATAGCCTTTCGCAGCTTAATAAATGATTATACTTTTTTCTTTGACATGTTGCTCCCTCCACACTCATCGCCACATGGATTGTGATTCGACTGGAAACATTGATGCAGCGATTTGTGTCTTTTGGTTGAATTCGAAATTTGCAATGTTTGTAGAACCATTCTGTACAGCATGATCGGTTCACATATGATGTACAGCATCTCTCTTTGTTCAGGATGAGACGATTTATTAATTTAGTTATTCAAAAACATGATGATGAGCTAATCTAGTGGGGGGGGGGAAGAATGAAACTGGGCGTCCGCAGTGCATTTTGTTTTATCAAGTACAGCTTCGATAAAGCTTGGGAATATAAAATCCCACTTTATCAGCATTCATCTAACTCACCATGTGGCGAAGCAAGAAAAGGCATCTTATGATTGAATGTTTTGACTCGGGAAGATTTTAAACTGTTGATGAGGCCCTTACAAGAAGTAGCGCTCCCCAAATCAAAAGAGAAAAAGATCTGCGCCGTGGTGAGGGTGAAACTCGTTTGTGAACCAGAGAAGGCCAAGAAACTTAAGAGTATCCGGCTTTGCAAAAGCCGCAGAAATGAAGACATGTTGAAGATCTTGGTCCAGATCATCTGAGAACTCTGGGAGCAGGACTGACGTTTCAGCATGCAGCCCGACGAATCTTTCGACGAAACGAGACGAAACAAAGTATCAGATTTTGAGAACTATCTGATGAGAATCGTCATGAAGAGAGAATTAAGGTTCTGTTTTCATTGCGGACAACAAACAGACGACGCTCTGATTGTTGTGTACGGATAAGACCAAAGATGATGAGTGCCTCAAAGTCATCTTGACAATATGTGTTCCATGGCCGCCCAGGCGGCTGAATAATATCATAGCCGATGTTGTCGCAGCAGTGAATTGTGTCCGCGTTGGGGCACGCAACCATCACCCTCCTCATGTCTCTTAGATAGACACCGGTGCCGCATGCACCCTTCTTCCGTAGCAAATTGAAACGCGTCCATCATATCGAAATCGCGTTCAGAACCGCATACTACAGCAGTACCAGGAGACTGGAATATAGCCGCACGAGATCTTGATTATGCGGACGATAGCGCTTGCTTTTCGACGATGTTGCGGCGGCACAATCAACCCTGAATAACCTGCCTAGAGTGGTTCCATTATTTAATATGCGCTTCGCACCTATAAAGTGCAAAATGTTGCTGCAGGATCACCAGCCACTTGATGACCTCGTGACCCTTGCTAACGAGGAGCTCAAAGTGGTTGATCAATTCACTTACCTGCAGCATCAGCAACGATGGGCTCATAGAAACTGAAGTCAGTTCACGCAATGCAATGGTCAGAACTGCCTACTCGAATCTGCGACATCTTCAGCGACAGAAGGGAGTTTCCATCCGTCTAAAAGACCGTGTATACAAGGTCATAGTAAGGGCCGTCTTGCTCTATGGTAGTGAAAGTTGGCCCCTTCGGCCTGAAGATCTGAGGCGCCTTCAAGTCTTTGAGCATCGTTGTCTGCGAAGCATTGCTGGTGTCGGATGGCACCAGCGTGTCCGCAACGATGATGTGCGTAGGCGAGCACTAAACAGTGATAATCATGCTATCACCCTAGAACAACAGATAGCACTGAATAAGTTGCGTTGCCTTGAGCACGTGCTACGTATGCCTGGTCATCACTTACCTAGGAGGGCCTTGTTTAGTCTGCCAGGTGTAGGATGGCGCAAGGCTCGAGGTGGACAGAAGTTGACTTGGCAGCGGGAAATGAAGTCACTGACGACCAAAGAGGGTGCCGTTGGTCCGTCTCGCTTTCCGGAGTGAAAACCCCGTGGATCGCCTTCTTCTTGGCTCGAGACTTTACAGGACATGGCTCGCAACCGACACCAGTGGCGCGTCTGTTGCCGTCTCCTAATCGGATTGCCTGTTTAAAGTATGTTTGGTGCTGAGTTATCTGCGGGGTAATGGCTGATTATGACGCGTGGCAGTGAAAGCCGCAAGGAAGCTGTCTCGCCGATGCCGCCTTATCTTTGCACGATAGCCATCTGTTTGTGACGGTATGTTGTTAACACAAGGTGTAGGCGTCTTGATCCTGAATGCAGTGCCCTGACGCAGTCATTATATAGAGCAGATGCCAAAACGAAGTCGAGTGTGTGTGCGATGGAAAGCATGATGATGATAAGGAGAAGGTGTAATTTGGTTCAAACCGAGAAAAATGAATATGCAACTCGGTGGTCAAGGGTTCGTTGTCCGCGATTTGATTTTCTGCAACAATGCAGCACTCAGCTGTGAACGAGTAAGCGTCTTGTGATTAAATGTATTCTAACAGTGGTGCTGGACCCAATCACAGAGTTTCGCATACTAAACTCTGTTCAGATCTCATTGTGAAGGCTGTTCGTTCTATCAAGGAGGATACATCATTAATAGTATGAATTTTGAAAAGTGCATTATATTTGCTAACTGCGTGCTCGCTTGAACCACGAATGTCGTCACCAGCAGTCACGATAGCTTTCGCCAACGTTGCAAATGATTACGAAATCAATCACTACAATTGGAAAACTAGTTTCCGCTATGACCAAAATCATGCTGACATCTTAAACAGATCAGATGCAGGGCTGCTGCATCTATAACAAGTATCAGAATGGGAAGCAAGGGTGCGGTGATCCACAATACCGATCGATGATCGAGCACTGCCGCACGAAGGCATGCTTGTTTTTGGTAGATTATTTGACATTCACTTCAAAGCAAGCGGTACGAAGAGTGCGCAATAGATGGTCACGAATGCGGTGTCGTTACCGCTCGCTCCAAACGAAATGCACCAAGTGGGGCACAATATCCGGCGCCAAATAGCGGAGAAGGCCGAGGTCAAGTACCGTGGTAAAGCGTGCTTATCATCGGGACGGCGTAACTGAACATTTGTATGGCGATCACTACCGAAAAAGCAAAATTTTGTCGTACGCAGCATAAGACCGATAACGCGCGCATAGTGTGTTGCATAGTATACAGCACCGGGACGGATTGAATGTTCGATCAACAGATGCACAGTAAGACAGGAGAGACCAGACATCATCACGGGTTCCATGAAAGAACAGAAAGCACGCTTCGAACGGATGATGGTCACGTGAAACACTCAAGTGTCTACCAATTTGACCAAATGATCTTGGCACCAAATAAGGGATGGTGAATGCCGGTTTCCAGGATAGACAGACTAATTGCATGTGATAAAGTAGAGTTCTAAATGTCTAATGAGTGGAATGTGATTTAGTGAAGTGGCTAAACTATAGAGCGCCTAAGAATCAGCCTAAAGTCATAACGTTGAATTACGAACGTCTGCATGTTTAAAATAGTCGGGTAAGGTGGGGTCAGCCTATGCCTTTAATCGAATCAGTGCCCGAAACTACCAATGAGTAAGTCTCACATCACATGAGCACAATATGCCTGATGAACAAATACACTAAAATCCTGACAGTCGATAAAGCACCAGGGTGGGAAAAAACATCGCGCATCCAGCGGTGTGAGGTTAAGTGCATCTAACCTGAAAAAATCTCGACGACGTGAGGGGACACCTGTGGGCAGTGGAAACCAACTGGATCTTGGGAAACGATCACCGAAAACCCACAATGCACATGACAATAGGTCACAAATTGTAGGCTTGCAGATAAAGTTGATGGTGGTGATGATGATGAGCCGAGACTTGGACGCGAGTAGAGAATTACACATACAAAAATTGCAATTTTTCATCCACCTTTTCCAACTCGTCAGCATATGGATCATTTTCGTAGTTTACCTTCATTGTTCCCTTTGTGCACAAATACTTGGATAAGAAAACACGAGCGTGACATTTGTTTATTCGCATCAACGTAGCTAACTGAAGCAGCGTCACATTGAATCATCATCATCATCATCGCGTACTTCACCGTTGACGAGCTGGTTACTGATGTCCCTCTCCCCACAGACTGAGCAACATTCAGGCTACGCCTACAAACTGAGTCGTAGGTCAATTTTGTAAATTTAAGAGCATTTTTATAAAACCACGTATCATGATTTCCGCCACCTGGTGTTTTGCTCCTTTTGTCTGGGGAATCAAGCCGTGCATGAGACTAGGCCTAGAGAGCACACAATTTCATCTAGTAGCATTTAGCCAAATAAAGCGAAAACATAACTGGTTTACGCATTTCATCGACTGGCAACTTACGAAAACGCTGAAAGTGGCTTCTTGGTGGATCACAGTATAGAATCCTATAACATCTATCAACCGACTTAGGAGAGGTTAAAACCTATTTCGGATAGGGAGACCACCGAGTTGCTCAAACGTGCTTGGAACCTATGATGAGATGCCCTACAATCCACCACACAAAAGTTGAATTCGACGTCTACGTGGTTTATACAGTTGGACCAATCGCCAAGAATAAAACAGGTCAAGGAAACTCAGGCCTCGAATGTCCAGTGACTGAATGTGTCAGCCCGCGTATGAGTCCAAGGTGGGCAAATCCAGGAGAATGATAATTCGTTAAGATCCATTGCGAAACGAGATTAAACCTTATTAAGATAGGATATATCTGCTGATTCGATATACACCTGACAGCTTACTAAGTGGGAACGTTTCCCAATTGTCGGGAAACGATGATTCATCTATGCAACGATAACCGAGATCACCGCCACAGAAGAGTAACGTGGCCAGGCAACGAAGCATTTAATCGCGGCTGAATACAGTGATCTAGTGTTCAACGCACACACACACACATCAGTTCGGTTCAGTTGAACAATCTGATCCGAGCACTGAAGTGTAGTGGACCAACTTGCCAGGACTCACATCGCAAAAATAATGATAAATAACAACGGCAAGATAGTGGGGTCGGATACAAATCGAATGTGTAGAGCGAATAGAAGCAAGGAGGAAATGTGTTGGACTGGTCAGAATGGAATGAGAATTGGCGGTTGAACTAGGCAATTTTGTTGCAAATGTTTCGTCACCAATCGAGGTGACATTATCAGTGCGTAGTTGAGTGGCGTGCAGTAGCGTAGAGGAGCTTCGGTGAGAGTGCACTGAGCGTGGTGTGCGTGCGTTTTTATACCGCCGTGGTTGCCCGTGGAGACGTGCAATCCTATTGGTTGTGACTTCGATCCGCGTTCACCCTGGTTGATGAGCAGATGACCTTTGACCTTGACCCCTTGTGTTTCGTGGCCTTTGGCTGCTTGCTCTTGTGAACGAGTCTGTCGTCAATAGAGGCTGCGAGTCGCAACTCAACCACACAGCGTGCTCCATAAATTCAACTTTGAGTCTGTCGTCAGTTCTGGTTGTTTAGTCACATGTTCCACCCGATTCAATCGAGCGAGTTGGCGGTCGTTCGCCAGTAGTGTTGCGTATACTGCGTCCAGTTCGATGTGTCGATTGATTGAATTCGTTGTAGAGTACCAAACTTCAAAAAGCCTTCTCGCGTGTTTTGTACTTCCGTTTGCTAGGATCTTTACATTCTCCAGATCGAAATGGTGGCCTTCTTGACCTTCATGCGAAGAAACCAATGAATGCAGAATAGGGATTAATAACCAGATGCGAGAAAACGAATACAGGATCGCCAATGACTGCGTCATGTCCAACCATTGGTGTGGACCATCCCGAGGACCCCATCCACGAACACGTCATGCACCAGCCTGACGACGTGTCTCTCAGGCGGTTCAAGTCGCTGGTGGTCATGGGTTCGAATCCTGATGGGTCCGATGGATGCGCACTACTGACGATGCCCAACAGGCTAAAACTGCAGTCTAGTACTTTTCCGGGCATGTGGACGACTATTTGACTTGGAAACTGGCTGCGAAGAACCTCAGTTGCTTTCTTCATGCCCCTAATCCATATCATAGACTAGTCGCCTCGCGGTTTCCCAAACTTGGTACGGCCACGGCGCATAATGCACGTCGAGGAAGCCGGTCAACCGGCATACGCAGGACATGGCCTAGCCAACGTAAGCCATTAATATGCCTTAAACACTCGAGTGCGGCACTAGGATGCTTGTTGTCAAAACCAACTGCCGGACTTCAGCGTGGCTCACCCAGTGTTCCCGCCAGACGCGAGCAAGTATCTGCAAGCACCGCTGGTTAAACACAGCTAAGTATTCAAGGTCTTTGCCGTGAAGTGGCCAGGTGTTTAATACATACAGTAACACGGGCCTTATCGCAGCGTTTTCCACCCTGCCTTTCTCAGGCAAGCTGATATCCCGCCGTCTCCATAGATGGCTCAGCTTCTGAAAAGCCGCACGAGCTCTGCTGATACGCGCAGTAACTACACGGGAAGTGACACTGCTACCAAGGTAAGTGAATCGATCCAGTAGTTCCGGTGACTGTTCGGAAATAGCTAAAACAGGTGTGTCGGACCAGTCCTGCAACAGCACTTTGAAGGTGCAAAATAAATGCCAAAGCGTGCAGCGCTAGGCAAAAGTCTGTGCAGTAGTGATTGCATAGCCCACGCATCAGACCCGTCTGTGGGAAAGCGCTCATCTAACCGAGTATGATGTGGAGAGCGGGACGAAGGCACCAGCATTCAGAAACTGGCCAGCAAAGGAATGGTAGGGGAAAATAGTCTGAAATTTTCCATCAGTCGGTCTACGTCAAATAAACAACAAGCATATGATTTGATTACTTATACCAAACAGCAACGAATTAAAAGATGAAATGCTGAAGGACAGCTTTGTAAAGAACACTAGTAGCATCATCACCATCAATACACGTTAGCCGAGGGTGAGAAACACACCTCAGCTCATGCGGTGCTCCCACCAGACATGAGCTAAGCTGCGAAGGCAGCGATAGTCGAACGTAGTTGGCCTCTTTATGTCTGTCGATCTGATGGGCCAGGTTTCGCAAGCGTACAAGAGCGGTGAACAGAAGGCTGCATTGTAGACTTTGCGTTTCACGGCTAGAGTGATGTCACGCGGAGGCCATAAGTGGCGGAGATTGGCGAAAGCACTTCGAGCCATTGTTATACGGTTCGTAATCTAATCTTCCGTTCCACTGACGCTGACAAAGCTGCCCAGATACTTGAATTTCTCGACGACTTCTAAGTTATTACCGCCAAGAGTCAGCGCAGGAGTGGGTTCCTACCAATCTTGGAGAAGAACTTAGCATTTCGATGATGCAAAGCATAGCTAGAAACGGCTGGCTGGCTTGCCCAACAACCTCCTCGTGGTGCCAGCTGGGTGATTCGGGATTTTCCCGTTCCAGCAAATGGTTCGGCGGTAGTGTTCCAGGACGTGGTGGGTTTTCGCCTGGCAAGCGTTCTCCCTATAAAAAGCCACATATGTCCGTTTAACAACAATGTGACGTGGCGGACGTGACTTGCCACTAAATAAAGTCACTGCCCTTTGCTTCATCCTGGTGAAGCATGGTATTCCAGCAACGTTATGCTGTAATTTTGGGAGCATTAAGCCCCTGTTTGACAAAGGAACAAACGAAAGGCATATGAACTGCGCAATCAGTCACCGGCTCCCAATGAGCGCGATTCCCTGAATTCGCTCCACTGCCTTGCGGGCAGGATATTCAGCCAAAGGCTCGGAGTGGCGTCCCCTAAGTCAACACTCTACTTCGGCCTGGGCAACCGGGTAGTATCTCGCCCTCTGACGAAACCATGGACTTTTATGTGTTGTGTTGTTTTTCTTTTACTATTTCTGTATTTTGTTCTGAGTTCCATGGTTTAGAATGGCTCAATATCTATTCGTAGACTGTTGCAAAATACTGAAACGACTGACAGCCAGAGGTTATTTATCCAATGCAGCTTGGCACGTTGAGGGACTGCAACAGATGAGCGCAATGTCGTCGGCATAATCCAAGTCAACAAATCGTTCATTTGGGAGCAGCTCCACACCTTGTAGGTCGTGTCCAGCGAACGCCGTTTCCATGATTTCGTCAAAGGCGAAGTTAGAGAGATAAGGTGACAGCGAGCATCCTTGCCTCACACCGCTGGAGATATTGAAGGGCGGCGACAGTTTGCTGCAAGTCCCTACTCTGCTCGAACTATGTGCGCACAGCATTCTTATGACATTTACATAATCCTCGCGCACACCTTTATTAAACAGTTCCAAAAAGCACAGCGATCCACCGAATCGAAGGTATCTTTTACATCAAGAAACACGACAACAGTGGGTCGCCAATAAACATGACAGTGCTCCAACAATTAACGCAAAGAGAAGATGTGGTCAATGTAGCCACGATTTCGACGAAACCCGGCCTGTTCGTTGCGCATATGGCTTTCACACGTGCCAGTTGGTATATGCAGGACGACAGAGGCAAGTAACTTTGAGGCAATGGAGAGCAGACTGATTCATCTATTACTGCAGCATTCAGAACGGGAGCCTCTCTTAAAAATGGGGACTATAACGGAGCGGCTCCAGTCTATTTGAACAGTCTTCCACTCCCGTACATTCACCAGTAAGCTATGTAAATGGTCCAAAAGAGCAGGGCCCTTGAAGTTGAAAAGGACTGGGTGAAGTTCAACTGCACCAGCGGTCTTGTTTACTTTCAGCAGCAGCATTTAAGCATGCAACCTGTGCACTCTATAAAATGCGAGCCGCTTACTAACGAAATTCACGTAGTCGAGAGAAATTGGCAAACTTCCACAAATTGTAAATAACATTAACTGACAGGTAGGTTAGATGCAACAGTCAACAAACTGTAATTTCAAAGTGGGATCCAAGACGAGGACCCCAGCGAGGTGTAGTTTGAAAGAGTGAGATGGAGGTGATGGACACGAAGATCACACAATTTGCGGGATTAGTGTCAGTTAGGGGTGTGACGAGTAAAGCGCCACAGGATCCCCAAAAATGTTAGAAGGGCGAAATACTGAGAAAATTTCGACCCACTTTGAAATTACAATTTGTTGACTGTTGCATCTAACCTACCTATCTGTTATTGTTATTTACGCTTTGTGGAAGCTTGCAACGATTTTGGTTTTGCCAATTTCTCTCGGATACGTGAATTTCGCTAGTAAGCAACTCGTAGTTTATAGAGTGCACAGGTTGAATGCTTAAATACTGCACGCCTGGTGATATGCTAATTGTCTCTACGCTTCCAACGATTCCAGCGTTTGGTAAAACGTTTGAAATAGCAGTGTTTTTAGCTCAGAGAGGTTTGGAAACAATCGGTTGGTATAGTAGTTTGGTAACTTTTCCCCTCGACACAAAGGCTTCGTCAGACCAGGTGAATCAGTGTGCCAACGGATGCTCACGGCGTACTCCACTACACTTCGGGTCATCAGAAACAGGTTTACGCCGGGATAGCCTCAGCGCTGTTCAACAGGGCACAAACCTTGTGCACGATGGAGGAGGACAAAAAGGCTGCGCGGAAAGTGGCAATGAGCAAACTATTAGAAAGCGGTTACCCACGGCGACTAGTCAAACGCCAATTGCAAAAAGTGCGACAACGGCAGTCAAGACCCCCAGCCGAGTGGATAGGGACGGTCGGAATTCCGTACAAGGGAGGCACTTCGGAGGCAATTCAGAGGGTACTAAACAAGGAAAATATAAGGGTGATCTTTCACCGAGGTCGAACGTTACGTTCGGCGCTGGTACACCTGAAGGACCGCCTTCCCAAGGATAGGACAACTGACTGTGTTTATAAAATTAAATGTAAGGACTGTGCACATGTGTACACATGCCAAACAGCGAGAGAATTACGCACACGAATTTCGGAGCATAGGAGGCGCATTTCAAGACTACCAAGAAACGAGTTTGAATACCAGGCAATAGTAAGAGACTCGGCCGTAGCTGTGCATGCATTAGATACGGGTCATCAGATAGACCTTGAAAACGTAGAGGTCATTAGGAGGGATATACGATCAATCTCTCAGCAGTTCATTGCCAAGGCGGTGGAAATTGCCAAATCTGACGACTGCGTGAATAGAATGGAGGGGGTAGAACTCCCTAATGTGTGTCGCGCGGTCTTAAGCCAACCAGCTTGACGAGCATCGGTGCGTGGATCAGATTGGAAAGTGCAAACCGACTCCCACTGTCAACACTATGGGCTTATCCGTCAATGTCATGACGCACAAAGGAACACCTGGACTATTCCCACTGTGATCAAACCACCTGAGGTGACATCACGAACTGTTATTGTAATGACATCATGACTCAAGTCTCGGGTAACGCGGTTATCGCCCCTGTTCGCTATAAAATCCCACACCAATTGCACAATGATTCACCTGGTCTGATGAAGCCCTTCTGTCGAGGGCGAAACGTTACCAAACAACTATGCCAACCGATTGTTTCCAAACCCCTCTGAACTCATGACTACTCGATCGGTTCCAAGTATCTTCCAAGAATTTGAAAGCAGTGTTTTTATTTTGCTTAGATGCCATGTGCATGGGAGATTGAGGAAGCCGCTGCCCTCGCTACCCATCGGCAGTTATTCCATCTGATACAAGAAATGGGCAGCAGGAGATCTGGTGTTAGCGGAACCATACGTGACGAGTGGGCAACCGATCCACAGCTTTTCAAAACGCTTGGAGCTGAGAAGCTATCACGCAACGCAAATGGGACTCTTCTAGCCGGTAGCGCTAGGTCGTGTCAAAGAATAAGTGATCGGTTCCCTCATACTTTCATAAACCCTCGCAAAACACAGACGGATACTGATCACTAATATCGATTTCTTCCTGGCAAGCATGCACAAAACCATCATGATCAAAAACAACTGGATCCAATCAATGCCGATACTCTGCGTGAGCTCCTCCTCCATGATGGCAAACTCTAAATATTAATAATAATGATAATGGCAATAATAATGTGTCAGCTGTACGCCGTAACGGCGCTTCGCTGCCGTGCGACCAACACCAGTCGCACGTGGGCTAAGTATACCGCGAGGACGCCCACCCCTACGCGGATTCGAACCCGCGCAGCAAGATTGCGAGACGAACTTGTTAACCCTATGCTACGGGCAGATGTAAGGCTCCGTCTATTGGATTAATCACTTCGATTGTAGCTGAGCCCTTCGGATGAAGTCTGGAACCGTTCCACATACGCAACCCATCTTGATCGGATCGAATGCACACTCCGGGACAGTGCTTCTTTGGTAGAATGTTGACAGTAGCTCCCGTGTCTAACTAGAATCGTACGGCTTTGCCTCGGATCAACAGACTTGCGTAGACACATTTTTGAGATATCCTCCGAGACACGCTGCCAATTGAATGTTCTGCATCTGCGGGTGACTTGTCACGACCGCATTCACATTGGTTGATCGGGCAGCAAGGAGCAGTGGTTCCTTTATCCACATTGGGCGCACCTCCGACCCATGCCAGACACTGTTTGCAGGAGCTCGGGTGTCGTGCGGCGCATAATTTGCAAATCTCCTATTTCACGTTAGCAGCCTTCGCTGGGTCGCATCCGGAAACGGCACACAATCGTGCATCTGTTGCGAGCTTTACTTGTTGGTATTGATAGGTGGTCAATGACTCAATGTTGCAGATATCAATGCACTGCTGGAGCGATAAGTTGCGTTGTCGCAAAAACCGCTGCCGTACTTTCATCATTGACTCCAAGAACGATCCGATCCGATTTACAGAAATTAGAGGATGGGGCAAAAAGCTTCAATTCAGTGATGTGCGCGTCTACCGATTCGTTTGGGCCTCTGTTGCGCGAAAATGAAAGATAGCCCTGGTAGGTCCCGTTGGTTTGACCTTCGCAAAATTCACTAAACTTTTCAATGACGGTCTCCAAATTATTGGGATCTTCGCCTTTGTTGTATCGTAATGTATCTATCACTTGGCGTGCGTCATCCCCCGCTGCGTATCGAAATATAGCAAGCGATAAGCCATCGGTTGATCTTCCAAAAGTATTAAGGTGCAGAAATCCATCCACTTGCTATCCACAGAGGAGAATTACACGCCAAGTTCCGTTCATCCATGTTCAATGGGGCGGACATCTGAATAGACGCTGGTGATCCGAACAGCATCCTAGCGCCGCCGGTGGGGTTCGTCCTTGCCTTCTCTGACAACATGTTGCAGAACACAGTCCTTCAGGAATAAATGTATATTCAGTAAAGTCAAGTCCGCGAAAATTACAGCATGCTTAGCAAGCCAAACTCTTCGATATAAATTGCACGTTCAAGTCCATAACTAACGACCATTCAGAGTCGATGAGGATTTTCCTCTGCTTCAGTGGAACAAACGGAGAATCAATCATATGAATATTTGCCAATCCGAGTCCAGTAGTCGAATCCGTTACGCCCGCCTCCCAATGGCTGTCTGGCTCGCTCGGTTGGTCCATCTTCTCACTCTGATCTGATACTACCATCACAGTCGGGTGGACAAAAGTTATCAAAACTTGATCTAAGCTATGCTAAATCTCAAAAAGAGCTACAGGAATCCGCAAAGGAAATTGGTTGGCAACATCCGGTTTCGGATTTGCCTGTCACTGTGGCCAGCCACAGAACGCGTGCGCCTACAGAGGGACCATGGGTGGCTCGCGCTGCACCACCCACACATCACATATCCGGTGTAAACCCAAAAGAATAAGACCGGGAGGCATGTGGATAAGAGCCAGGTTTCATCAACGGAGCAGGCCCACACTCCTTCACAGGCAAACACAAGCACGCTGTATTTCGGAATCAATCGCACACAAGGCGGTGGCTGGACCGTAGTCCGCTCCACACTGACTAGGTGGAACCACTCTTCGAGCCCAGCACAGCAGCCAGGACCGGGCATCCCATCTCCTGGAGCCAGTAATCGAGGTGGAGTGCGTTAGACAGGTGGGCACCTTGTCAACATTCACATCAAGCGCAGCTACACCGGCGATACCAAATAACCAACAGAATTTAATGGAAAGCAAAAACAAAAAATTGACACTGAATATGCAGCAGAATAACAAGATTGAACAAACCAAATAAAGTGGAATGAAGTTTATCCAGATTAAGTGTAAATTGGTTTAGCTCCACTTCGGTGAAGAAGCAACATGAATGCAACATCAATTTCGACCATTAAACTGCCATCTAAACAATGAACCTGATGAAAAGATGACAGCAAATGTACCATTGCTACGCGCTGCCAATCATGTCTTGTAAAATCTAGAGACAAGGCCGAAGCGTTACCTATGAATGGAAAGATTTTGGTGAGTATTTTTGTTCGTCGCAATCAGCCGACAATTCAGATATGTCGACCAGCTATCCGGAAAAGCACCAGACGGCCGTTTCGCCCTATTAGGGCTCATCAGTTGTGCGCATCCTTCGGTCCTCTGCGGAGGATCGAACCCATGACTGCTAGTGGCTCTTGCCAACTAGCCCGCAGCTTAGGCAACTGCGCCATGGAGGACGGTATCTGACTATCATGAATTGTTAGCTTTTCCGGATAGCTGGTCGACATATCTGAATTGTCGGCTGATTACGACGAACAAAAGGCCGAAGCGTGTCGCGTAGACTGCAGTCTAGAAGGTGAGACGGACTCCAGTGTACGGTCAACTGAGCATATCGAAAAGCGGATGACAGATGAAAGTAATGGAACGGTATGGCTTTACGTAGCCTAGGGGTTTCAAGCCGTCCTAATGCTCCGTAAGATGGGTACGCGCTGGAGCAGTACTTAGACTACCAGGTAATGGATTCGTGATAAGTAGGTGGTTTCCGTATACCCGTACGCACCGACTGTGGACCAAATGCAAGCGAGCGGAAGAATCCATTAAAGGGTGGACTGTTTGAAGGAACAGAGTGGGATGGCAGGGGATCACAGACAAGAGTAGTAGGAAATGCCAAAGAATGAGACTGACGGTTGCTCCAATTCCTTTGATGCCTCGAACTGGGATGAACTAGGGGCAAATCATTTGAAGTACGGTCGACCTATGACAATAAGGTCCCGTTAACCGAGTGGCAAATAGACTTAGCCAGGTCCCACAGAGTAAAAAGATCGTAAGGTTCGAAGAAGAACGAAAACCGCATCGAAACAAGCAAAAACGAGCTATACGTCCTTTCATGAGGGTAAAAGAAACGAGAGCGCTTCAGGCGCGCCAAAAGGCGATCAGTACACGATCTCTCGCATGGCGGTGATTAAACTGTCAAAGACGCTTTGCACGGAAGAAGCGATAGCTCAACGGTAATGAAAAAGCCAATTGTACAATAACAGTCAGAAAAGAAAAGCATGCCACGAATAGGATAGCTTGTGGGACGAGTTATTACAATGGAGGGTTCAAAATGGGCAGTGCTGAAATACACGGCAACTCGTTGAAGTCCTACACTGCCACACTTTGTACTAAGGAGTTCCGACACAAAAAAGCAAAAACGGTGGAGACAAGAGGACTCAAATCAACGTTCAACCGCCCGCATAGCTTGCGCGCGATAGACACAAGTGGTGCTGATGCATGCTAATCATTGACTTGAGAAAAACTGGGGGTTAGGAGTGTACATACTAGGCGTACATACTGGGGCGTTTGGGTCGACGACCGGTATGAGACGGATCAGCTTCTTGAACATAACTCGCGTGTATGCACCGTCGATACCAGCAACGATGAGGAGTGTTTTAGAATAAGCAATCGAGCTAGGGAGTAGGTGGAAGCAGTATGGGAAATTTGCATATGTGGAAGAAGGCAGTGCAGTCGGGAACACACGTTGACTAGGTTAGGCTTCACTTAGAGACCAGGCAAGCAAGATTTCCAGTCATCCACCATCCGCAGTACAATCACAGGATTAGCAGTGTGTTCCGAAGAGGAAACACAATGGCAAGTTACCAAGTTGTTGCGTAGAATGGGAAGGCAAGAAAAAGAAAGAGGTCCCGCGCGTATTATAACAAATTATGATGTTAGGAGTTCAGTGTGGCATTCCAAAAACCATGGGAATCGCAGGAAATTACAGTTATCTTAAAATGAAAATACAACAGAGGGAATTGCATGGTTGCGTCAGAGGGCACAATACTACCCGGTTGCCCAAACCGATGTAGGGTGTTGTCTTAGGGGGCACCACCTCAAGGCTTTGGACGAATAGCACGCCCACACGGTGGCGGAATCGCACCCGTTGGAAACCGGTGAATGATTGCTCAGTTCATACATCTTTCGTATGTTCGTTTGCCAAACAGGGGCCCAATGCTGCCCACAATCTCAGTAGCAAGTTGCCGGAATATAATGCTCCCCCAGTATGCAACAAGAGCCAGTGACTTTAATTAGTGACGGCTCACCTCCGCCATGTCGCAGTTGTTAAACGGACATACGTGGCTCTCCAGACGAAAACCCACCACTTCCTGGAACAACACCGTCGAACTATTTGTTGGAGTGAAAGAGACCCGAACTAGCCAAATGGCACCATGTGGTAGTACAGCAAGTCAAAAGTCGTGACTACAGTGGTGGGTGGATGTGCAACACTTAAGATGCAGGATGAGTTACCAAAAAAACGGGTTTCATGAAATAGCTCCAAATCAAGTGCTACATAGACGTATCATCTGCACTCAACTCAAAGGCGCAAACTAACAGTTTGGACTACGCTCCCTATGGTATATTCACACCATTTGAGCTCCGGTTAGCAGCATCGTGCTGAATGCCAGTGTGGTGGAACCAGTTCTCCTGAATTGTGTGGGCCGTCCGAAGATAAATGAATGAAAATCAAACGAAACCGCAGAAAATAATCAATTAGCTTAAAAACAGCTGCAGTGCCACGCGCAAGAAACATGCAGACAAAGGTGAAAATATACAATGAAAAACTTCGACCGATTTTTCTTCCGTGTCAGTAACGAAGTATTTTTGAACTGGTGGTCGCCAAATCATCGGTAAAATCATATGGAGGGTCTTATGCGATGAGCACCGCGACACTAATGTTATTATCGTTATCACAAGTGATCTAATGCACATGGGTCCGGAAAACGCCTATTCGATATCATCATCAATACACGTTAGCTGAGGGTGAGAAACACACCTCCGCCAATGCGCCGCAACGCGAAAAAAGATAATATAATAGAAAGCACAGACTGCAAAAAGTGCAATAAGTAATATAATGTTAAATAGCATATTATACATTTGGAATGGGAACGCAATTAGAGGAGAAATCTAAAGCGGAGTGGATGGACAAAGAAACGCACAACGCCGTTGGTGCCGGCTCTTCGTCATATCAGCAAGTGTTCCCAACCAAAGGTGTTCATCGTCCTTGAGACTCCAGCCCAGCAGCTGGGATGCACTAACCGATGCTAACTTCGAAGAGAGGGGTTTAATTCCTTGCGACCAAGTCATCACTTGGCCTCTCCTCCTCCGTTTCCATACACACCCGCGGCGCGCAAATAAGGCACAACGCAGGAGTCGGTGTGCTGGCATGCGCAACACGTGGCCAAGCCATCGGAGCATGATGCGTGAAATAACGGTGCTGAGCGATTCCCTCGCTTTTCCTGCACCAAATACACGACGCCGAATATGCTCATTGCCCACTTGGTGTTCCCACCAAACATGAGGCCAGCTGCGAAGGTAGCGATGATTGAACGTAACGATCCTATCTGTGTCTGCCGACCTGAGGGGCCAGGATTCACAACCGTATAGGAAGGTTAAATGGACAGTGATGTCGCGACAGGGCAATGGGTGGTAGGGATTGGCAAAAGCACCTCGAGGTTTTGCTGTACGGTTCGTGACCTCATCTTCGATCCCACGGGGGCTGATATAGCTACCCAGATTAGCCGATGTGTCAGTCTGCCTCAGCCTGCTCAGCATCGGCTGCGAGTGATGGCCAATAACCTATCAGACCCTGATAGTGACCGGAAGTGATTGCGTGCTTAGACTGATTAGCCAGTTGTATCGCTTCTAGTGACCAAAAGTCTAGAGATTGTTGTGATGATTAGGAGAGTGTTATGGGGACCCAACGTCTCTATAATTATTACAGGCTTAAATTACGCAAAAACACCCCATGCACATACTATTGGATACTTTCGGAATTCCAGGACAACAGACAGAAAGTGTGGAACTCGCACCGCCGATTTCTCCTCGCAGATCACAACGCATCCGTCGAACAACCGAAAGAATACAGATCGACCCGAAACTTAAACGGTATGTTCAAACTTAAAGGGGGGATGTTATGGGGACCCAACGTCCCTATAATTATTACAGGCTTAAATTACGGAAGGCTGAAAATCCGATTTACACAAGTGCACATGTACTCAGCTCAGACAGAACGCACACGTTCAATCAGCCTTCCAACTCGTGAAACATTCATATTGTTTAGCCTTTGCACCCAGAAACAGTCTTGTTTCCAACCAAACACACATTGTTGTATCCGAGCAACATTTATTTTTCCGGACAACTCTTGCCAAACTTCCAACATTCCTGCTCAGTTATGGACTTTGGCATAGTACATAAAACCATGTTTCTTGTTTCCAGAGTTTGCTTACGCAAACCCTTCCAAGGGAAAACCCCCCTTCATCACCGCTTCGTGACATAAAAATGAGGCTGTACAACGCTAGAATCGCCTTAGCTTTGGCCAGTAAAAGCGCCTGTGGCAAAAGGCCTGTCTTGTTCTTGATTCAGTCTTGGGTTGGGAAATCGTGCGTAGAAACTTTGCGTTCGGTCTAGGAACCTGTTCGACTCGCGTGAATTAATCTTTCGCGGCTAAGTTCCGAGAACCCACAGAAATCAAGACTGTCAGTTACCGTGCCGTGCGAGAAAATAATTCTGAGTCTCATTCGTTCATCCGAGTAGGAGAGTTGGTATCACATTGTTAGAACCTGACGTATTCAAGAGGCAGTATTCAACAGAGAGTGATTGCGAAATTCATAGGGAACAATTCGCAAGTAGAAGAGATGAAAAACTGGCCGGACAGTCAGCGATAAAACGAACGTCGAAGTGCGTCCAGCGTCGACATACGGGTTCAAGGTACGGCTACAAGGTAGCATAGCACTTTCGAAGCATTACCGTTTGTCCCCGCGAGACTTCGAAGCTTTCAATGTGTCAGACAATCTAGCGGCGCACATATAGTTGTTCATAGGGATACAATCCATCAGAGCAGCTTCAGCACAACGCCTCGAAGCAATGTCCACAACGACCTGATCGCCACTGGAAGCTGTGTCATCTTCACACGAGGAATGAGAAAGCGTCGCCAGGTGGCTCCGGTGCAATGAACAACAGAAAGCTAACGATGTTGTCAGATTGGCTATCAGTAACGTTAAGTTGTTAATGTATTGACCCAAACAGATCACTCTTTGTTGCGATGCATCACCCACAGGGCTCGGGGCCGTACTATCACACCAAATGGAAGACGTGACCGAGCGACACATAGTTTTTGCGTCCAGAAGTTTGGCACCAATGAACAAATACTATGTGCAGCTAGACAGAGAAGTCTTAGCGGTTATCTTTGGAGTCGAGAAATTCCACCCGTGTATGTGGAGAAGAAAATTCGTAATCTTTACTAACCTCTATTAACGCTGATTGGTGAGAAGAAAAAGGAATAAACCAGATGGCGTCACCTCGTATGCAACGCTGGGCTTTATTGCTCTCCGCTTACAATTACAAGACAGCCTATATCCCTAGGCAAGCAAGTAGAATCGCGGACGCTCTGAGCCGTATACCGCTGAATCACCTACCCGATTGCGCACTTATCCATCTGCTAGAACATTTGGGCGAAAATCAGATGTCAAATGCAGATATCCGTCAGAAAACTGAACGGGATATATTACGGACCAAAGTCAAGCGTCTAGTCTCTCAAGAATGGCCTCACAGCAGTGAACCGCAACTAATGCCCTAGTTTACCCGACGCACAGAGCGTAGTCTCGAGGATGGGTGTCCGTTATGGAGATCTAGAGCGATCATACCACCAAGGTTGCGATAGAATGTTTTACAAGAACTTAAGGAAACGCACCCACGAATCACGAGAATGAAGGCACTTACGCGATCCTGTGTGGTGGCCTAATATTGACAGATATCGTACAGTTGATCCGACACTGCGATGTGTGTCAAAGCACTTAGAGGAACGCCCCTCCGACCAAGTAAACCTTGGAAACGCACGGACGCAGACAGCTTTGGGCCGTTGGATGGAAAAATGTTTCTCCTCAGGATTGATGCATATCCCAAATGGGTAGGTTTTTCAGCTTGCATATGCCACATTTCAGTACCTTCGGTAAACCAAATACGCTGCCAACAGACAACGGTTCCGTATTTACTAGTCAGGCATTTCAAGAGTTCCTCAAAATCAACGACATACATCATGTGAAATCAGCCCCCTACCACCCAGCTTCAAATGGTTTAGCTAAAAGAGCCGTCCGGACGGTCAAGAATGAGTTACGGTAACAAGCCTCCGCTCCACTGCGAAGAACGTTGGACTAATTTCATTTCGGCTACACCACGAAGCCAAAAGAAGCGACTGGGAAGAGACTAGGCGAGTTGATGTTCGGAAGGAGGTTGACGACACGTTGGATCTTCGGTTTCCTGACCAGAGGCTGCGTGTTGAGGCCAAACATGATAAAGAAAAATCGGAGTACGACCAGAGGACTTCCGATCAAAGATTCTCTGGTTGATTGGATTCCTATCAGTAGCCGGATGTGTGTGGTCCGATTGGCTGGAACGTGCAAAACTTCGAAGTCGCGTGGGACTAACAAGTGTCTATTCGTCATCACTGCCTACGCGCCCACAAAATCTAGCGATGATTCGGTAAAAAACGACTTCTATCGTCAATTGAACGAGCTCCTTCGTCACAGAAGAAGCTCGGGCATTGTTATGCTTGCTGGAGATCTGAACGCTCAAGTTGGGATACTGTACACTGATGAGTTGCATCTGGGCGACCAACATGGTATAGGCTACCGTAATGATAACGGTGAGCGGTTACTTCATTTGTGTGAAGATGCTCGATTATTAGTTGCGAGCACTATGTTCCGACAAAACACCCGCCGGAGAGTGACATGGCGCCCAATAGCCTCGAAGCAGCAATGGACGCAAATCGATCACATCGCGATCAGTTATCACTGGAGAGGCTGCGTCCAAAACTGTCCCTCCATTTGGAGCACATGTGTGGACACTGACCATGCACTTGTATGTGCTGATCTGCAGGTGCGTTTTGGCGGTCGTCCTCGACGACACTGTGGGCGCATAGACACCAGCCAACTGGCGAAGCCAGGTGTTCTGAATACGTATCAAAGTACGCTGGCGTTCGGGTTGAGTAAGCGCTCACTGAATACAGTTGAAGGTCACTGGTCGCATGTTCACCAGACCTTACTTGAAGCAGGTAAATCCTCATGTGGTAAATCCACTAGCCAAAATATACACTGGGTCTCATCGCAGTTTCTGGAACTTATCAAAGCTCGCCGGTACATTACGGCTGGATGCGAATATAACGAGACTCGCAAAGACATCAGGGCAAAACTCCTTGCTAGCCTGACGAGAGACCGTGAAGCGTGGTGGTTTCATGGTGCGCCAGGGATGGAAGTGTCCGCTGGCCTTGGTAACCATCGGAAGTTGTTCCGTCTGATACCGGAAAGAGCAGTAAGAGACTTGGTGTTAGTGAAACTATACGTGACGAGGGTGGACAGTCTATCCACTTGTCAAAACGTTTAGAGCATTGGGCTACGCATTTTAAAAAGCAATTTAATCGACCGGAATTGTTAGGTCCCTCACCTGCCATTGATCGCACCGCTCCGTGGGCTGTCCCTGTAGATCCGCCCTCCCGCTCAGAAGTCGAACGTAAGATCGGACTGTTGAATAAACCTGCGGGATCAGATGATCTTCATCCAGCCCTCTTCAAATTCGGGGGCCTGCTCTTGTTAATTATTTACACTAATTACATCTGTGGGGAACACCACGTGATCAGCGAGCGTGTTCGACGCCTTGTTTACGGCACAGGAAAAGGAAATGAACCGCTCAGCACCGTCATTTCACGCACCAGGCTCCGATGGCTCGGCCACGTGTTACGCATGCCAGCTCACCGACTCCTGCGACGTGCGTTGTTTGCGCGCCGGAGGTGCTGATGGAAGCAGAGATGAGATGGCCAAGCGAAGCCTTGGCCAAGAGGAATGAAGGCCCTTACTTCGAAGTTAGCTTCGAGTGGAGCCTTCAGGCTCCCTGATAGGGGACCGAAGGATGATAAAAACGTTTGGCTGGATATACTTCTTGACATGGCTAGTAACAGGCTTCAATGGCGTGTGTTGTGAGTTTCTTTGTCCATCCCCCTCCGCTTAGCTTCCCCTCCAACCATGATCTCAGCTAATAGGCATTATATGACTTTTAACGGTACAACAATCGGCCGTTAGCTCTTCGGAACAATGTCCATCCGTTACTGGTGAATCAGCCGGCGTGCCTATGTTTCATATTTCTTCTTCCTTTTTGTATTGCGACACCATAGCCGAGGTGTTTTCCACATGCAGCTATGATGTATAATGAATGATTCGCAATTGCTAACGTATGACATAAACTACGTCTTTCAAGCTGAAATCACTGCATGGTCATCGTTGTTCGCCATGATTTTCTATTAAAATTGCGGCTTAGTCTAACGGCAAAATATTGTGAACAGTATTGTTTTCAATTCCTCATAGTTTATACTCCTTCTTATTTCACTGTTGGCCACTACTACTGGACTGATCTCTTGAGGTGACGGGTTACGGATTGCTAGGAAGGAAGAAAAGTGTACCCCCATGCAAGGAGTGATACTGCCAATGACTCCCTAGCACATAACGAAAATGTGCCATAATTTGGATGGTCCGCATGACGAAACAGGCTGAGGCTTCATATTCTATAACGTATGCATAAAAACATCCATCATATAATAATAATAATAATAATAACATTTTTCAAAAGATGGTGGCTTATGTGCTATTTTGCCACACCGGCCAGTTGGGGTATGGAAGTGTAGGGTAAACCTATGGAGGGAATATCCTGCATGGAAGCAGGTCCCCTGGGGATGGTTGTATGGGTAGCGGTATTACCTAATTTGAAATTTTTGGAAAAGTTGCACTGGTTAGTGTTCCCAGTTTCTTAATCTCTCTAATATTTTAAACTGCAAATCACTTCGAATTTCCATTTAAGATCCGTTGTACACAACATGAACAATTAACTGTTTTATGCAATCGCCATATACAGATTATTCAGACTACTCAGTTGGACTGAGCCTCGCATCGTCGAGAAATAAAACGTTTATCTATTTATTATTTATAGGTAGGGCAGATAACAATTAACTGGAAGCAGCGAAAATAATACAATCAATTGGTCGGTGGCTGAGTGGCCTGTAAGCCTGGCTTGCAATCATAAGATCACCGGTTCGTATCCGTGTAGTGGTGGGCGTCCAAGCGGTATACTCAGTCCGTGCGTGACTGATGGTCGTTGCGCGGCAGCGAAATGCCGTTACGGCGTACAGCTGACCCATTATCATTATTCATTAGTAGACTATAATCAAGCATTGCAATACACATGCCAACTACTCACCAACATGTCCACAATGAGGGAATGTTCCCGTGAGTAAAAGGTTCGCACAATCGAACGAACCAGTTTTTTCAAGCAGACTGGAAGACGATTAGCCGTTTTGTGTTGGCCGGTGTTGTTTGCCCCATCCACGACAGCTGGACGGGAGGAGGAATTTGCAAATCGCTTTGCTGGAGGAGGGGGAGGAGAATGACGGGGACTTTCGACAACTGGCCGCTTGGCCAGTCCAGATTGAGATGCATCGTTAGCGATGTTTTTGTGAGTGGTGGCAACGTAGGAGTGGGCCATGGGGGAATGAGCGCCGATTCTGGTGGCAGAAACGGAGCCTACCGATGTGAAAGACATATTGATGCATGTACATCAAAGGTGAAATGCGAATGGATGGCGCGCTAAAAAAGAAAATTGACCGTTTGAGAGTAAAAACAGAAAGTCTGTTAGACAGGTACCACGAGGCAACAGACAAGCGGACACATGAAGCAGAAACAGACTCGAAAGATACTAGTGCAACACAAAAGCCAGAGAAGATTTAAAAAAGTTAGGAAAGTATCCAATGAAAAACAGCACATTACGGATTGAATCAGGTAACTGAAAGGGCTTTTTTCCCGTAGGATATACCGATTAACCCTGTCAGGTTACACACAAAGTCAAACACATTACCATAGATATCTTTGTGAGTGCAACAGCGTAAGTGAAGTGGTTCCAAAACGTGTAATATATTTCACACTGAAGTTGACCACAGGCAATGACACAAGCGACGGCTTAGAACTAAGTAAACACAGAAAGAAAGATGAAACTGTGAAACCACAATTTACGGGATATATACCGTATTCTAAAGTAGTTAAAGCCAGAGAATTAAGAAGGGGGCGAAGGAGGGACGTCGAGGGAGGATTTTCACTGGTTAAAAAGACGCGAACGCGAGCAGTCAGTCTCACGTGCTTAGGCAAAAGAGGAACAACCAGAAGTCAACCGATGGAAGAAATAAGCGTGGGGAAACGAACCGCTTTCGTTAGTCCTCACAATAAGGCAGATGGGTAATGACAAGCGCTTTTCCTTTAAGAGGAGGAATACGGAGGATACTTCTTCGGCTGTCCTAGGATAGTAGATAATAACAGACATACGCACAGTGAAGTTCGGTAGAGTGGGGATGAGGAACGGATGCGAATAGCAGCATTGGGCTGCACATTTCCCACATACGTTCCTCACCGAGGGGGAGGTAACAATGGTAGACAAGTACGACTTGAGAAGTCGAAGCTAATCAACCGGTGCATGTGATTGTCCAGTGTCGAGGTATCAGTACTATGTTGACCCGTTATGAACCAATGGACGTATATGCGAAGTGGCCAACGTTGGACTAAGATGCGGATTAATCCAAGCACGAAATGACAGGTGCAAGTGAACGCGTCTAGCTGCCAATTTACTCTGTCCAACAAACGTCGAAGGTAGGGATCAACCAGTAGCTTGGGATGGTCCATTATACGGACAAAGGAGACCGCAAACGACCGCCAAACAGAACGCAACTGTCCGTTGCGGAATATAGTGCAAACAAGGCGGTACTGCGAAGTAACAATAATCTGCCTGTGTTTATGTGGTAGCAAAAAATCGAAAAGACCCAAAAGTTTGATGCGCGCAGGCGGATCAAACTCATAGCTATTTCACCTACGATAGACAAAAACGGTTCCGGTGAATGATGGCAACTAGATGTGGGTGGAAACACCGTTGGAAACAGCCGATTGATAAGGTGACGTGGACAGATGATTGAAAAAAAGGAAAAATTGAAGGGGTAGGGAGGTTTTCGACAGTCTATATTGTGATCTGATTTAATTACAGTACCCAGTTATGACAGAATTTGACGGAGAATGAATAAAAATAGTTATTGAGTGTAAAGAACGTTGATGAAAGAGTGGTAGACTTTGGATGCCGAAATCCGCGCACCGCCGCCAAGTCAATTACCAACTACAGTTGTGCTGGTTTTCGCAAGCGCTAGGCATGCCCAGTCACCACATACCTTGGACCTCGTTTTGTGTGCTGGATTAAGGGTGGCGCTAGGCTCGATGTGGACATAAGTTAACGGGGTGGAAATGAAGTCACTTACGACTAAACTAGGTATGGTTAGTTCGTTTCGCGCTTCAGGATAGGGTCCACGTGACCCACCTTGTGCTTGACTTGAGAAGTTATGGGACGTAGCTCGCAGTCGGTATAAGTTGCGTGTTTGCTGTCGCATTCTAGTGGGAGTGCCTGTTTGAATTATGTTTGACGTTGAGCTATCTGCGAGGTAACGGCTGATTATGATTCAGGGCATTGAAAGCTGAAATGCAGATGTCCCGCTGATGCCGTCTAGTCTTTGCACGATAGCCAGACGTTTGCGAGAGTATGTTGCTGACACAGAATGTAGGCGCCTTGACTCAGAATGTTTGCTTATGGGGTTAAATTTTCACGCGAGATCCCCATTCTCTCTTTCTTGTTATTCCTTCATCTGAAGATGAGAATGGTTGTACGGTCGCGAGGCACTAATCCAAAGTACCGTTGTACTGCTGCTGTTGATAATGATGCTGGGGTAACCGGGTTGCAGTCTTCGCGAGAGCGACAGGCTCAGGTATGGTTTGTTCATGAAAAGTGTTAAGACGCAGCGATTTCCGTGTGCGTTCCACACATACGTTTCGTCAAGCCTCACATCAGTGACGTGTGTGTTAGAAGGAAGATAACTACCGAATCCATCGTGGCTCTCAATCACATGCCTCTTGATCGTACCCCGTTGAATTCAATTGGATGTTGGGTATGTGGATGAGGCGGTGCAGCTTAAGCCAACCATAATCCCTCTGCAGACACAAACATATCCTGGTTGTTCATAGGCACAATTGCAAATAACCACGGCGTACCCGAAGGGTGAGTTAAGCAATGGATGAAGCACGTAGTCAGATACCTTGAGTGTAACAGTGGAGGTCAGCTGGTCGACTAAGGCATGAGCATCTGATTGCAACGGATCCAGCTACCAGCAGCCGAGTTGCCATGGTGTCAGTAAATAGTGGTATGTGGCCAAGAAAATATAAGAGGAGAAAAATATGCCAAAAAGTGATGGTTAGTAATGTTTGGATATCATCATCAACCTTAATGGTGCATCAGCCATTTTAACTGATGCTTTGCCGTCATTAAACTACAACGCCCTACGTAAAAAGGAATAATAAGGGGAGAAAAGGGCTTAAAGAAAGACTTTAACGCCAAAAGCAAACATTCAGAGTCAAGGCGCCTGTACCCTTTGTCAACAACATACCGTCACAAACAGATGGCTATAATGCAAAGATAAGATAGCGATCGACGAAACAGCTTCACTTCGGCCTTTATTGCCCCGCGTTATAACAAGCTATTAACTAGCAGATAATACAGTACCAAACTCAATTTAAACAGTCCATGCAATTAAAAAACAGCAAACACGTAAAGTGATGCCGACTGAGAGCCACGTCCTGTAATGACTCGACCCTAACACAAGGTGGGTCACGTGGACTAGTGTGGGAGCCGAGAAGGACCGAGAGAACCTAGTTTATTCGTCAGTGATTTCATTCCACATCAACTTTGTCCCAACTAGAGCCTTGTGCCCCCATATATCTTGCAAACAAAACAAAGCACTTCTCCGTAAACGGTGACCGGGCATGGGTAGCACGTAGCCATACAACGCAACTTGTTCGACATAATTCGTTGCTGGATAACCTTACTGTAATCACAACAAAGACAAGGAGCTGAGGTAACGCTATCGAGATAGAAACAGATGTTTATATTGCTAGCTGTAGTGAGAGATTGATCATATATATATATATATATATATATATATATACATATATATATATATATGTATATATATAACCTGTGGTACAGATATATGGCTAAATAGGAGAAACAGTATGAACAATAAGAAAAGAGCAACAACAACAAAAGTGTTTTTTGTCTAACTACCACTCACAGTTTTTGAAATATTTTTTCACTTTGTTCTTTTTCTTAGGGGGAGGAAGAACGGACACCATAAAACACCGATGCACATGCCTGCCATTGACATTGATCTTGAAGCATGGCTTCCAAAATCTTCAACCAGCAAGTATTCGCATCTCTCGGACCCCAACCAGGTAGTCGACAACAACCGGCCGAGGCCAAATGTTTCGTCAGCTTTTTCATGCGGCTTCTCCATGTTGCAGGCTGTGCACCAGACCGCCTCTTCCAGCCCTGACCAACAACCTAAAACAACGCACGACGTGGGTAACACTGGACAGACATGCGCGATATGTGTCTCAACTACCGCAGTTGATGCAGTGAGACGAGCTACTCGAGCGAGTCGTTTCCACGTCCTAAGACACGCTGTCTAACTTCCACACTGCTAACGTGGTGCTGCCACCACACACGACCAATGGACCGCAGACAGCGGTGCTCCAAGACGGATAACCTTCGCAAGTCATCTTTACGAATTGGTCAGGTCTCGCATCCGTATAACAGTAAAACACGAACAGTTGCACAATAGACCCGTCTTTTGATGGAGAGACGAATGTCGTGGAGACGCCACAAGTGCCTCAGCCCAGAAAAACCGAGGCCTGCTCTCGAGATGCGCACCGAAATCTCGTCTCCAGAGCCGCACCAGCAGTGACGCAACATCCCAAGTAGACAAAGCTCTCCACAACCTCTAGTGTCCCACCAGCAAGAGTGAGTGCAGGCAAATGCACCTACCAGTCTTGAAAGAGAGCCTTGCATTTGGATGGCAAAAAGTACATACCATACTTTGACGCTTCAATCGCCAAGCGGTTTAGTGCAAGTTGGACGACGTGTGGATCGTCACCCAGCAAGACGATACCATCAGCATAGTCCAAATCAACAACTCGACTACTTGGGAGGAGCTCAACGCCAGCGTTCAACGAATCGCTCAGAGCGTTATTGAAGACATCCACAATGGCAAACTTGAATAGGAACGGAGAGATAGGGCATCCTTGTCGAACTCCACTGGAGACCACAAAGGTAGGCGAAAGCTTGGCATAATCATTAATCTTGTCTGAAGTAAGAGTATAGAGAGCGCACAGTATGGAGAGGAACTTCTCGGGGACGACACTCTTCAATAGGCAGCGTCAAAGTACCGTACGATCGACAGAATCGAAGGGTGCACAGATATCCAGGAATACAGCAATCCTTGGCCTCTGATTCACATGGTGGAGCTGGAGCATCTGGCGAAGTGAGAATATTTGATCGATGCAGCCGCGACCACGGCGAAACCCGGCTTGTTCTTCTCGTTGCAACGATTCGCGCGTTGGGGATAGTCTGCGAAGTATGATGGCCACCAGCAGTTTGCAAACGATGGGGACCAAGCTTATGCCTCTGTAGTTGGAGCAGATTGCGCGCAGGCCCATTTGAAGATGGGGACGACTATAGATTCACCCCAAGATAATGTAAGTTCCGCTTACCACCAAACTTTAGAGAACAAAGCAGTGAGTTCTCGAACCAGCAATGCGCCGCCACCATTACCTAGAGCTGGCGGAAGACCATCAGGGCTAGCTGCTTTATAACGCTTCATGTGCCGGAGCTCCTGCTCGATCCCATAGGAAGAGGGAGGATCTGTGGGGGTAGACCACTCGTCCTCAGAGCGAACGCCAGTGGTAGCAGATAGAGCTGGGAGCCAACAAAACTGCGAGCCAAAATGTTCGGTCCATCGCTCCAACCGTCGTTGAAGATTAGTGATTAAGGTGCCACCCTCTTCGCATATTGTTTCACTTATACCAGATCGAACACCTTCGGTGACTCGAATGAGATGGAAATGTTTGCTGGTATTACCAGAAAGAGTAGCAAGCTCCATCTCCCTAGCATGTTCACGCCACCAAGCTTCACGGTTCATTCGCAGTCTCCTGCGCAACTCTCGACCCAGGGATTGGCGTTCTTCACTGTCTCTGGAATCCGACGGGGATCAAGCGGCGCTTGTCCATTATCGACAAGGAGACAGCGGAAATCCAATGCTTCGGTGGGTGACGGGCAACTCCACAAGTGTCGATACTGGCGGAAACTAAAGCATCTCTGATACGCGCCCACTGCGAATCTAGGTCACCATCAATAGTTGAGCCAAGTAAGTTGACAGTGAGGCTTAGTACCTGCTTAAAATTGCAGGGTTTTGTAGATTTGTGACGTCCAGTCCGTAATGAACGCGCTTAGATGATCCTCCGAAACGCATGCAAATCTTAGCACGAACCAATGCATGATCGGAGTCGAGATAAGTTGACCAGTACGATCGGCAGTCCGTTACTCTTACGCGCCATCTGTAGCAGATTGCTAGGTGGTCAAGCTGGGAGCACTCTTGCGTTTGTGAGGGCGGGCACCAGGTAGCAGTGTGTCACCTCGAGTGCCAAAAGCTAGTGCTCGAAAGATACAAGCGATGATGAGGGCAAAGAGCAAGCAGTCTGTCTCCATTGTCTGATCGACTGCCACCGAGACCAAAACTACCCCCAAGGTGGTGCTCCTTTGGTGGAAGGCGGCTAACCCGTGCGTTAAAATCCCCTGCAAGTATGACTATATCAGTCCTTTTGGAGGAACGCAGAAGTTCATGTAGCTGCTGGTAAAACTATCTTTAACTGCATCCGGGCTGCAGTTTGTAGGGGCGTAGACTGAGACGACACACAAGGTACGCTTAACATCTCGAAGCCTGCTTACCTTACATGAACCTCATAGTCTGAATGCACATAGTTGACTGGGATCCAGTCAAGCAGAGCCGATTCAGCCATGGAACGCAGTACAACCCCAACACCAACTTGACCAGTCGCGGCAGCTTCTGGGTCTCCGGAAAGCCGCAAGTGGTATTTGGCGTCAGGTTTACCGGAGAGGCCATTCTGATGACGGCACTAGAGTCATGAAATCGGGTCTCTGAAAGACAACAGATGTCTAACGAAAGCGTCTCAAGAGTACGGGCCAGACGTGCTTGTCGTCCGATCTGCATCATAGTTCGAACATTAAACGCTGCGAGGATAAAGGGAGAACCAGATCGAAGAAGAGCTGGAGCTTCGGTGGAGTGAAAGGCGGTTGCGATTGCAGGACATTGAAAAGCGAAAGTTCGGCTGTTGCTTCCATCCGTTGCGAGACGTGGGTCGTTTGTGACGGTGAGCGTAGAGGATATATGGGCACATATAGATGAAGGACGGGAGGTGGGGTGATCTGTGAGTGGAGGTTGAGTTAGCACAGAAGATAGGCATAGCAGGAGCACTAGTAAGCAGTGTGGTCTATGATTCGTCAGTGGGCGTGATACTACCCGGTTGCCCAGGCCGAATTAGAGGGTTGTCTTAGGGGGCCCTACCCCGAGCCTTTGATCAAAGATCTAACCTACAAGGCAGCAGGTAGATGTGAGGGAGTCGCAACCCGTTGGGAGCCGGGGACCAAATAAATGGTTCATACGCCTTTCGGTCCGTGAAGCACCAGGGGCCCAACGCACCCTTGAAGTACAATGCCTCTAAGGGAGAGGCAAGGGACAGTGACTTTATTTAGTGGAGATTGATCCTATGCAGGACAAAGTTAACATATGCGTGGTCGCAATATGCATGGTGTGACAATGACTCAGCGATTAGAGTTCGTAACGAGCCGATGTTATCATTCCACTTCATTGGGTGGAAGTGTCAAGTTTTTACCATGACCGGTAAACTCCATGTAACAGATTGTTGGAGTATTCTTAAATGTGCTTATCATTATATGTCGACGGTTGACAATTTGCTCTCCTTAGGCCACTGAGATCCACGAGTCATGGCTGGCACAGTGGCTGGGAATTGATCGAGGGGTCATGGAGTAATCAAGGATGAAATTGGTCGTTAAACGACACGCCAGGAGTGATTAACACCATTGCCGCGACGGCTTCGGTGATGGAACGCTACTGTGGTTCTAAATGAAATTGCGTGTCGCGATAAAAACATGGCGGTAATCTAAAGCGTAGTAATGGATAACTGCTCCTTATGCCAAGAACCTTGGTGTTGAAACAAGCGATTGCTTACGGTCTTGATTGTCTTTGAGAAACTAGTTTCGCTTGAAACGAACTCGCCAGATGTTAGAAGATCCAACAAAATGCTGCTACCGTTGTATGCCTAAGTGCTGTGAAATTGAACGCCGATATGAGGAAAGCAAAGAACTCCAGGGGGAATCCGCTACAGCGAGAAAAAGCAGTACGACACAGTTAAGCGGAAAGCAGCCTACCTTGGAGAACCCTAGGCACAATTGTACCAGTCCAAGTCGTGACCGATAACATTACACAGTGCAGGGAAAATCTAATTCTACATGGCTGAACCAAAGAAACCAGACTCGAAATGAACCAAAGAGCAGTTTGAAGTGAGATAAACATGAAGCTTCAGGCGCTAGTAGGCTAAAAGCGATCAGTCGGATAATTAATGTTAGTGGCTAAGTAAATTGCTACGAAGCTTCCAAGACGTAATACGATGACGACGGAAAAAGAATACATGGAGAGAGAGGGGGGAGATAGGCTGAAATCGGCAACAAACACAAATAGACCTCGTAACTGGGTCAGTGGAAAACAGAGAATGGAAAACTAAAAATGTATTTGAATAGAATAAATTAAAAAGTCTAAAAAACAAGTGTTGCGAACTGGACTAGTAGGATAACGAATCATGAAAGTGGGATAAATTCAGTGGTTAAAATTAAACGCAAAAATACATGGGAGATATTAACAGGGACAAGCTCACAGAAAAGCAGAGTCGGAAAAGGGATATGGTCAATCTGATTGGGCAAACTGCAGTAACAATGGAGTTGAATTAGCATTTCAGCAAACAGTGGGGAGACAGTAATTTTTGATCACTGAGGAGAATCCTCATCGGATAGATGAGGGTGGAGGAAGCCCAGAAAGAACTACTCGGGAACATCATTTGTTTCTACCTCTTCATCGAGTATGTTTTCGGAAGTGGATGGGTTGTGCTCGTCTGGAAGTAGCGCTGCTTGTGCGAGGTAGTTGGAACTTCCAACAGAACGCCTCTTCGATAAACGGTTTTCGTTAGTTCGGATAAGACTGTCAGTGTCGTTTGGGGTATTCTGATAGTCGGACGGGCGGAAAAGGTCACCAGCATCAACGCGTTTGCCAACAGTGTTCACATACTGATTGAATTCTTCCGCGGCATGAGCATACACTTGGTGACCTGCGCCATCGATGATCTACAGCATAGAAAGACGGAAGACGACGACCGTGTAAAAGGTAGACGGTCACATGACGAGTAAGTGCTATGTGACCATTGAGCTTTTATAAGTGGATGTATACCACAATGCATATGACCTATGCGTCGATAGGCTGCCGAAGAACCTAGGTCACGCGGGTCTCCAGCGTTCGTTAGCTCACCTGGTGTCGACCGGTGGCCGTGATCTGCGGGTTTGGTTTACAACCATAAGGTCACCAATTCGAATCCGCGTAGGGGTGGGCGTCCTCGCGGTATACTCAGCCCGCGCGCCACTGGTGGTCGTCGCACGGCAGCGAAGCCCCGTTACGGCGTACAGGTGACACATTATTATTATTATTATTAGCACACATGGTGTAATGTTTTCACGCTGTCATGTAATTTGCTGCAAGTCCAAAAAATTCTCGAGACCTAAAGTTATTTAGGCAATCTATCGTCTGTAAACATGTACGCTCAATTTCAAGCCTTGAAAAAGCAGCTAAGTTCCGCATCTGTTCGTGTTAAACTGCTTGGTCGAATCCAAGAGTTTAGCAACACACAGTACACTTATGCGCAGAGCTAAGTATGTCTTGTGGACTTAGGACAAACCGTGTTACTACCAGTGATGAACAAGAACGCATTTTCGGATGTTGGTACAGTATTCTAGGAACGAATCAGCGCCGTGCACGGAATCTCAGGAAGAAAAATCCTGATAGGAACAATGAAAGTACAAGGCAGATGGCGCACACAAACTGAATTAGTTTAACCACAAACCACGCCCCGACCTGTACTGTGATATACGCCTACCAACACTTAAAATCTTTCGGTTTAAAGTGCACTCGGTAATTCACTATACTTTTTCAGACGAGAAAGTACGTTGAACGCAGTTATAGGCGTGTGATGATGAAAACAAGGTATTACCAACGCACAGGTACTCCGTGACGGTGCAGAGCAACCGATTGTACGCTCGTTGGGATAACGCGAGGGTGCCCAAACCCAGGTAGAAGTTGGCACTAGAACACAGGGTTTGGAAATAGGGGCGAGCGAACGCTCGAATCAACAAACCACGGATCTGAAGTCATTCGATGCAAATCTAAGCGGCCGCACGCTGGCTGAGACACGGTAAGAAATTACAAACTTATGGATGAACGGGGGCTCGAACGCCGGGTGTGCGGATTTCAAGCCAGCCATCCAAAAGACAATTATGGGGGTCACAAATATGCTAAGCATCCCTTTTTCGGATGTAAATCTTGTACGGAGATCATGCTAGTTATCTCTGTACCGATCCAACTTTAGAATAGGTACCATCGAAGCAAACAACTGTCCACGTTAGAAATATTGATGGAACAAGAGGATGGTTAAAACAGGAAATTCCCAAACTGTGGATTGGGTTTTGAGTAAAGCTGAGGACAAAAGTGCGTCACTATGATTAGTAGTAGTAGTAGTAGTAGTAGTAGTAGTAATAGTACCACCCCGACATGATCATAGCTTGAAACATAAGAACAAGATAATAGTGTACTGGTGGTCACACGTGCAACTACCTTGATGTCCACATAGGAATCGGGACGACGAGCCCTGGTCTTGGTGCCTGAAGACATATCCAGCCATGATCGGGATCCAAAAATGAATGTGATGGGGACGTTTCGATCCAGTAGATGAATGCGGTCAAGCATCGGGCGTTCTGCCCAACCAATCATAGTGCACAGTGCTTTGAACCCCGTTTCCCCGCTGCGGACGGAAAGTGGACAACAACAAAAAAGTGCAGGGCACAAAGATGCACAGAAGATAACAAGCATAGTGTCCACAAACAAGAATCAGCGTTCAATGGCAGTGCTGACGGAAGAGGGTTGAGTTCTGTTATCTGGTTAACGCGACGGCACAAAGCATGGTTGCGGCGAGGTTTCCAGAGCAGAGCAAGATAAAAATCGCTGCGCCATTTGAAGTCAACAGTGATGGACAATGATTAGTCAGTGTTTCGGATGTAAAGTGGGCATTCATTGAATAGTCCAACTCCTTGGTCAGCCAAAAATACGCGCGAACGATAATGATAACACACAGTGTCATATCAAGTAATTCAAAAGGAAACGTGTCAAGTTGACTGGGAAACTGTATCAAACCTTGGCACTATTAAGAGTCCGAGTAAAACTTAACTGATACTATAAACAGTAATCAGCAATGGCGGTGGCTTAGGTCAGTGACTCATGAGAATAAGGCCATGAGCTCGGATGCGCGCTTCTGAACAACCCAAATAGGGCAAAACGGCCATCTAGTGCATTTCCTGATGTGTGCGGCTGTTTGGGCAAGCCTAGTGATGGACTGTCTGAATTATACCAAAATCCCTACAACACATTAGTAATATAAAAATCTGTCCGTATAGCTTCTAAGTCCTGTGTCGCACACAGGAACTATGCGGAAAGTCCAAGTTCGTGGGTCTAACTGCTGTCCTCTGCACAATTCGTAACTGGTATGGCAGTGGAAGATGAGCCGGGCTAGGTCATAGGCAAGTGTCAAGTGTGCAGGTCCGCGTCTGTCCCCCAAGGAGAAGTGGCACTAGCTGCTGGCATCCTGAAGTCATGGGTCGGAAACCGGCCGGGGTCTGATGGGAGGCGCACCACTGACGAAACCCAGAAGGTCGAAACAGCGCTGTATGGTGCTTTTCCAGACTTGCCGAAGCCTACTGACTGAGAGTGAACCGTGATGAAATATCTCTGAATAATACTAAAATCCTCACTACTCATTACTAGTTGAAGAACAATTTCAGAAACGAAAAATCCTCCTACTACTCTCCATTAACCAGTAGTCGTACAGCAGCCTATATGCAACCCAGAGCAGTGGTGGTTTGCGAAGGAAGTCGTAGCTTTGGGGGCCAGCCCTATCCTTTACAGGTTCATACCATGCATGACAATGGAGGATGAGCCGCCCTATAACGGAGTTGGTAGTTGGTCATGGCGGTCTGTCGCCGTCAAACATGGCTCTGTGGCACGGATCTAGTAGGATCCAACACGTGCTGGATATTGACAGGTTCCAAAAGGATGACACGCTTATACAGCGGTTTTCAAGAAACATGGGAAGTAGCATGCCTGTGGCGAATTTTCCAAAAGATATTGGAAATATCGAACATAACACAACAAACAGCTGCATAGAGATAATATGGTTGGGTTCAGTACAAGTTACCAAATGTGACTTGAGAATCAGAGTGAGAACAATATACTTCAGCAGGTAAATGTTTGGCGTTGGTCGTTCAAAACAGTGCAATCCGCACGACCGTGTTGATGGTTGCAAGCACTCTTCAGCTGGAGATTGGCAATAGATGCTTTAGTTAGGTGCTGGCTAAACAATACCTAACACGCCACTAAATCAGATATGGCCAAGGTAACCGGACGGATAGAGATTCGCTTCAAGGTAAACCGTAGCCCGAACAGGGAATGAGTGTCCTAATCCACTCTCACACAACGGACTCATTAGACAAGCCGATAACGATACATCGCCATCAAAAAAGAGCAACCGATAAGTCAGGCAAAAGGAGAAAAGAGTGAGTGAGACACCGAAAAAGAATACAGAGTAGTTTCGGATCAAAAGGGTTCCAACCGGGGAAGCAGGAATATTACTCTGTAGCTCCAGAGTTTGATCATGCACCCAAACCACTTCACGATGAAGCGGAAACAAAGACGAAGATAGTTAGCACGATACATCTCCCTATGAGTTGTTGTGGTTAGCAGGTTGCGAGTAATTTGGACAGAAATGAATTCCAAATTACGGAATTGAAGTCTCCAGCCTCATACCGCTGGAGGCATCACGGAGATGCGATATCATCCAGAGATCACCGAAACGGCGTCATGGGAAATGCCAAGACTGGATGCAGAAAAAGGCGTCGATGTAGAAAACTCGCACTATGACAGGAATAGAAAAATCCGGTTCAAAAGGTAAACGCTTAACACGACAATAAGCCGGTGGAAAGTTTTCAACGGTACTCGGTAGTCCTGGTTTGGTTGTCATGTGGACCTACCTAGGAACCAGACGACTGCGATACTCGTGCCTAGAAGAAGCGGGTATCGCAGAAGTAAAAACATCAACGGATGAGCATGGTAACCTTGGGCGACGGAAAAATATTTGGCGGGCTCTTGATCGTGATTCGATCCCGCAGATAGTGGGACGTGTCCCATAACTTCTCAGTGGGGCGCAAAAGACCCAATTATGAGGTTCGGTAGGCCAGAATAGATCAACTGAGCTCTGAAGGGATCGATCTAGTGCCGAAGACCACGTGACTGAGAGTGAGTAGAGAGTTCAACGTGTTCGACCATTGTCTTATTCACAAGAGTCTTGCCTGGAAATGTGTGGTATTCACAATACCGCTGACCTGTTTACTATGTTCCCGACCCAGTACCGGAATTCGATTATGATGACATACTGCGAAAGGGTTGAAAGTGGCATTCCGACGAAGGAAAGCGCTCTACCCAAAGACTTGTAGCTCCTACCAAGCAAGCAGCACGTATCGTATGTGGGCTGAAAATATGTGATTGCCTGCATGTACGCAGGTTCGAACTGATGACCCATGGATAAGAGTCTGAACCACTCTGATCACCAAGCGGACGCGAGAAGGTGCACGGAGAAGCAGCGTGGGAGACAAGTATCTTCGAAATCACGTAGCTAAAATGGGAAGGCTGACTTTTACCTAGGCACGTATCAGGCTATGGTCGGTGACGAGGAGGGTGCCTGGGACAGGCCGGAAACCTCGTGCCGGAATGTACCATCCACAACCAAGGACGATGTCGTGACATTTAACGCAGAGTAACCAGTCGTTTAGTGGACACCCGAGGTGTCAGACCCAGCAAATGCTCCCGCCCATTAATAAATAAATAAATGTTTATTCACGGCTAAACGCAAGGCACGCCATTAAAGGAGTGATCATAGTAAGAGTACAACAAGTGATCATTAAATGTGCAATAGTATAACAGGATTTTCATACATGTGGATCCATAAATTTAGGTATGTAGGTAGGTGTGTTGCTTGTGTTTGTAAATGTGTTACTGTCCTGTTGAATGAGTTCAATCGCGTCGCCGGTGTCTGAAGAAATGTTTGACGTCTGTTGGATTTGATAAGCTGGTCAGGGTAAGCTTGGTAGAGAATACGACAAACAAAGGACAAGGATTTAGGGGTTCTATTGCATCGGTAAACGACTTCGTTACATAGCATAAAGCACAAAGGTGACGCTAAGCAGAGTGTGGAAAGCGTGCGGACAAGAAAGCCAATAAAGACTGAACAGATAAAGAAGGTTGTAGTTGCACACAGAGAACGGAAAGTGAGGATGTTACCGTCAGAGTAGGGCTATCATAGGGAAGCAAAAACAACGACTGTAAATAGCCAACAGGGAAAGTGAAATGATACGTTAAAATAAACGTCAGTGAACCCCCAGAGAAAACGACATTTTGCAGTCATGAACGGTCACACACACACACACGCATACCTTCATTTTTATCACTCCTCTAACAAACCGGACTGCTCATAAAGTGTGTGTGGTGTGTGTGTGCAGCGCACAGAAGAATATAGCGATAGTTATGGCCAGTACAACAAGTGTCTAGTCCAAAAAAGAATAAAATGATGTTCAGCTTCTGAAGATGGAGATAGACTACGGAGTTCGTGTAGTCCGAAGCCACCAGGACAGCTGTACTACTGCACACTCTAAGTAAGGAGAAGAGTATTTCAAGGGTTTATGTTCGGCATCTACACTATCGCTGTGGTTGTACCGGAAGACAATAGCAATGAAAAATACATAAGCATAGAGAAAAGTGAGACATATACACAACTCAAATATAAACAACTACTCGCGCAGTATGGTCACGTCTTTCGTTGGGTCAACAAACAAATGTGATAGATAACCTAAGATGGTATGCGGGAAAATAAAACCTCAAATTCTGTAGGCATAGAGTAAGAAGCGTTTTTGTAAAACCACTATGCAGTGGATACGATAGGTCATTAAGGACCTCGGAAGATCATCATCATCATCATTACACCTTAGCTGGAGGTGGAAAACACCTCAGCTATTGTGCCGCAATACAAAAGACAAGAAAAGGAAAATAGTGGCACGCCCGCTGAGTCCCCAGTAACGGATGGACATCGTTCCGGAGAGCTAACAGCTGGCTGTCGTAAAAGAGACTCGTATTATGCCTAACAAGTGAGATCGTGATTGGAAGGGGATGATAAGCAGGAGGGGATGGACAAAGGAACTCACAACACAAACGCCATTGGGGCCGGCTCTAAGCCATATCAGCAGGTATGTCCAACTAAACGTGCTCACCGTCCTTAGGACCCCAGCTAGGCAGTCGGGATGCACCAACCGACGACAACTTCGAAGTGAGGATTTTCATTTCTCTCGACTAAGTCATCACTTGGCCTCCCCTCCTCCTTTTCTTCCAACCGCACCCACAACGTGCAAACAATGCACGTCGCGAGGGTCCGTGTACTGGCATTCGCAACACGTGGCCCAACCATCGGAGCCTGGTGCGTGATATAATGGTGCTGAGCGGTTCACTCGCTCTGCCTGCACCAAATACGCGAAGCCGAACACGCTCATTACTCACGGGGTGTTCCCACCAGACATGAGCTAAGCTGCGAAGGCAGCGAGGATCGAATGTGACGAGCCTCTTCATGTCTGTCGACCTGATGGGCCAGGTTTCACAGCCGTATAGGAGAGTTGAACAGACGGCTGCGTTGTAAACTCTGCCCTTCAGGGCGAGAGTAATGTCGCGTCTGCGCCACAGGTGGCGGAGATTGGCAAAAGCACCTCGAGCTTTTGCTATGTGGTTCGTAACCTCATCTTCAATCCCACGGGTGCTAATATAGCTGCCCAGGTACTTGAATTCCTGAACGACTTCTAGCAGATCACCACCAAGCGTTAGCGCAGGGTTGAGTCCCTGCCAATCTTGGAGAAGTACTTTGCATTTCGATGGAGCAAAGCATAGCCCAAAAGGACAGACAGTCAGTGCTAACCGGTCCAGTATTGCTTGACATGTTTGGGGGCTGTCACAGATTAGGGCAATATCGCCCGCATACTCTAAGTCAAAAAGTCATTCACCGGGAAGTAGCTCCACACCTTTTAGGCCGTGTCCAGCGAACGCTGTTTCTATGACTTCATCAATAGCGAAGTTGAAGAGGAAAGGTGACAGCGGAAGAAACATTATTGCAAGCATCAAGGATGTCTAGAAATGATTAAATCAAATAAAGAATGTTTAGACAAACTGCCACATCTGGAAATGTGTTTTGTTGATCGCACCAATAAAGTGTGGTGTTACGGAAGAAGTCCAGAAAACATTACAACGAAGCGGTATAACTAATGCAAAATAATAAAAGAGAGCACAAATATTAAAGTACGGGGTGCTGAGAGTACCTTAAGTATGAGGCTATAAGAGGAAGATTTTCTGACTATACTAAAAGTTTCAAAGACATGTGGAGAAATGTTGAGAGCGGCCCTGCTCCGTGGCTACGAGACTTGCCCTGTACGCGTAAAAGATGTTGAAAGCCTGTCTTTGATCACTGCTGCCTTGCTGGTGTACGATGGCAACATCACACCAGTAATGAGGATGTTCGATGGAAGATTTTCAGATCAGACAGACTTTCCCAGGCACTGAGCAGCATAATTTCACAGCGCAGACTTCAGTGGCTTAGGCATGCGACCCGACTGACTACTCATGGTTTACCTCGCCCTGCTCCTTTCGTGCGCGCAGAGGTCGCTGGAATCGAAAGCAAGATGGCCACCGTATGACTTGGGCCAGAAGCATGAAGGTGCTAACCTCGGAGTTAGCCGGAGTCGGACGCTCACGATTGCCCGGCTGAGGCCGCCAGGATCACAAACACGCATGGCTGGAAACTCTAGCGGATATGACAAGAAACCGGGCGCAACGGCGAACTGTTGTCATACTCTCTTCCCTGGAACCCTGTTTTACATGCAATGTTCTCACTTTTCGTTAGATTCTTGTATTTCCCACAGGTTGTGGCACCACGCGAATCGTACTCTTCTCCACGTTTTAAAGCCTAATGGGCTGGCGGCATCCGGTTTCGGATTTGCCTGTCACTGTGGCCAGCCACAGGACGCCTGTACCTACATAGGGACCATGGGTGGCTTGCACTGCACCACCAACAGATCCAACCACACACCCCATATCCAGTGTAAACCCGAAGGAATAAGACCGGGAGGCATGTGGATGGGAGCCACGTTTCCTCAACGGAGCCGGCCCACACTCCTTCACAGACAAACACAAGCACACTGTATTTGGGAATCAACCGCACATAAGGCGGTGGCTGGACAGTAGTCTGCTCCACACTGAGTGCATGGAACCACTCTTCGAGCCTAGCACGACCACAAGGACCGTGCATCCGGTCCCCTCCAGCAACGACCAATTGTCTTCTGAAGAGGGTACGGAAGATGTAGTGGAAAAAAGAGTTAAGCACCTTGTCAACATGCACATAAAGCACAACCACACTGATGATAACAAACAACAGCTAATCACTTAAGACGACGATAACAAATATAATAAATCGAATAATAAATATAGATATGCAGATTTAACTCTTCATTAAATGAGCACATGAAATAAGTTGGTCACCGACAAATCCACGGTAATTTCAAGGTGTCTGAAAATATATTTTAAGAAAATGACACATTCGGGAAAATGTTGTCGAAGTTAACTACAATTAGCTATGTACAAGTTGAAAGAAAATATTTCAGGTAGACAATAATATGGGATTAAAAAAGCATCAGGACAATTTAGCAGTCATCACCTGAAATGAAGAGACTAAGTATGAGAGCAAGCTATTAGTAAACCGAATGCACTGAACCTACAAATGCTGCGCCGGTTCTACTTACGTTCTCAGCAGGAACCGTCGTCGTCTCGGTTTTGGCCCTGAGTGGCCTCGCCCATGACTCACTAAGCCTGCCTGACTCAAGCAATCGCGACCGTATGTGCTACAGCACCATGCGCTGGATGTCGATGGAGTACAACCAGTCGGCGCCTGTCGCTTCTGCAAATGCCGCTTTTTCTCTGCATGCACAAGGGCCTTCCCCGGCACCTCAGCAACTGCCTTCGCGATCAGATCGGGCCATGCACGCATGCATACACTCAACTTCGGCGCAACACTTCCCTGACCGCAACTACGTCGCACCAACCAATGCGCGGAATCCGTCGCAAACACTGTTGATGGAACCGCTCGAAATTATCGCACACACCGCCGATATATATATATATATATATATATATATATATATATGGCAGCAGAGCCTATGGTCCGCAGAGGCTTGCGGTGACTAGAGTCAGACAGACGGTGTACCCAATGCCGTTACTGTTAGGTCATAGACTCATTTATTGGACCCCTCCGCATGGCGACCGCCCTCTTCCTAGCTAAGAGCCCGGACAATAATCATCATGAGTCAGCGAACCCGCAGCATTTCGGGAGTATAATTTAACGAACGGTTGACTGAGTACCTGAGTCCATCTCCTGTCAGGTATGGGGGCCCGGGCAGTATTTTAATACAACCCCAAAACCAAGAATTACCCAAATACTAATAAATGCATGCTACATCGGCCGTCGCGCAGTGGCCGTACAGAAAGGGTCACAATATCTCCTGCATACAGCGGGGTGGATAAGCGAAACCATGATACTGCTGGCGCCTCCCATTTTCTAATGCAATACCTTTCCGGGAACCCGTTCAAATAAACCACAACTTGCATCAATCCAGGTTTTATCCCTCCCATACAGTAGACCGCTAACGCAATGGTATGCCACCGTGCACAGCGGTCAACATCGGGTGTTGGAACATGCGCACATTACTGGACCGGAACTCAAGTGAGCGCCCCGAGCGATGCAATGCACTGGTCGCGATAGAACTGACGCGCTACAAAATACATATTGCGGCGCTCGGCGTGACCCGGCTCGCGTAGCCAGGTAAGTAGCATGAAGCTGCTGCCGGCTACACGTACTATTGGGTGGACAACGCCACCTCTGCACCACGTGAACATGGGGTCGGATTTGCAATATCCGATCGCCTCCATGACCAACTAGTGGGTGAAGCTACAGGCATCAGCGCGCGACTGATGACTGTTCGCCTACGACTCCGAAGAGGTGTTTGCCACGTTTGTAAGCATGTACCGTCCGACCATGTGTTATCCTGATGACATGCGTGATCAGTTCTACACTCAGTTGTCCTCCGTGACACGGTTTGTGTCGAGAAGTGACCGACTATTTCTGCTGGGTGATTTCAACGCGCGCGTTGGGCGTGATGCATCGGTGTGGACAGATGTCATCGGTCCGCATGGCATTAGTTCAGCGAATGCGGACGGTAACAGGCTGCTCTCATTGTGTGCCACTAAAAATCACGCACACTTGGTGTGCACTGAGTGCGAGTGAGATAGCAACTCGGACGTACCCACGGAGTGATCACGCCCACGTGCTCGAATATGTCATTGTACGTCAGCGTGATTTGCGTGAAGTGCGCGCATGACACCTGTACTGCGTTGAGCTGTGTGGTACTCATCACAAATTGGTGCGGACCAAACTGAGCATCCACGCGCGGAGAAGTTTGTATAGTGTGCATGCCGCGAATCGGCGTAAATCTAACATTCTCTCCCTCGGTACTGTGAAGAAATGTATTGAGCTGAAGAAGGCGATGGCTGTACGCCTGTGTGATAAGGAATGCGTAGCCTAAGCGGGAGACCTGTAGTACCACATTCGCGGCCAGGTGACAGCTCCTGCCAAGGAGACCATCGGGCGTGCAAACTGCATGCGACCTGATTGTTTTGATGAGGACAATGCGACTGTTGGCGCATTGGTGTGGGAGAAGAATGCAGCATTTGCTGCACATGTGGCAGACCTCAGTGACTTGGGGAAGAAGAGTTAGTTCCGTAGAATTCGACGGCAACTGACCCAAGAGCTCCGTCGCATTACAAATGCATGGTGGACGGAGAAGGCGAAGCAGATGGAATGCTACGCCGAACGCCGCCAACACAAGGAATTCTTTGACTCCTTGAAGGCGGTGTTTGGACCGAGGTTGGAACCGCTGAAGACGCTAATCGGTGCTACTACATGGGTTGCCTATACACAGACCGCAAACATAGCAGACCTGGGAAACAACCGCTCAGAGATTGATTGGACTACATTGAACGGCCTGAAGCAGCACGACGTGAAGGCGAGTCTGGCGGACACGCCGACACTAGATGAGACGCAGAGAGCACTTGCTCAGCTGCGAAACAGCAAGTGTGCCGGTGCCGACGGGATCTCGCCTGAAGTATTGAAACACGGTGGACCCGCGTTGGTGACTGCGCTGCAGCACTTGGTGCAACGTGTATGGATTGAGGAGGAGGTGCCTCCTGAGCTGAAGGATGCCCTTGTGCTACCACTGTACAAGGGCAAAGGGAGCAAGCAATGTTGCACGAATTATCGTGGCATCAACCTGCTGAGTTGTGTGGGCAAGATGATTGCCCGAATCCTGCTCAATCGCCTCGTCAGTCAGGTTGCGGAACCTAACGTGGCGGAAGAGCAATGTGGATTCCGTTCGGGTCGCAGCACTATAGATATGGTGTTTGCGGATCATCAGTTGCAGGAGAAGTGTAGAGAACGACACCAGCCATTGTACTCGCTTTTTGTTGATTTCACCAGGGTATTTGACACGGTAAACCGCGAGGCATTGTGGTTGCTGTTGATTAAGTTTGGTTCTCTGAGTAAGTCTGTGAGTTTAATTGTATATCTGCACAGTGGTATGCGAGCGAGGGTGCAGCTGAGTGGAGAGACCTCGGATGACTTTGCAGTTGTCACTGGTGTGAAGCAAGGCCGTGTCATAGCTCGTCTGTTTAATATTTATCTTCATGCCATGTTGTTCTGTACTTCTGATACTGCTTGTGCTTACGATGTTCGTGTGGAACATCTTATTAATGATGGGTTGGTGTACCTTCGGCGTTTCGGTGCGAGAAACCTAGTCTGTGAGACAATTATCCGTAGGTTGCTGTTTGCTGATGACTGTGCGTTGTTTGCACACAGCGTGGATGAGCTGCGGCACATGACTAGTGCTCTGACTCCGACAGCGGCCAAATTCGGGCTCACCATCAACACAAGGAAAACTGTCTGTCTCTTTCGGCCTTCACCGGAGGTGCAATCTTCAATATTGCCGCAAATCAGCACTGATGATGACGTATTAGGAACCGCCTTCCACTTCTGCTTCCTTGGGTGTGTGGTCGACATACCAGCAGATGCGCAGTCAGCTGCGTATCCGCGTATCGAACTGAGCTTCCATGAGGTGATTGCATTTGAAAGGCAACTCACTGAAAACCTGTTTCTTTGGAGCCGTTATCTCGCGATTTCTTTCCATGGACTCACATCGAGCGCACGGTGCTATAACATATGTAGCCCACACTCCTTCACTGGCAAACACAAACAGGCTGTATTTGGGGATCAAACGCACACAAGATGATGGCTGGACCGTAGTCCGTGCCACCCTGAGTGCCTAGCCTGGCCATGAGGACCGTGCATCCCGTCTCCTCCAGCAACGACCACCTGTTTTTGGAGTCAATATAGACGAGGTGGTGGTTAGGTACCTTGTCATCATTCACATCGGGGATGTCAACCAATGGCGAACCACTGGTAGTGACGATATCTAACAAAATCTATCGAATAAAACGTCGAATATGCCGACATGACTTCGATAAATGAGTACATGAAATAAATTGGATATCAACAGATCCGCGATAACTTCAAGATGTCAGGAGAAGTATCTAAAACATAACACAAGCGCGAAAATTTTACGAAGTCGCGTATACTAATGCTTACGTGGCGTGAGTAAGTTAATCGATTATTTAGGCAGGCATTATCATGAAGTAAAACATAACATCAACGAAAAAGACATACAACACAGCAGACGTACGCTTGCTCGTGACCACAAGACCAATACTTAAGTGTTCAGTGAAGACGCCTGTGTCGAAGCAGTGCATGTCCCATTGATCATCCAAAGGCATGTGTAGCTGTGGTGACAGCTATGTTGCGCGCTTTACTCGAAATCTGGGTGTTCGAAGCAATGAACACATTCCAAAGTGGCTACGCAAGCAGATGGAAAATGCGACGATTGCGCGCGGCGAATGCAGAAGCAAACTTGCCTCCACATTTACGAGGCATTTGGTGGGCACCGGTCACCAAGTGAACCCGGATGAGTCATTCACAGTCCTCATGTGCAGTCAAAGGCCTCACATACTCAAGCTACTCGAGGCCATTGTGATCGATCGACGGTGTGTCCAAAAACAGCTGACAGTGACATTAAGCCTACCGTGGTAGTGTGCAGCGCACCAATCGGAAAACACTTGATCAATAATTGATTTCATGTAACATTGTTTTGTATACCTTGTTAGTTGCTCGTATGTGGTTGATGAGTATGCACGAAATGACAATGTCATCCCACAATCTTTGTCTTCTGATATTCTTATTTGGAATCATAAACGGAAATGCATGTTTCAAAAATGCATACTACTATGGAACCGCGTTGTCACGGGCTCACTGGAACTCGGTCCAAGAGAGCAGCATGCGCTAGAACAACCGCGACACCGTCACGCTGCGACATATCGACTCGGGATCACTGGAGACGCATAACGTGTGGACCCCGTCTACGGGGCAAGGGTCTGAGGTGCGCATAGTAATTTGAGTGTGACTGTTGCGTACATGTATTTTGAGGAGTGAAAACGCATCTCAACCCCGAGGGCTTGTGAAGTCACGGCGAGTGCCGCTTGTTGACCGCAGTGATGCAGCTTGTGGACGTTAAAATACCCTACAGATGGCCAGGACTCCATGCTAGTGTGTCAGATGATGTTAGTACATCTTTTGTTATTCAACATGAGGTGATTCGTGAAAAGAAGAAGCGAAAGAGTAGAATAAATTATTGTCGACGATACCTTGAGGGAATATGGAGGTTGATGTCTGCACATTCCGATAGGGAGATTTGAATCAAGGGCATCCATCTACAGCGCTAAGCTCCAGTCTGGCCCACGAGATAGTAATGCTAATGGAGGTTCGATTGAAGGACTCCACTCAGAGCCTTCGACTGTATAGGTTTGCACAAAGGGAAGTAGGAAGCAGGTAAAGTTAACATTGTGTCGCTTGGGAAACCTTTAGATTGGAACCGGTGATACATGTTTCGAACGTCGTAACCTGTAGCCACAGCCTTGCGCGTAAAGCCGTGAGATTGATGCGATGAAACGCGAAAACCCCAGTTCTTTCATAATGCTAAGAGGTACTTTGTGAAAATTGACGTGCAACTTGACTAAGTGAAGGTAGCCTGCAACTCAGTACAGGGTAAGATCATAGTAACTTCGATGTCAAGAAGGCATGCCGTAGACAGATGTGCAGTGAGAATTTAGGGAGACAATTAAGACACATAAGATGGACAGTCATATCTGAGAATAGAAATGCAAAAAATAAACCACCGGAGATAATTTAACATGTGTATGTACCCACGGTGGGTGCTTTGTCCGGTAAATGAAGTTACAAAGTTACTATATGACTAGATTTATTATTGATACTGATTGCAAATACGTGATGGACAGAAGGGATTCCCAGCTACACACTGTTATACGGCTGAAGAGGATGTCTCTCTTCGGATGATGCGGGAAAATAAGCGTTAAGTGAACACTATAGAAAGAGTACTAGTCACCTGAACGAACCTGGGACGCTGCACGTTCATGTGGTAAATGTAGTCCAGAGCAGCGGTCCCATCGAAATCACTTACGTCCACAGTGGTATTTGATGATGCACCATCACCGTTCAGTGGGCTGTTGAAAACCGGAGTAGGACGGATGTTTGGTAAACTGGTAACAGCAGTATCCGTCGTCGTCGTTCGTATCGGAATCGATCAGATGTCGTGCGAGATATCCTTGTTGTGCGGATTCTTCCACTTCCACAGAGGGAATTTCAATAAACTGTTGGTGAATGAGAGAAAGCAGCGAGCTATTACTCATCGGAAGGAGTAGGTTAGAACATAGTAAAGTGTGAAAAATGCGTAGAAAAATAGTCCAAGAGTATGAGGTTGAGAGTCATTTTGAAGTACACGTTGTGTGGATGGATTGCGACGCACAATCTCAATGTTGACCGCGATTCTCATTGAAGTGAACCTTGGTCTTTCGATCACGAGGACCGTAGCTGATGCAATTGGGTGTTGCCCGTAGTGCAGTGTTTTCTGACGGGCAACACCCAATTGCTATTAGTCCAAGAGTAATTGCAAATCAGTGACCGAAGAGTTGGGCATAAGAGAGAAATCGATCATGAGTGCGTCCACAGCCGAAAACGTCTCCATACAACTTGGTTTCCATAAAAGAATAGTCACAAAGTGCCAAGAAAAGGCTTCAGACTGATCCAGAGCGAATACGGAGGCCGCTCGGCTTTCTGACCAGCCAAGCGATAGTCAAAATGATATAGTGCTGCTCACTATCCACTGACTCGTACGTTACTGCCGTGCAGAGGACAGGGTAGTTCGCCTACCGAACAATGAAGTTACCAAAGTTAAGTCGTCAATTAACCTACGACAGTATAAGAAGTTTGGTCAGCGTGTTGATTACAAGGTAGTACTAGGTGAATGTAATGGCTTGGAAATAAATTCGTCACATTTAGACTCGCTGAGACAGCCATCACACGCCCGGAAAAGCACTGTACGGCCGTTCCTTCCTTTCGGGAATCGTTCGCGGTGCGCATTCCATCTGATATTGTACTCTGCGCGGCAGTAACTTGCAAGTTAGTGGATAGTGAGCGGTGCTATGCCATAGTTAGTAACTTAATCACGACGATCGTTGCCGTCCCCCGTACTTCACTGATAGCAACCACAGACTGGCAACAGTCGAGTTACGAGTTCCAGTCCAACAAGGATCAGATGGAATATGTATTGTTGACGATTCCTGAACAAATAAGACGGCCGTAGAGTGCCTTCTCGGGCGGATGATGGCTATCTGATTGAATCTATGTGTGATGAAGTTCTATGTATACCATAGAAATTGCCCTTATGCCCTTTTGTCAAAAATAGAATAATCAACGCGAGAGCGTAATCCAAGCACATGAGCGTCAGTTTATGAGCGAGATAACTCCGACACTTAAAGGGAAAGATACCGCAGAACCGCACCAAAAATTTCATCATCATCATTACACATAAGCTGAGGGTGAGAAACACACTTCAATTATTGTGCCGCAATACTATTATATACTAAGACAAGACGTTGAAAAGTATAGAATGCTAAAATGACAGGCGAGAAGCTACTTAGTAACAGGCTATGCGTCAAGAGGGAGATCCAGGTCGGAGGCGAAAGATAAGCGGGAAGGGGAGGGACAAAGCAATTCACAACACAAACACTATTGGGGCCGGCTCTTCGCCATAGCAGCAAGTGGGTCCAACCAAACGTGTTCATCATCCTTCGGAAACCAGCTAGACAGTTGGGGTGCACCAACCGACGCCAACTTCGAAGTGAGAGACTTTATTTCTCTTGACTAAGTCCTCGCTCGGCCACCCCTCTTCTTCCATACAGACCCCGACGGCCCAAACAAGCGTCGCGAGAGTCGGAGTGCTGACATGCGCAACACCTGGCCTAGCCAACAGAGTCTGGTGCGTGAGATAATGCAGAGCGGTTCACTCGCTCTTCCTGCATCAAATACGCGACGCCAAACACGATCATTGTTCACGGGGTGTTCCCAGCGGACATGAGATAAGCTGCGAAGGCAGCGATGATAGAACGTGAGTAGCCACTTTATGTCCGTCGACTAGATGGGCCATGTTTCACAACCATACAGTAGGGTTGAACGAACAGCTGCATTGTAAACTCTGCCCTTCAGGGGGAGAGTGATATCGCGTCGGCAACACACATTGTCGGCCTCCCAACTCAGCTGCAAAGGTCAACTTCTAAAGATTGGAAATAACCAATGTGAAAGAACTGTGCCGGTATTTGGATGCTAACCAGATGGTGTCATTTCGGTGCAGCGAATCCGATCAGTTGATGCATACTTTATAGCCTCTTACAAATGGTACGGAAATGCTCACGGCGTAAGTATGGAGAAGAAAGATTTGTGGTGAAGGTAAAGCTAACTCCGAACAACTAACAACCATAAAAACCAGGCGGAATCGACAATGGCAACCCTTGACATATCGCGAGCTACCGTAGCCCAGATCCGGGCAATGAACCGCGCGACTCAAGAATAATAAAGATAGAAAGTCGGGAGAGGAATGTTGGAGAAAGAACGAACAGGCAGAAACCGATCATAGAAAAAGTTCAGCTTAAATGTAAGATGGGATGTAATGACTGACTGCTAGATGGAACTGGGCAACTGGTAGGCTAGCAGTGATGAAGAAAAAATAATCGCTGATAACTGATCCTGTTCAACAGCATCATTGCAAACACCAAATCATCATTAGTATTTCACTGCCACACAACAGTAGATGGAGAACCATGCCTATAAGGAACAAGTAGAGAGGATGAAAATAACGTGAGACGAGAGGCATCATCAGTGCGCAGGAACACCGTACTGACGCTTCGCCGCCACATAACCAGCAGCGGTCGCGTAAGGGGGTAGGGTATGACGCGAAGTCGCGCGCACGTACGCAGATTTAAATCGGTGAGTTCCGGATTACACGAGGGACGTGTAATCCTTTCGGCCAAAGACTGACAGAAACATGGAGGAAACAACTAGGACGAAAACGCATGCACTCTGCCAACACCATAAAAGTATAAATAGTTGGATGAGAGACGTGAGTGGGGTGGAATCACCGGGACAAACTGTTTGCGCCTAACGTGGTCCAGTGATATAGCTAACATTACCGAACAGCACCGTACGCAAATAGAACAAACAGCCGTGACTCGTGATATCTCAAGTTAAGCGCAAAATGAGTTGCGTCGATCCCAACCCAGTAACCCATTCTCTGGTGCTAGGTCAGCGGTTACTCTTCGTTTAACCATACCTCACCTCAAACCTGAAAAACAAATGGGCGTTTTCACGGAACAATGAGCAGAGCCACAGATATGTGTTCAAACAAATGCAACTTGTCCAGTGTTACTAATCAAGAAGATCCCCATGACACATAAATCGATTCCGTAGTCTACTGCTGTGAAGTATTCGCACCAGCGACGCAAGACGAACAACGAGGAGCAGGCGACGAAAGAAGGCACTTGTGGTCATCAGGCTGGAGGAATAAGGTGACTTTACCATAGACAACGGGTCTAAATCCCATGTTGAAAATCCATTTCTAATCTCATATGTGCTACTGACCGATAGAGGCAGCTACAGTGCGTTGCAACACGTTAGCGCTAGTTCAACTAGTCATCAAAAGCCCGGTCCAGTTACTAACGCTTTCAAGGTAGACGGATTGAACAATCCTTTCAGTCAAATGGCGTGCAAGCGGTTATGAGTAGTGAAGCGACAGCGCGCTTTATATTCTGATGAGGAATGAGACCGAATTCGAACCCCACTTGGCGTCATGACTGTCAAACAGTGAGACGACTATGGAGATTGCAAAGATAGCGTTTCGAGAGTCAAAACGAAAACTGGGCAGTGATCTAACAGCATGGTGGTGTTCAGGAACAAAGAGTCATTTTATACTGTATACAATTTTGAATAATTTTTGTAGCGCACTTTCACCAGCTAGCAGAAGCTAGCCATCTACCTGATTTTATTGTCTCGCACTCGTCGTCCGCTCGCTGCTGCTTGGACCACTAGTATCCTGACTGGAGAATGAGAAAATCCCAGTTGCTATCGGAAAGACGTATAAAAATCCACCACACACTCTGTAGCGAAGTGGGTAAGCATGTGAAAGAATGCATCAGTAGTACGCCGGTACGCAGTACTGACGCTTCGCTGCCACGTATCCGCCACCAGTCGCACGTGGGCTAAGGATAATGCGACAGTCGCCCGGTCCAATACGCAGGCTGGAACCCGCGCGAACTTAATTAGCAGGTCATCTGCTGCCACGAATACGAGTATCAGAACAAGAAACTGGGTTCCGCTACGGTAAAAATTATCATGAACCCTAAGCCATCCTGTGCCACATCTACTGGTAACGTTGAATGTTGTTGGCTCCAAGATATCAAAGCCGATTGTAATTAGCTGGATCGAAGTGCTTGCTAAGGATAGCTAACTAAGATAAGTGGAGACTAAAAACATCGTATCGAACGGATGTTTGATGACTGGAGCATCGCCACGCGCAAACAGGTGTGCCCCTTGACGTCATGTAAAATGGTGACCTGTCGTGGCAGAGGGAATGTGTGGGTCCAACGTCAGTATCATTACGCGACCGTCCGCCACCGTAATCTATAGGTGTGAAAAGTTCATTTGCGAGTGATAGAAGACCGCGTCTGTAACCCTTAACAATTTCGGGTAGATACTCGCTAGAGTCAGTGGGGAATCCAGCAAGCATGGATGATAAATGGTAGGAAACAGCCTGCAATCTAATAGACTCCAGGGAGATTTGCAGTAGCAGCTTGAGAATAACTGCAGCAAAGTGGAATAGTCATCATTAGCAAAAAAGAGGAAATAGGGGTAACTCACTTCGCCAGATATAAGACTTCGCTGGTCGAACATAACACGTAGATCCTGACGAACGCGATGGATCAATGACCGGCCAAGAGGGCCAATCGCACGGAGTATCGTCAAAGGATTGCCTCCTGATAAAAGGTTTCGGTATGCTCGCAATAACCATGGTGAGTTGTTATGTTTGGCCTTTAGTTCCTCGCTTAAAGGAATCTCCAGGAATCCCCAGGGGTCGACCAGGATCAAATGTGCTATCCTGGGGTACACGAAAGATGTTTGAAATAGTGTGAAAACGATAAGATTTGTAAGTCATAAAACACTCAAGATAGAGAAAAAATAACGGTGTGTAGAGCGATAGCAGTCAAGAGAGAAAAAGTGAGCTGAATTAAAAATAGGATAGGGATTTTTAAAAAGTCGAGTGTAATCAGATGGTGTCTGAAGTTGAATCATGCATACAGTCAAGCAGGCATGACCCGATGACAATGCGACGATGCATGCAGTTTCCATGAACTGCATCACCACGAGAAGAACTCTTCTCGAAAGAACGTGGAAGGAAATGAGAGATAAAAAGACTTAAGGACAAACATGAAAGTTACCCAGACGTTGCCATGAAGCCTCGCTGTCATGTGGACACTAGCAGTTGCGCGCAGGGTAGAAATACTAGGGTGTGGACGGCATCTACGCATCTACTCGAACAGGCGATCTCAGGCTCCCAAGCCAGATGTCTGAACCATCCAACCACCGGTTGGTAAAAACGTGTAAGGGTATATATATATATATATATATATATATATAGGCTGATGTTGCATTCATGATGCATCTTCACCGCAGTTGGGCTAAACCAACTTACACTTAAACTAGATCTTTTTAATGTGGATAAAATTCATTACATGTTATTTGGTTTGTTCAGCGTACTTGAGAATCTTCTCCTTACTTGCACACGTCGCTCACGCAAATTGTGGTAAACTTGCGTAATTTTATCGCGTGGTATTTTTTAAATAACTTTCGGACATTTTGTACTTATCACGGATTCACTTATAACCAATTTCTTCTATATGCTCATTTAGCGAGTATTTTTGTCGTCATATGCGTTTACTTTATTCGATATCGGCATTTCGAGTGATTGGCTGTTGTTTGACATCCCAGGTGTGGCTGCGCTTGATGTGCATGTTGACAAGGTGCCTACCTGTCTATTAGTCACTACCTCGTCCATACTGACTCCAGGAGACAGTTGGTCGTTGCTGGAGGGGACGGGGTGCACGGTCCTTGTGGCCGTGCTAGGCTCGAAGAGTGGTTCCAAGCACTCAGTGTGAAGCGGACTACGGTCCAGCCACCGCCTTGTGTGCACTTGATTCCCCAAATACAGCGTGCTTGCGTTTGCCTGTGAAGGAGTGTGGGCCGGCACCGTGGATGAAATGTGGCTCCCATCCGCATGCCTCCCGGTCTTCTTCCTTCGGGTTTACACTGGATATGGGGTTTGTGGATGGAGCTGTGGGTGGTGCAGCGCAAGCCATCCATGGTCCCTCTGTAGGCGCAGGCGTCCTGTGGCTGACCACAGTGACAGGCAAATCCGAAACCGGATGCCGCCAACCATATATATATATATATATATATATATATATATATATATATATATATATATATATATATAGCACGCCTCTCGCTTCGACAACGGCGAAGTTCGGGTTCACCAACACAAACAAGGCGGTCAGTGTATTTCCGTCTTCACAAGCAATGGAATCGGTATGCTTGCCGCAAATCCACATCGGTGATGACGTTTCGGCGAGCGAGCTGCGCATCCGCTCATCTAAGGCGGCTGCCGCATTTCGAAACTTGTAGTGTAGTGTTTGAAACGATCATCAGCTGACCATTGGTACACAAATCAATGGTTCTGTCCACCTTTCTACACGGCAGCGAAACGCGAACGCTGTACGAAGGACGTCCGAATCTGGGGCGCTACCATCAAGTAACTACGTCGGATTCTGCGCATCAGCTGGGGTGACCGAGTTGCTGACACGTAAGTGCTGCACCACAGCGGTATGTATGCACTGGAGTGTAAACTTTTGCTGCGGCGCCTGAGGTGGACGGAGCATAGATTCGAGGCCGATACCCAACGATCAACATCAACAACACATCAGACACTTTAGCCAATGATTTCCTACCATACAACCATGATGACCAGTGGAGTAAAGAACAGTAGGAGGGAGAGAAGGGGGAATTACCACAAAAACTCAATGTCCAAAGAAAACATTCTGGGTCAAGGCGCCTACACCTTCTGCAGACAACATACCGTCACAAACAACTGGCTAATGTGCAAAGATAAAGCGGCACCGGCGAGACAGCTTCCTTGCACCTTTCACTGCCCCACCTCATTATCAAACATTACCCCGCAGATAACTCAGCACCAAACACACTTTAAACAGGCAATCCGGCTAGAGGACGGAAACAGACGCGCCACTGATGACGACTAAGAGCCAAGTCCTGCACATCTCGAGTCAAGCACAAGGCGAGTCACGTGGAAGGCGAAACGGACCGACAGCACTAAATTTAGTCGTCAGTGACTTCGTTTCCACCACCAAGCCAACTTCTGTCCACCTCGAGCCTTGCGCCACCCTACACCTGGCAGACTAAACAAGGCCCTCCTAGGAAAGCGGTGACCAGTCATACGTAGCACGTACCCAAGCTAACGCAACTTATTCAGTGTTATCTGTTGTTCTAGGGAGCTAACATGATTGTCACTACCTAGTACTCGCCTACGCACATCATCGATGCGGACACGCTGGTGCCACACAACACCAGCAATGCTTCGCAGACAACGATGATCAAAGACTTGAAGGCGCCTCAGATCTTCAGACCGAAGCGGCCAAGTCGCACAGCCATAGAGTAGGACGGCCCTCACTGTAGCCCCGTGAATACGGCCTTTCAAAGAGAAGGGAACACCCTTCTGTCGCCAAAGATGCCCAAAGCAGAATAATGCAGATGTGGCCTTTGCATTGCTTGAACTGACTTCAGTTTCTATGTGCCCATCGCTGCTGATACAACTGCCAAGGTAAGTAAAACGATCAACCACATCCAATTCCTCGATAGCAAGTGTCAATGGGTCATCAAGTGGCTGGTGGTGATGCAACAACACATTCCTCTTTGAAGGTGCGAAGGGCATACCAAATAACGGGACCAGCTATTCAGGGTTGCTTGTGTCGTCGCAACATCGCCGAAAAGCAAAACGATATCGTCCGAATAAGCAAGACCAACTAATCTTTCACCAGGCACCACTTTAACGTCTACATCATGAGATCCCGTAAGGGTGGAGTCCACAACGATAGGAAACAAAAACGGTTAAATCGGACAAACCAGACGAACGCTCCATGTGGTTGGAATGCTATCCGATAGGGCACCGTAGACACTGACGCGGCCTGTAGTGTACCAGTAAAGAGCACGGAAGATGTTCATATATTTCCTGGAAAAACTTTCCCCGTGAGTATTTCGAACAGAATGTATCCATCGACTGAATCGAACGCACTCTTGAAATCGAGGAACACAGCTATTGTCGGTCTGCGGTATGCGTGGCGCTGCTCTAACACCTGCCGCAAAATGAATATGTGGTCTATACAGCCACGTCCTGGGCGAAAACCGGCCTGCTCTTCCGTAATCCGATATTCCCGTTCCGCAGTGAGGCGACGAACGATAATCGACGCCAGTAATTTTGTCACAACTGGCGTTAGGCTAATACCCCTGTGGTTCGCACAGTCTGTGCGACTGCCCTTCTTGTATATTGCCACTATCATCGATTCGCTCCAATTAGCCGAGACACCGGAATCCTTCCAGATACGTTCGAATATGGAGGTCAGTGCTTTGCAGAGGACCTCACCTCCATCCTTAAATAGTGCAGGTGGGAGGGAATCCGGACCAGCGGCATGAAAATGATTGAGGGCTATGATGGCATTTCGGACCTCGGCCTCCGACGGAGGCTCTAAGCTAACCGTCCATGGCTCATCCTGCATCACCTGAGTAGGAAGAGGTCCAGAAGTAGTGGACCGGCTGAACTGATCTTGAAAGTGTTCTGCCCAACAAGCCATACGGCGCTCCTTATTGTGTATCAGCGCACCCGCGCTGTCTCTGATTGTCTCACCGACCCCTGGTTTCCTGCGAACAGTGGTGCGGATTAGCTGGAAGAGCTTGCGGTAATTGCCTACTGCTCCTGCCTCCTCCATTTCATGAGCCCGACTGGTCTACCAGGCTTCCTTGTCAGCACGCAGGCTCCGCTTTAGTTCGCGCCTAATAGCCCGTCTGGTTACATTGTTCTCAGAGCCAGTCGGGAGTTTTCTTCTGGATTCCAACAGGTTCATCGACCTCTCGGATATACACTGACTGGTGCGGTGACGACTGGTAGTGCCACAAGCAAATGCTCCTGCGTCGTGCATGGTGACCGAGATCCTATTCCACTGAAGCTCAGTGTCCTTAGAACAAGGGAGCGAAAGTTCGGCATACATTGAATCATCATAAGATTGCCTGACCGAGGGCTGAAATAAGTTCTCAGTTGCCAAGCGTAGTAGACGCTTGGTGTGCCTCCCGGTAAAGTTCATGGAGAAACGACAGCGCACCAAGGCATGATCAGAGTCGACACAGGTATTCCAGTAAGACCGGCAATCCATGATGGAACCGCGCTTCCTGTAACTTTTGGCAATGTGGTCAATTTGGGTCCATCGCTAGCCAGCTACAGGGGGACGCCAAGTGACACTTCGGCATCCACTATGTCTAAAAGCAGTGCTACTCAGAAACAACTGGTGTTCCGCACACACGTGCAGCAGGCGCTCACCGCTTTCAGTCCGTTCGGAGTTAAGCCCATAATTATCACCCAGCTGAACTTCTGAAGACCTCAGACGCCCTGCTTGTGCGTTCATACCTCCTGCAAGTATTATAATATCTGAACTAGTAGTACTGCGCATCAGCGCATTCAGTTCGTGATAGAATGCGTCTTTGACAGCATTTGTACGGCAATCGAGAAGAGGATAAGCAGAAATTACAAACAAACCGTTTTGCACTACTTCGTGAATAAACCTTAGCTGATGTCGTCAAACGGGCTGCACATAAACAGCTGTTCACCGGAATCCAATCAACCAACAATGGCTCAGCCTTGGAGCTTAGAAGGATACCTACACCAGCTTGACCCCATGAGTGCTGCATTGGCGTCTCCGGATGCGTGCAACCAATAACAAGAGGATAAGCCGGGTGCAGTTAATTCAATAACCCCATTAGGGTCATTGATCTCAGTTGCGGGCACACACACACATCAATACCCAGTGTGTCCAAGGTGCATGCGAGTGCAGCCTGTTGACCTGTTTGTCTTAGAGTGCGAACGTTGAATGTCGCCATGGAAACGGGACAGCGTGGATTTATAAGGGGCTGTTGCCGATAGGCGTCCGATGAGTGTTGTGGGAAGGTGGCTGCAGATGGTTCTACTTCAGTGGCACTTCGGTTGCTGTCAATTAAGATAGGAATTATAGAAGGAGGGTTAATGATGGGGGTCGGGATGGGAGTAAGAGAAACAGGTGAAAAAAGAAAGGAGGCGCCAGCAGTAGCGTGTTTCGGTTTATCAACCCTGTTGTATGCAGCAGATAAGGCAACTCTTGATAATCTGCGCGACGGCCGATGCAGGATGAAGTTTATGTTTGAAAAAAGTCATGTTGTATGTGGGCTGAGATACTGCCAGGGCGCTTAGACCTAGACAGGAGGACGAGCAGAGTTCTCAACCAAAACCTTTGGCTCAGAAGCCTGTCCGCAAGACAGCTGGGTGGTAATGATTTAGTTTTACAGAAATGGGCACCATCCCGTTTCAAACCCCCAACCTGGAAAACCAAAAGACTGTTTGTCTGACCTTTTACCATTAACCAACTTGGTAGCAGTAGCTCTCAAGGTGCCCGGAGGCATCACCCGGTATAGCCCAATGGGTCAATGAGGTACGCAAACTGTCGCACCAGGTTAAGGTTCAGTTTGGTTGCGACGGACAACTTAGTGCTTGGGAAAGCCAAGGTTACGTAACCGGGATATGATCAAAGTAAATTTATCGCAAAACAAAATCGATTTCTGGTGTTGGGAATCAAAAACAGTTAATCGGCGCCAATGGCTTAAGCTCATCAAGAGGGCGGTTGCTCAAGTGCAGCAGAAAGCACTAGTGTATGCGGAAAATAAACTTCGATAGAGGAAGCGACAGGTGCCGATGAATTCTACACCATTAAAGTTAAGCACATTGTGCTTTAGCACATGTGGTGAAGAAGGTCTCAACCAAGCCGGCCTCGTTAGCCATCAGCGTGGCGATTGGTAAGTATGATGATTGCGATACAATTTACTAACCCAGGACACTAATGCGGTCGATGTGGAACGTAGGCTATATCATTGTTGCGTTTGGTCCGTAAGTGTGCAGTGTATTGTTTCTTGTGTTTCAGGTGTTGGCTGTTGACTGATACCCCTGGTGTTGCTGCACTTGATGTGAATGTTGGCAAGGTGCCAACCTGTCAAAAAACCGCTACCTGAATGATACTGGCTCCAGGAGACAGTTGCCAAAGGAGACGGGGTTAATGGTCTTCTTGACCGTGCCAGTCTCAAAGAGCGGCTCCATGCACCAGGTGTGGAACGGGCTACAGACCAACCACCGTCTTGTGTAGGTTTGGTAGGAATGACTTCTCAATTACAGAATGCTTCTGCTTGCCTGGTGAAGGAGTGCGGTCCGGCTCCGTTGATGAAAAGTGGCTCCAACTCACATGCTTCCCAGTATTATTACGAAGGGTTAAAGAGGAAGTGGGTGCATGGATGGATATGTGGGTGGCGCAGCGCAAGTCACCCGTAGTCGGTGTGTAAACGCAGGCGTCGTACAGTTATTCGCAGTTGCAGCGACAGGTAAACCCGGAAACGGATGTTAATGACCATATACGTGGGTTGAACAAAAAGTTATGAACCTGGCACAGAAATCAGACGACCAGGAAAGCCACTACCAATTTTCCTTAATCATGTTCTACAAATTAATATTTCAACCTCTTACTTTTAGTACAGCAGATTCTCGAATTGAACAGGGTAAGCAGTTTGGTGAAAATGGAGAAAGTAGAGCATTGTGCAGTGATCAAATATTTCTATCCTAAAGGAATATCACCACCGAGAATATATATTTTATTTTACTTCTATCTGAATTCCACCAAAATATTCTCAAGACATTACATGATCATGCCCCTTCATGTACCACAGTTAAACGTTAAGTGCAAACGTTTCACGTGGCACAGAGATCATCGAAGATGAGCCCAGGTCAGAGAGATCATCAACGGTCATCACCGAAGAAGAGCTTCACCTAGAAAAGGATATGATCATGCAAGACAGCCGATAAACAACTCGTCAGCTAGCAGAGTTTGGGCACCATTCAGGAGCGACCAGATAATATTCTGAGGAAGGAGTTAAGCTACACGAAGGTTTCTGTTCGATGAGTGCCACATCTTCTGACTTCTGAGCAGAAATGCATTCGACTTGTGATGTCAAAGAACAACTTAGCACTGTTTGAGGCAGATGTCGATGATCTGCTGGCATGATTTATCACTATGGATCAGTTCTGGGTTCACAAGTTGCAACCAGAAAGAAAAAAGCGATCAAAGTAATGGAAGCGTGCATCATTTCCTAGGCCAAAGAAGACCAAGGTTACACAGTCAGCTGGCAAGGTGATGACATCCGATTTTCGGATTCCCGATGTGTAGTGGTGATTGATTTCCTTGAAAGAGGCCACACCATCACCGGAAAGTATTACTGTGAGCGTCCGAAAGGTCAGAGATAAAAATTCGGGAAAAGAGGCCAAGTATGCTGATGAGAGGAGTCACTTCACGCAAGACAATGCATCAGCCAACACCTCTTCCATTATTCAGAAAACAATCCACGATTGTGCCTTTCAGCTTCCTTCCCACCAAGCCTATTCACCAAATCTGACTCCCTCCGACTTCCATCTAGTGCTAAACTTGACAAAAGAGGTTTAGCTAGCATACAGTTTCCCAACAACAGTGACGTCACTGAAGTCGTAGAAGGGTTATCAAAGTCGCGATCTGAAGAGTTCTACTGGAATAAAGGCGCTTCAGCACCGCTGGATCAAGCGTACTGCGCTTGAGAGTGATTAGATTGAAAAAAGTATCGAAGACTCAGTTACGCATTTGGTATTTTGAAGCACAAAACTTTTTATTCAACCCATATATATGCAAATATCAGAACGCAACACATACAGGCATTCTGTCACGGGTAACATGGTGACCTCATACTTCCCGTAGTCAGGGAGCTGCGGGAAGAACGCTACTGAGCTCGTCAACCATTATGCTTGCTTTCTATCCGTCAATTCCAAACCAGCTGGTTTGAGCAACTTCTTGTGTGCAGGTGACCAACTGACCAAACCAAATGTTCAGGCGCTCGTCGATTCTGATAAGTTAACACTTGCATATCCCGTCAGATCAACTGCCATCACGAGCTATTTGGGCGACAGCGTTCATGGTTCGGATCTAGCATCTTTATGAGTGACTCTAGAGAGGCTGACGTAGAACACCGCATGTGCTTCCCATTTTCAAGTTATAATACAATGTCGCCGGATAGGGTTGGCAGTCTGTTCGCGCATTTAGTAGGCTGCACTACTCTTGTGATGGCCATATCGTTAGACGGGTTAGTGTGAGTAACGGCAGAGAATTGCATGTTTTTTTTTAAGTCTCAGGCAGATATGGTGAGGGCCATACCACAAATTTGAAGCCGAGGACGCTGTGATGTCGGCAATGCCCACAGAAGACCTCGAAAGTCAGTTCGTTCTTGACCATTATTGCCTGCGAAGAGTTACTGTTATCTGTTCGAAGCGCCGAATGGATTAAGATGAAGTACGGTTAGCTAAAGACAAGGGGACTGATAGTACAGCATTGGATCGTCTAAGTTGACAAACACATACTGGTTAGAGAACGTTGTTCGTAAGGCATCCGCCAGGTTACATCAGCGTGCAATGTTTGGAAACACTGTGATAAAACGTTGTGATAAAATCACGGCCAATCGCGATATGGTAGAAGAGAAGGAAAAAGCGACACAAAGTCTGGGTTGTATCGAGACGTGCATCTTCCTGAATGCAAGCCAGGGAATATGATACACAAATGGTGAGCTGCGTTATCTGATGTGATTTGATCGCATTCAGAAAATGTTTCGTTTCTCTACGCACATATATAGGCGTTTACTACCCAGTTATCTTCCCGGAGTCGTTAATAATTCATATGTGAGGACATAAAAAGCATCAGTTGTACGCAATACCGACGCTTCGCAGCCACGCAACTACCACCAGTCGCACGTGTGCTAAGAATACTGCAAGGGTCGCTCGGTCCCTGCGTAGGCTCGAAGCCGCGCCTTCAGATTACAAGGCAGGCTTGTGATTCTTAAAGCTACGGGTCGGCACGTGCGGACATGAGCCATGGTGATCGGATCCACTGTTTATCGATGCTAGGAAACTAGACCGACGCAACTGTCAGAGTCTTGTAAATGCTACCGGAAGCGCTGTGCTAATTTGAAATGATGCCGAATGATAAGAAATGAATACAAATACGATGCCTACATGCTTTTATGATGTGTGTGCAGATAAGCAGACAATGCAAATATGTTTCTGCACTTACTTTTCTGGATGCCTTATAGCATAGGAGGTGGAAATGTAGCCACCCAAACTGTGACCAACAAGGATGAACTTAGACAAACCCATAGCAGCTCTCCATTCTTCAAATGAGTCAACGAATAACACTTCAGCTTCAGTGGAATCAGTTGGAAAATCCGGACGGGAACTTCGGCCGAAACCCAACAGGTCGAATGCATATACAGGACGGTAGGCAGCAAGTGAATCGATGTTTTTACACCACAGCCCAAGCCCGGAAGCAAAGCCGTGCATTAAGACAATTGGAATTCTCTTTTCCGCGGCTGCACCCGAACTAAAACCACGAGCAACCAAAGTCCTGATATACGACTTCCCGCCAAAAATAGAAACAAAGCCGGCATGGAGCCGGCTCTTCAGGCCTAAAAATGCGTTGGAAGCCGCAAGTGCCCCGGGGACCTACGGTTTAGTAGCTTTGACTCTGATTGCATTTGGAGTTCGGGTGAAGTACGATTCCATTTCATCCAAAAACTCATTTTTCGCGTGTTTTCTTCGCAGCCCCTACAAATATATTGGGTAAAGAAGGAACTTACGGTGTAACCGTGTCTGGTAGCATAGTTTCCCAGTATGTCAGGGTGCTCAAAAAATAAGTGGCGAAACTGGTCGTCAAGATTCTGCAAAGTTGAGTTGTGAAGATTTTGTTTGTAGCCAGTGTCCGTCAGGTAAGCGTGCGAACAGCAACAGCAAAGCTGAAATTGAATGAGGAGATGGCTGAAGCGGTGAAATGAGTTTGAGCACTAAGATGAAATGCTACAAGAGACAGTGTCAACCATCTACACAATCACAAATGAAGACCAATAAAAATGAGCATTAGGAATAATAACAGAAGATATCCCTCTTTGTCGCAATGTTAAAACGATGAAAAAACAGCTTGTAGAACTCAATGTTATTAGAACATTTCGCATAGAGATCAGCTATGTGCACGGGAAAGAAAAAGATGGAAAGTGTTAGTAAGATGACAAGATTCAGAAGGAGAATGTGATAAAGGTATCAATAAAGTGCGTCGCAGTATACCCGACAACGTAGCCAACCATGGATTTTGGCAGTCGTCAGAAATCAAAAGATATCGTAGTGAGCGCTTCACACGGACGTGTCAAGGGGCTTTGACCACTAAAGGAACTAAGCAGACGACCTCAGCGCCCTGGAATGGAACACCTCCAGTAATTAACATAAACATCAACAACAGTCCATCAGCCATTGGAAATGATGCTTCTCAGCCATACAACCATGACTATCAATGAAATAAAGAATAAGAGGAAGAGAAGGGCAATAACTTGAAAACCTTAATGCCCTAAGCAAACATTCAGGGTTAAGGCGCCTACACCTTGTGTAAACAACATACCGTCACAAACAGCTGGCTATTGTGCAAATCATTCATTCATCATCCACATCAGCTAGAGGTGGGAAAATCACCTCCGTGATTGTGCCGCAATACATGAAAGAAATACATACATAAATAACTTTGCACAATAGCCATGGCAATGAGGCTGGACCTTACCGTGCTGCGACGGTTTGTGCGCCTCAGCGATCCATTGAGCTATGCTGGGTGGTGCTTTTGCACCTTCAGAGTCACTCATACCAGATTGGTCAATGGTTAGAGGCCAGACAAACTCAGCCTCCTGGTCCTCCAGGTTGGGGGTTGGAATGAAGGTGGCACCTTATTCCTTAAAACGGACTCCTTGTAGCCCAACGCCAAACCCGCTGCCTTGCGGTCAGGTTTTTGAACCAAAGGCTTTAGTTGAGAACCATAATCGTTCTCCTGTCTAGGCCTGAGCAACCTGACAGTATCCTGCCCACGCAATACTATGAATCTTACCTCAAACAAATTGCTGATGCTCTGACCACCGCAGAGGATAATCAACGGTGCCCTATCTGCTGCATCGAACAGGATGGACAGGGGTATGGATGCTACTGCTCAAGCCTTCCCGTCTTCTTATTCCCCCTCTTACGCTTTTTCACTCTTACCGTCCCCTTCCAACTTCACTTATATCCCCCCAGTTTTCAACCCCCCGATTCTTGGCCCTCACCCAACATGCTTTGCTAGGCATTTACCTTCTAATTTCAACTCACATGTGAACGCGGAGCATCACTCCTCTCCCGTCGACAAGCCCATGTCCAACCAAGCGGCCCATTCCAGTTCATCGGCTTCCATTTGGAGCCCTCGATCCTCCTTCAGATTGGCATGCCTCAATGTACGCACACTACAACAGATCGGTCAACAGACAGCACTTGCCCGAACATTTAATACCCTCCCGATCGATATCTGCTGCTTATCAGAGACCCGCCTGCAAGACTCAAGCTCTGTGCTCCCTTTGCCATCCCCTTCAGGTGACGCAAACAGTATTTTCTCAGTGCGCCTATCCGGTGACGATGCAGCTTCGAGCACCGGCCAAGCTGGTGTTGGCATTGCCCTGAGTCCCCGGGCTGAAGCTGCTCTGGTTGATTGGATTCCAATCAGTAGCCGGATGTGTGCGGTCCGATTGGCCGGCTCCTCTAAAGCTTCGAAGTCGCGCGGGACTAATAGGTGTCTATTCATCATCGCTGCCTATGCGCCCACAAACTGTAGCGATGATTCGGTAAAGAACGACTTCTACCGTCAACTGACTCAGCTCCTTCGTCACAGAAGAAGCACGGACACTGTTGTGCTGGCGGGGGATATGAACGCACAAGTTGGAAAGTTGTCCACTGATGAAATGCATTTGGGCGGTCAGCACGGTGTAGGCTCCCGTAATGATAACGGTGAGCGGTTACTTCATTTGTGTGAAAATGCTCGCTTATTTTTTGCGAGCACTAATTTTCGACACAGCACCCGCCGGAGGGTGACTTGGCGCCCACCAGCCTCGAACCAGCCTTGGACGCAGATCGATCACATTGCTATTAGTTACCGCCGGAGCGGCTGCATCCAGAATTGTCGCTCGATTTGGAGCACATGTGTGGACACCGATCATGCACTTGTATGTGCTGACATGCGGATGCGCTTTGGCGGACGCCCACGACGACGCTGTGAACGCATTGACACCAGCCAACTGTTCTGAATGCGTATCAAAGTACGCTGACATGCGAGTTGAGTAATCGCTCACAGGAGACAATTGATGGTCACTGGTCACATGTTCGCCAGACCTTACTAGCAGCAGGCAAATCCTCATGTGGTATGTCTAAAAGCCAACATGGACATTGGGTCTCTAGAACTTATCAACGCTCGCCGGCATATCCCGGATGGAAGCGAGCACAATGAAACTCGCAAAAAGCTCCGGGCAATACTCCGCGCTAGCCTGAAGAGAGACCGCGAATCTTGGTGGTCTCATCGTGCGTCAGAGATGGAAGTGGCCGCTGCCCTTGGCAACCATCGTAAGTTATTCCGTCTGATACGGGAAACGGGCAGCAGGAGGCCTGGTGTTAGTGAAACGATTTGTGATGAGAGTGGACAGCCTATACGCAATTTGTCAAAACGTTTGCAGCGTTGGGCCGAGCATTTTGAAAAGCAATTTAATCGGCTAGAATTGTTCGATTCGCCGGTCACTGATCGCCCTGCTCCGTGGGCTGTCCCTTTGGATCCACCCTCTCGCTCAGAAGTCGAACGTCAGATCGGACTGTTGAAGTTGAACAAAGCCGCGGGACCAGATGATCTTCCTCCAGCCCTCTTCAAATTCGGAGGCTCTTCTCTTATTGATGCGTTACATGAATTACTAGTGAAACTGTGGGATCAGGAGACTGTCCCAACCGACTGGAGCCGCTCCGTTATTGTTCCCATCTTCAAAGGAGGCTCGCGCTCGGAATGCGGCAACCATAGAGGAATCAGTCTGATCTCCATCGCCTCCAAATTACTCGCCTCCATAATTCTTCACAGACTGACTGGCACTCGTGAAAGCCAGATTCGTGAGGAGCAAGCCGGGTTTCGTCGGGGTTGTGGCTGCACTGACCACATCTTCACCTTGCGTCAGTTGTTGGAGCACCGTCACACATATTGGCGGCCCACCCTAGTCGTGTTCCTCGACATCAAAGGTGCTTTCGATTCAGTTGATCGATGTGCCCTTTGGAATTGTAAATATGTAAATATTATCCAAGCATTATATACGCGTAGCACGGGAAGAGTGAAGGCTTACGGCAAGCTGCCGCCGCCCTACAATATCTCCAGCGGTGTGAGACAAGGATGCCCGCTGTCACCTTTCCTATTCAACTTCGCTATTGACGAAGTCATGGAGTTTGCATTTAAAGGACATGACTTGGAAGGTGTGGAGCTACTCCCAGGAGAACGACTTCTTGACTTGGAGTATGCGGACGACATTGCCCTCATCTGTGACAGCTCCCAGACGTGCCAAGCTGCGCTGGACAGATTAGCGCTGGCTGTCAGCCGCTTCGGGCTTCGCTTTGCACCATCGAAGTGCAAAGCGTTCCTCCAAGATTGGCAGGGATCGCCTCCTGCGCTGACCCTTGGTGGGGATCAGCTAGAAGTCGTTCCGAAATTCAATTACCTGGGAAGTTGTATCAGCGCCCTTGGGATCGAAGACGAGATCACGAACCGTATAGCGAAAGCTCGGAGTGCTTTTGCTAACCTTCGCCATCTATGGTGGCGGCGCGACATCACTCTCGCCCTGAAGCGTAGAGTGTACAACGCAGCGGTACGTTCGACCCTACTGTACGGTTGCGACACCTGGCCCCTAAGGTCGACGGACTTGAAGAGGCTAGTTACGTTCGACCATCGGTGCGTTCGCAGTTTGGCTCACATATGGTGGGAATACCGCGTGAGTAACGAGCGTGTTCAACGCATTGTTTACGCCCAGGAAAAGGATCTGAACCGCTTAGCACCGTTATTTCCCGCACCAGGCTCCGATGGCTCGGCCACGTGTTACGCATGCCGGCCCACCGACTCCCTCGACGTGCGTTGTTTGCTCAACGGGGATATGGGTGGAAGAAGAGGAGAGGTGGCCAAGCGATGACTTGGTCCAGAGGAATGAAGTCCATCACTTCGGAGCTGGCCTCGGTTGGAACTTCACGGCTCCCTGGTTGGGGTCCAAAAGACGGTGAACACGTTTGGCTGGATACACTTGCTGACATGGCAAGGAGCCGACCTCAGTGGCGTTCCTGCTGTGAGTTTCTTTATCCATATGTATGTGCAAAAATAAGACAGCATCGTCGAGACAGCTTCCTTGCGCCTTTCACTGCCCCACGTCATTATCAAACATTACCCCGCAGATAACTCAGCACCAAACACACTTTAAACAGGCAATCCAGCTAGAAGACGGAAACAGACGCGCCACTGATGCCGACTAAGAGCCAAGTCCTGTAAAGTCTCGAGCCAAACACAAGGGGAGTCACGGGAAAGGCGAAACGGACCGACAGCACTAAATTTAGTCGTCAGTGACTTCGTTTCCACTACCAAGTCAACTTCTGTCCACCTCGAGCCTTGCGCCACCCTACACCTGGTAGACTGAACAAGGCCCTCCTAGGAAAGCGGCGACTAGTCATACGCAGCATGTACTCAAGCCAACGCAACATATTCAGTGTTATCTGTTGTTCTAGGGAGCTAGCATGATTATCACTACCTAGTACTCGCCTACGCACCCCATCGTTGCGGACACGCTGGTGCCACACAACACCAGCAATGCTTCGCAGACAACGATGATCAAAGACTTGAAGGCGTCTCAGATCTTCAGACCGAAGCGACCAAGTCGTACAGCCATAGAGTAGGACGGCCCTCACTGTAGCCCTGTTAACCCGGCCTTTCTGTCGCCAACGACGTAGTAGATCCGAAAACACAGTTCTGGCTTTTGTAATACGTGGACTAACTTCAGTAGCTACGCACCCATCGTTGCTGATACAACTGCCAAGGTAAGTGATTTGATCAACCACCTGGAGTTCTTCGCTAACTATGGACAAGGGATTATCAAGGGGATGGTGGCATTGCAGCAACACACTGCACTTGGAATGTGCGAAGCGAATACCAGATAATGCGACCACTTCAGAGAGACTTTTCAGAATTGTTTGCGCCGCACTAATGTCGTTCAACAGCAAGATGATATCGCGAGAATAACAGAGATCAACCAACCTTTCACCAGGCAGCACCTTAAGGCCTGCATCGTGAGATTCCGTAAGGAAACACTCCATGGTGCAGTCCACGAGGTAGATAAACAAAAATCCCCAGTACTTGCTGATATCTTCATAGGCATGCTTGATCAAGGGAATCTAAAGTCAACCATCGCAAGTTTTAACTCCTACCGCCGTTAGGTTGATGACATACTTATGACGTTTCAGTCCTCCCAGAATATTGTAGATATCACCAACTTACCGAGCCCATAATGCAATGTACTTTACCATGGAGGTGGAGAAAAATGGCTGTTTTCACTTTTTGGAGGTGGACCTAAATAGACTCGACAGCGTAATATTACAGCGTCACGAATATAGAAAAAGCTCGTGAAACGGCCAGTACACCATCTTCCAAAGCTTCGTGCTACTGAAGCTGAAACGGAATTTAATTCATAATCTGGTCAGTAGAGCAGAAAGAATCTGCTCGCATGATCCACTTGCAGGTGAACTAAAGCAAATAGGCTCGTTGCTGCGGGAAAATAGTTATCCAGATCAGTTCATAAAAGTCCACATGGAGAAGAGTATGAACACACCGGTTGTTTTAACAGCTAGCAGAAAAACAATTTTCTTATAACTCCCTTACCGAGGGAAAATTGCTGCAGAAATTCTTAATCTCCGCCTATCACAGGAGCTCAGACGGACGTTCCCAGCAGCAAAATTACATATCTACTTTACCAGCACACCGATGGTGAAGTTCAGCCTCAAGGATATTAGGCCTGTCCACGATAACTCTATATGCATCTATTCATTTACCTGATCCTGTGGTTCAGGATACATTGGTCGTACGACTAGTTGTCTATCCAAGAGAATGAAAGAAACACCGTCCGGTATGGCTAGTGACCGGATGCAGAAGGATATGTAACTCAGCCATAGCTGCCCACCTTGCCGACACAGGCCACAACCCTAGGTCAGCCGAAGCATTCAAAATTATCTACAAGGCCCAGGATAATCGATAGAGGCATATGCGCAGACGGACACTAAAAGCCGCTGAAGCTATAGCAATCCGGTTGTACAAACCAAAGTTATGCACTCAGAAGCGAGTTGTTCAGGCCTTAAAGCTGCCCTGGCCCGGTCGAGTAGTGATTTTTCCTCAGCTGGATCGTGTGAAGACACTGAGATTGACCTGCTTATTGGCGATAGTTGACCCCGGGTAAACTGATTTCACCCCTTTTTAACAACTCAGTAGTCTGTCTAATCAACGTAATTGGTATATAATTGTACTAGCCTGATGGAGAATTCTCGAAAATATCTGTTCGCTAACACTGACTTGTGAAAATGGGGAAATGGGGCATCCCTGAGGAACGCCACTTATGGTCAGAAAGCTATCCCAAAGGACACCGTAGACCATGACGCAGCCTGTAGTGTTCGAGTATAGAGCACGTAAAATGCTCACATATTTCATGGAAACACCATTCCGTGAAAGTATTTCGAACAGAATATAGCGATCGAATGAAACGAACGTACTCTTGAAATCGAGGAACACAGCTATTGTCGGTCTGCTGTATGCGTGGCGCTGCTCTAACACCTGGCGCAGACCGAATATGTGGTCTATACAACCCCGTCCTAGGCAGAAACCTGCCGGTTCTTCCCTAATCCGATATTCCCGTTCTGCAGTGAGGCGACGAATGATAATCGAGGCCAGTAATTTTGTCACAACAGGCGTTAGGCTAATACCCCTGTGGTTAGAACAGTCTACGCGAGCGCCCTCCTTATATTTTGTCACTATAATCGATTCGCTCCAATTAGCCGAGACACCGAAATCCTTCCAGATAGATTCGAATATGGAGGTCAGTGCTTTGCAGGTGCCAATGAGAGGGAATTCGGGCCAGCGGCACGAAAACGATTGAGGTCTATGATCGCGTTTCGGATTTCAGGCTCTGATGCAGCCACTACACTAACCTTCCATGGCTAATACTGCATCACCTGAGTAGGAAGAGGTCCAGAAGTAGTGGGGCGGCTGAACTGACCTTGAAAGTGTTCCGCTCAACGGGCCATAAGGCGCGCCTTATTGTGTATCAGCGCATCTGCGCTGTCTGATTGTCTCACTGACCCCTGGTTTCTTGGGACCAATGGTGCTTCTCAACTGGAAGAGCTTGCGGTAACTGTCTACTGCTCTTGCCTTATCCGTTTCTTGAGCCCGACTGGTCCACCAGGCTTCCTTGTCAGCCCATCATAAATGAATGGATCTTAAGGTGGAGCGATGGTTTGCGTCCCCCTGTGATCCATGGAGCTAAGCTGGGTGGCCCTGACTGCAGAGTCACTCATACCAGACAGGTCAATGGTTGGAGGTCAGATTAACTCATTCTCACAATCACCCACCTGCATTGAGAGCAGGCTAATTAGCCAAAAGCACAGGGTGGAGGCCCCTAAGATAACTCTCTACTTCGACTTGGGTAACCGGGTAGTATCCCACTCAATAACAAAACCATGGATTGTTCATCTGCAATATCGTTTTCAGTTGCTTTTGTTCCCCCTAGTCACACACCTGCGCACGCCACCTGTTCATTTGTTACCAATCGCAGTTATCCGTTCCCAGCCAATTTCTGTTTACACGATTCTACTCCCCATGGTTTCGTCGACATCCAGAAAACTCGCCCAGTAGCAATGCTTCGGTCAAGGCCCTCGTTCCGTCGGACATGTTTCAATGTACGTACACTCATGTAGATCGAGCAGCAAGCTGGTGTTGCATGCACCCTGGAATCCGAGCCATCGACGTTTGCTGTCTTTTCGAAACGCACTTGCAAGATCCCAGTACTGTGATTTTTAGATCCCCCACCAACCATGAAGCCACATTTCATGTCTACCTGGTGATACAGAAGCAGCTGCGGCAGGCTTGGTTGGCGATGGTGTGGCACTAAGTAGCAAAGCCGAGGCCGCGCTGCTGGACTGGCTTGCGATTAACAGCTGACTGTGTGCAGTTAGGCTTCGGGGATCATACAAGATGAACAGATGTCGTGAGGAGAGACGCAACTTCTTTGTGGTCGGAGCTTACTTTCCGACGGCAGTTTCGATTCGGTCAAGGCCGTTTCTACCGTGAAGTTCACCAGCACTTAGGCAGAGCTTCAAAACCGATATTCGCTGGGGATATCAACACATGGGTCGGTCGTTCATTAGCTTGCGAGTCACCTCGATGGTTACCATGCGCGCAATGAGAGCCGCTCAGATAATGGAGAGAGTTCTCACACTGTGCGTAGATAATTACCTGTTTCTCTCGAGCACCAGCTTTCGGCATTCGAGGAAACGTACTGCTACTGGGCGAACGCCTTCTGTGTCTCAATCATGGTCTCAGATTGATCGCAACGCAATCAGTTTCAGATGGAGATGCAGATCCATCGGGTCCACTTTTCTTGACGCAAACCATGCTCTTGTCTGTGCGAACATCTGCATGAGTTTCGGAGGATCCATGAAAACGAAGCATTGTAAGGTACACACAAATAAACTATATACTGTGTCGGTTCAGTAGAGCTATCAAGCTTCCCTGGGCGGTGCACTCGGCTGCGGACCACCGCAAGATATTGATGAAAACGGACGTTCATGCAGAGGACGATGACCTCTTCTGGTCAGTACTCTATTAAAGCCTGGATCTTCATGCGCTTCTTGGATCTATTTGACCGCCGCATAAATATCCCAGCGGAGTCTGTTCATAATGAAATGTGTCGTTATGTCAGTCGGCAGCTCAAACAGCCTACACAGTGACCGTGAAGCCTGGTGGTCCCAGCGTGCTTCGGGAATGGCGACCGCCGCCCTCGCTGGCAATACTTGTAATCTCTTCCAGCTCATTCGATCCAGTGGCCACAGAAAGCCTGGTGTCAGTGAGATAATTTTCAAAGCGGACGGTTGATTGCCAACTTACAAAGAAGCTTGGATCGATGAGCCGAACATTTTCATGTCCAGTTCAATTGGCCCTCACCGTCCACTGCGCTGCGAACCCAGCTGCCCGCTCTGGATTGTCACACTTGATCCACCCAGCGAAGCGGACGTTCATCTTGCGATTTGACATCTGAAAGGATTCAAAGCTGCTGGCTCAGACAGGCTTCTTCCGGAGCTGTTCAAGTATGGATGTTCAGTTTCCATTGGCCAGCAAACCACACTGTTCTCCGAAATTCGGCATGAAGTAAAAGCGCCTTCTTCCTGGAGCGAGTCAGTTATTATCCCAATTTTTAAGAAGAGTGCTCGCACTTTATGTACCAGTGACCGGGGGATTAGTCTTATTTCGGTTGTCTCCAAGCTATTGGCATTCATTCTAATCCGTAGACTATCACGCATTTGCGAATCGCAGTACCGGAAAGAACAAGCTGGCTTCCGCCCTGGCCGCAGGTGTGTGGATCAGATATTCGCACTCCGTCAAATCCTGTAACTCCGCCATCGTTACCAGAGGTCTGCCATCGTTGCATTCTTGGACATCTGTGCCGCATTCGACTCGGTTGGTCAACCATGGCGTTGTTTGCTAAGGAACGGTGTCCTAGACAAGTACACTGCCATGCTACGCGCACTGTATTTCTACTGTGTTTCCGCTGACAGTAAGGATAACCGATGGAGCCATCAACATCATCATATTCAACAGCAGTACATCAGCCATTTGAACTAATGCTTCGCTGCCATACAACGATGAGAACCTATGGAATAAAGAATAGGAAGAGGAAAAGAAGGGGGGACTTACCTAAAAATCTTAATGCCCTAAGCATACAATCAGGGTCAAGGCGCCTACACCTTGTGTAGACAACATATCGTCACAAACAGCTGGATATTGTGCAACAATAAGGCGGCACCGGCGAGACAGCTTCCTTGCGTCTTTCACTGCCCCACGTCATTATCAAACATTACCCCGCAGATAACTCAGCAACAAACGCACTTTAAACAGGCAATGCGGCTAGAAGACGGAAACAGACGCGCCACTGGTGTCTACTGTGAGCCATGTCCTGCAAAGTCTCGAGCCAAGAACAGGGCGAGCCACGCGGTTTTCAGCCCGGAAAGCGAGACGGACCAACGGCACCCAGTCTGGTCGTCAGTAACTTCATTGCCCACTGTCAAGTCAACTTTTGTAAACCTCGAGCCTTGCGAAATTTTACACCTGGTATATATATATATATATATATGTATAAAATACACAATCTGTGGTACAGATATTGTGCCATCGGAATCATGGCTGAATAGGAAAAATAGTATGAACAATAAGAGAAGAGCCACAACAACAAAATCCTTTTTGTCAATTTTACCAATCACAGTTTTTGAAATTTTTTCAGTTTGTTCTTTTTTTAGGGGGACACCGCAACACACCGATGCACACGTCCGCTATTGACATCGATCTTGAGCCATGACTTCCAAGGTCTTCAGCCAGCAAGTATCTGCATCTCTCGGACCCCAACCAGGTAGTCGACAACAACCGTCCGAGGCCAACAGTTTCGTCAGCTTTTGCATGCGGCTTCTCCATGTTGTAGGCTGTCCACCAGACCGTCTCTTCCAGCCCTGTCCAGCAACCGCAAACAATGCACGACGCGGGTAACGCTGGACAGGCATGTGCAATACGTGTCCCAACCACCGCAGTTGATGCAGTGAGACGAGCTCCCCAAGAGAGTGGCTTTCACGTCCCAAGATACGCTAACTTCCACATTGTTTACGTGGTGCTGCCACCACACACGACCAATGGACCGCAGATAGCGGCGCTCGAAGACGGATAGCCTGCGCAAGTCATCTTTACGAATGGGCCAGGTCTCGCATCCGTACAACAGTACAGCACGAACAGTTGCACAATAGACCCGCGCTTTGATGGAGAGACGAATGTCGTGGCGACGCCACAAGTGCCTCAGCCTAGAAAAAGTGAGGCGCGCTCTTGTGATGCGCATCGAAATCTCGTCTCAAATAACCCCGCCAGCAGTGATGCAACTTCCCAAGTAGACAAAGCTCTCCACAACCTCTAGTGTCTCAGCACCAAGAGTGAGTGCAGGCAGAAGCAGCTGCCAGTTATGGAAGAGAGCCTTGCATTTGGATGGCGAAAAGTACATACGAGGCTTTGATGCTTCAATCGCCAAGCGGTTTAGTGCAAATTGGACGACATGTGGATCGTCACCCAGCAAGACGATATCATCAGCATAATCCAAATCAACAACTCGATTACTTGGGAGGAGCGCAACGCCAGCGTTCAACGAATCGCCTACAGCGTTCTTCAGAACATTCCCAATGGCAAAGTTGAATAGGAACGGAAAGATAGGGCATCCTTGTCGAACTCCACTGGAGACCACAAAGGTAGGCAAAAGCTCGCCATAAGCCCTAACCCTGCCCGAGGTAAGACTATAGAGAGCGCGCAGTATGCAGACGAACTTCTCGGGGACACCACTCCTCAGTAGGCAGTGCCACAGTACTGTACAATCGACAGAATCGAAGGCTGCACGGATATCCAGGAACCCAGCAATCGTTGGCCTCTGATACACATGGCAGAGCTCGAGGATCTGGCGGAGTGTGAAGATTTGATCGATGCAGCCGCGAACAAGGCGAAACCCGGCTTGTTCTCATTGCAACGATTCCAGCGTTGGGAATAGCCTGCGAAGCATAATGGACACCAGCAGCTTGCAAACGACGGGGACTAAACTTATTCCTCTGTATTTGGAGCAGGTTGCGCGAAGGCTCCTTTTGAAGATGGGGATGACAATCGATTCACCCCAAGATGACGGAAGTTTCTCTTTCGACCAAATTTTCGAGAACAAAACGGTGAGTTCTCGAACCAGCGATGCGCCACCATCTTTAAATAGAGCCGAAGGAAGACCATCAGGGCCGGGGGCTTTATAACGAATCATGTGCCGGAGCTCCTGCTCGAGTTCCTGGGAAGAGGGAGGATCGGTGGGCGTAGACCAGTCGGACACAGTGCGAGCGCCAGTGGTAGCAGGTGGAGCTGGGGGCCAACAAAACTGAGAGCCAAAATGTTCGGTCCATCGCTCTAACCGTCGTTGAAAATTGGTGATTAAGGTGCCATCCTCTTCGCATGGTGGTTTAATTATACCAGAGCGAACACCTTCGGTGACTCGAATGGGACGGAAAAGTTTTCTGGTATTACCAGAGAGACTAGCAAGCTCCATCTCCCTAGCACGTTCACAACCCCAAGCTTCGCGGTCCATTTGCAGAATCCTGCGCAACTCTCGACCCAGGAATTGGCGTTATTCACTGTCTCTGGAATCCGATGGGATCAAGCGGCGCTTGTCCATCAGCGACAAGGAGTCGGCGGAAATCAAATGCTTCGGTGGGTGACGGGCAACTCCACAAGTGTCGATACTGGCGGAAACTAAAGCATCTTTGATACTGCGCCCACTGCGAATCTAGGTCACCATCAATAGTTGAGCCAAGCAAGGTTGACAGTGAGGCTTGGTACCTGGTTAAAATCGCAAGGTTTTGTAGATTTGCGACGTACGGTCGGTAGTGAGCGCGCTTAGGTGATCCTAAGAAACGCATGCAAATCTTAGCACGAACCAATGCATGATCGGAGTCGAGATAAGTTGACCAATACGATCGGCAGTCCGTTACGCTTCCGAACCATCTGTAGCTGATTGCTATGTGGTCAAGCTGGGAGCACTCTTGCGTATGTGAGGGCGGGTGCCAGGTAGCAGTTTGTCTCCTCGAGTGCCAATAACTAGTGCTCGAAAGAAACAAGCGACGACCAGAGCAAAGAGCAAGCAGTCTGTCTGCATTGTTTGATCGACTGCCACCGAGACCAAAACTACTTCCAAGGTGGTGCTCGCTCGGTGGAAGGCGGCCAACCCGTGCGTTAAAGTCCCCGGCAAGAATAACTACATCAGTCCTTTTGGACGAACGCAGAAGTTCATGTAGCTGCTGGTAAAAGCTATCTTTAACTGCATCCGGGCTGCAGTCTGTAGGCGCGTAGGCGGAGATGACAAACAATGCACGCTTAACGTCTCGACGCCTGCTTACGTTACCTGAACCTCGTAGTCTGACTGCACATAGTCGACTGTTGACTGGGATCCAGTGAAGCAGAGCTGATTCAGCCTTGGCACTCAGTACAACCCCAACACCAGCTTGGCCAGTGGCGGCAGCTTCTGGGTCTCCCGAAAGCCGAAAGTGGTATTTGGCGTCAGGTTTACCGGAGAGGCCATTCTGATGACGGCGTTAGAGTCTTGTAGTCTGGTCTCTGAAAGGCAACAGATGTCTAACGAAAGTGTTTCAAGAGTACGGGCCAGACATGCTTGTCGTCCGATCTGTATCATAGTTTGAGCATTAAACGCTGCGAGGATGAATGGAGAACCAGGACGAAGAAAAGCTGGAGCTTCGGTGGAGTGAGAGGCGGTTGCGATCGTAGAACATTTAAAACCGGGAGTTTGGCTGTTGCTTCCATCAGTTGCGAGACGTGGGTCGTTTGTGACGGTGAGCGTAGAAGACATAAGAGTACATATAGGTGAAGGACGGGAGGTGGGGTGATCTGTGAGTGGAGGTTGAGCGGTTGAGTTAGCACAGAAGATAGGCATAGCAGGAGCAGTAGTACGCATTGTGGTCTATGATTCGTCAGTGGGCGTGATACTACCCGGTTGCCCAGGCCGAAGTAGAGGGTTGTCTTATGGGGCCCCACCCCGAGCATTTGATCCAATATCTAACCTACAAGTCAGCAGGGGGATGTGAGGGCGTCGCAACCCGTTGGGAGCCGGTGACCAAATAGATGGTTCATACGCCTTTCGGTCCGTGAAGGACCAGGGGCCCAACGCACCCTTAAAGCACAATGCCTCTCAGGAAGGAGCAAGGAGCAGTGACTTTATTTAGAGGCGAGTCACATCCGCCACGTTGCAGTGCTGTTAGACAGATATTTGTGGCTTTCTATAGGGAGAACGCTTGCTAGGAGAAAACCTACAATGTCCTGGAACACTGCCGCCGAACCATTCGCTGGAACGGGAAAAACCCGAGAACCCAGCTGGCACCACGAAGAGGTGGTTCGGCAAGCCAGGCTGGTAAACTAAACAACGCCTTCCTAGGTAAGCGGTGACCAGTCATATGTAGCAAGTGCCCGAGCCAACGCAACTTATTCAGTGCTATTTGTTGTTCTAGGGAGCCCGCATGTTTATCACCACCTAGTACTCGCTTACGCACATCATCGTTGCGGACACGCTGGTGCCATCCCACACCAGCAATGTTTCGCAGACAACGATGATCAAAGACTGGAAGGCGCCTCAGATCTTCAGACCGAAGAGGATAAGTCTCACTGCCATACAGCAGAACGGCCCTCACTGTGGCCTTGTATACACGGCCTTTCAGACGAAGGAAAACTCCCTTCTGTCGCCCAAGATACCGCAGGTTCAAGAAGGCAGCTCTGACCTTTGCAATGCGTGAGCTGACGTCAGTTTCTATGTGCCCAATGGTTGCTGATGCAGCTGCCAGGATAAGTGATTTCATCAACCACCTCGAGCTCCTTGTTAGCAAGCGTCAATGGGTCATCAAGTGGCTGGTGGTCCTGCAGCAACACTTTGCACTTTGAAGGTGCGAATTGCATACCAAATAATGGGACCACTCTGGATAGGCTATTCAGGGTTGATTGTGCCGCCTCAACATTGTCGAAAAGCAAGACGATATCGTCCGCGTAATCCAGATCAACTAACCTTTCACCAGGCAGCACTTCAGCACCTACATCGTGAGATTCCGCAAGGGAACACTCCATGATAGAATCCACGACGAAATTGAACAGAAATGGGGAAATCGGACAACCCTGACGAACGCCACTTGTAGTCGTAAAGCTATCTGATAGGACACCATAGACCCTGACGCGGCCTGTAGCGTTTGAGTATAGAGCACGAAGGATGTTCACATATTTCGTGGGAACACCTTTTCGCGCAAGTAATCCGGACAGAATCGATCGATCGACTGAATCGAACGCACTCTTGAAATCGAGGAACACAGCTATTGTCGGTCTGCGGTATGCGTGGCGCTGCTCTAACAGCTACCGCAAAGTGAATATATGGTCTACACAGCCACGTCCTGGGCGAAAACCGGCCTGTTCTTCCGTAAACCGATATTCCCGTTCCGCAGGGAAGCGACGAATGATAATCGACGCCAGTAATTTTGTCACAACTGGCGTTAGGCTTATAGCCCTGTGGTTAGAACAGTCTCCGCGACTGCCCTTCTTGTATATTGCCATTATCATCGATTCGCTCCAATTAGCCGGCACACTTCGTTCCAGATACGTTCGAATAGGGAGGTCAGTGCTCTGCAGAGGACCTCACCTCTATCCTTAAATAGTGCAGGTGGGAGGGAATCCGGGCCAGGGGCATGAAAACGATTGAAGGCTGTAATCGCGTTTCGGAACTCGGCCTCCGACGGAGGCTCTAAACTAACCGTCCATGGCTCGTCCTGCATCACCTGAGTAGGAAGAGGTCCAGAAGTAGTGGGCCGGCTGAACTGATCTTGAAAGTTTTCAGCCCAACGAGCCATACGGCGCTCCTTATTGTGTATCAGCGCACCCGCGCCGTCTCTGAATGTCTCACCGACCCCTGGTTTCCTGGGACCAGTGGTGCGGATTAGCTGGAAGAGCTTGCGGTAATTGTCTATTGCTCCTGCCTCCTCCATTTCTTGAGCCCGACTGGTCTACCAGGCTTCCTTGTCAGCACGTAGGCTCCGCTTTAGTTCGTGCCTAATAGCCCGTCCGGTCACAGTGTGCTCAGAGCCAGCCGGGAGGTGTCTTCTGGATTCCAACAGGTTCATCGACCTCTCGGATATACACTGACTGGTGCCGTGACGACTGGTAGTGCCACAAGCAAATGCTCCTGCGTCGTGCATGGCGACCGAGATCCTATTCCACTGAAGCTCAGTATCATTAAAACAAGACAGAGAAAGTTCGGTATACACAGCGTCCTGAGAGGCTTGCCTGAACGAGGGCTGAGATAATTTCTCAGTTGCTAATTGGAGGAGACGCTTGGTGCGCCATGGAGAAACGACAGCGTGCCAAGGCATGATCAGAGTCGACACAGGTATTCCAGTAAGACCGGCAATCCAGGATGCAACAACGCCATCTGTAACTTACGGCAATGTGGTCAATTTGGGTCCAACGCTAACCAGCTACAGGAGGACGCCAAGTGACACTTCGGCATCCACTGTGTCTAAAAGCAGTGCTATTAAGAAACAACTGGTGCTCCGCACACAGTTGCAGCAGACGCTCACCGTTGTCAGTCCGTTCGGAGTTAAGTTCACAATTACCACCCAGCTGAGCTTCTGAAGTGCTCAGACGCCCTACTTGTGCGTTCATATCCCCTGCAAGTACTATAATATCTGAACTAGTAGCACTGCGTAGCAACGCGTTCAGTTCGTGATAGAACGCGTCCTTGACAGCATTTGTACGGCAATCGAGAAGAGGATAAGCAGAAATTACAAACAAACCGTTTTGTACTACTTCATGAATAAACCCTAGATGACGTCGTCAAACGGGCTGCACATAAACAGCTGTTCACCGGAATCCAATCAACCAACGATGGCTCAGCCTTGGAGCTTAGAAGGATACCTACACCAGCTTGACCCCATGAGTGCTGCATCGGCGTCTCCGGATGCGTGCAACCAATAACGAGAGAATAAGCCGAGTGCAGTTAATTCAACAACCCCATTAGGGTCATTGATCCTAGTTTCGGGCACACAACACACATCAATACCCAGTGTGTCCAAGGTGCATGCGAGTGCAGCCTGTTGACCTGTTTGTCTTAGAGTGCAAACGTTGAATGGGACTTTTGCCGATAAGCGTCCGATAGGTTCTGTGGGATGGATAGCTGAAGTGTTTTGCTCACATACAGTTAGAGTACCATGATGATGATACGGTGCTGAATCTGTATTATCCAGTGAGTTCTGTGGTTTTGTTTGGCTCTACGTCTACTTAATAGACTGCTGCCTATAAAAATACTATTACTACCTTGTCAGCGCACAGGCTCCGCTTCAGTTCGCACCTAATAGTCCGGCTGGTCACGTGCTCAGAGCCAGCCAGGAGTTTTCTTCCGGATTCCAACGGGTTCATTAACCTCTCGGACATCCAGTAACTGGTGCGGTGAAGATTGTTAGTGCTGCAAGCGGAGGCTCCTGCATGTTACATGGCTGCCGAAATAATATTCCACTGAGGCTCAGTAGCATCAGGACAAAACGGCGAAAGTTCAATATGCAAGGTATTCTGGTAGGCTGGCCTAATCGAAGACTGGGATAATTGCTCAGTTGCAAAACGGGGGAGACGTTTGATGCGCCTCCCGGTAAAGTTCATGGAAAAGCGACAGTGTACCAAGGTATGAGCAGAGTCGACGTAAGGATTCCAGAACGAGTGGCAATCCAAGATGGAACCCCGCCACCTGTAACTTGTAGCAACGTGATCTAATTGGGTCCATCGCTGGTCTGCTACAGAAGGACACCAAGTGGCATTTCGGTGTCCACTTTCTAAAGGCGGTACTACTAAGAAAAAGCTGGCGCTTCGCACAAATCTGTAACACAGATCCCCGTTGTCCGTCCGTTCGGAGTTTAGTCCATAATTACAACCAAGCAAAACTTCGGAAGAGCTCAGATGACCGAACTGCGCATTCATATCCCCTGAAAGAACTATGATATCTGAACAAGTAACGCTGCGTAGTAGCGTGTTCAGTTCGCGGTAGAAAGCGTCTTTTGCAGTATCAGAGCTGCAATCGGTAGGGTCATAAGCGGAACCGACAAACAATCCGCATCTAGTGCTATTCCGTAAAGCAACCTTAGTTAATGTCGTCAAACGGACTGCACATAAACCTGCTCACCGGAATCCAATCAGCCAAGGATACTTCAGTCTTTAAACTGAGAACAATGCCCACTCCAACTTGACCAGTGGTTGCCGCATCAAGGTTTCCCGAGGCGTACAACAAATAGTGAGAAAACAAACTAAGTACAGTTAACTCAGCAACCCCGTGAGCATGATTGGTCCTAGTTTCGGAAACTCAACACACATCAATACCCAGCGTGCCTAACGTGCGTGCGAGTACAGGCTGTTGACCTATTTGTTTTAGAGTGCGAACGTTGAACGCCGGCAAGGAAACGGGACAGGGTGACCTCATAAAGGACAGTTGCCGATAGGCGTCTAGTAGGCGTTGCGGGAAAATGGCTGCAGATGCTGTGACTCCAGTTGCACTGAGGCTGATGTCAATTAAGCTGCGGACTGCGTGGGTAGGAAATGCGGGTTGGAAGAGGAATAAGAGAAACAGGTGGAAAAGAAAGGAGGAGTCAGCAGTAGCAAGTTTTCGCTTATCCGCCCTGCTGCATGCGAAGGATAAGGCGACCCTTGATAATCTGCGCGACGGCCGATGCAGCGAGCAGTTGAATTTTGAGGAAATTGTTATGGTTTTATGCAGTGGCATAGCAAGTACTTCTGCCGCCCGGTGGCAAAGTTTTCGGCCTGAGTGAGGGGAGAATAGGAACGTGAATCCACACAATCAGCTCAGGATAAAGTACACATATGTTTTCTATGAAATTGATGATCGCTTGAGACACAGGTAAATGTGGCGGAATTGACCACAATGGAACAAGGGGATCGCTGAGAAGAACGTTCGCAGAGGTACGACACATGGCACAAATGTGTGGTTGGTCCCGTAGCTTCGACGTGTTGACCCGTAGCATAGAGGTAACGAGCTTGTCTCAATCTTGCGGCGTGGGTACGAATCCGCATAGGGGTGGGCGTCCTCGCGGTATATCCAGCCCTTGTGCGACTGGTGGTGGTCGCATGGCAGCGAAGCGCCGATACAGCGTACAGCTGACACATTAAAATATGCAACCCTCGGCTTATGCCATTTTGCCTTTTTATCTAGTATCGAAAAATCGACGTTACTAAAATTGTCGTCTCCTGTCACATGCCGTCCAAGACGGACCGCCATCCATGCTGTCAGTGGTTGTATGCGGGGTGAGATATTGCCAGGGCGCCCAGACCAAGACAGGATGACGAGTAGGGTCCTCAACCAAAACCTTTGACTCAAAAGCCTGTCAGCAAGGCAGTGAGGTGATGGTGATGATTTAGCCTTACAGAGAGGGATGCCATCCCACTTCAAACCCCAACCTGGAGGACGAGGGGACTGAGTTTAGCTGACCTCTAACCATTGACCAACCTGCTAGGAATAACTCTCAACGAGCCCAAAGGCACAACCCGGTATAGCTCAATGGGTTGGAGGTACGCAAACGGACACACCACATTAAGGTCCAGTCTCGTTGCGATACAACAGATTGTGAACTACCGCTTTTCTATTTAGGGTTATAACCTAGCGTTTGTTCTGTTGTAGCTTGCGGACCGAAATTTCAAGATGATTAGTCGAACTCACAGTCAGTCGACATGTTCAAGTTGTCCGGGGCGTAAATACCCAATATCACAACAATCTAGAAATGGACCGACTTCTGCGAACCGAACGTCTTGACACAGACCAAACACTTCCGATGCAGCAGGCTCACGGGAACTGCCAGTGCGAAAACAGGTTGAGGCAATAGTGCACAACAATCGAAATAACAAGGGGTTTCAGTAACGTTTGCGTCCATACGACTTAGGCAACAACGTTTACATTGGCTAGCGGAACTGATCTACCAATAAAGACAGCTGACCTAGCTGTTCTGATATGTGAACCATCTTTGTTTGACTTATAAATGTCCGTCGGTTTCACATAACTCGTTTCCGTTTCGGTAGTTGGTTCTCCAACATGCTTTTGCCTCCAGGCGTTGACTTCTGATTTCTGGCTGGGATACGGAGCTCCCTCAGTAAACCACTGAGTAGACATGTGCAGTAAGTACCTAAAGCATCAAACAGTTTGGAAACAGTTGAGGTTGGAAAGCGGCATAATATTTGCAATTTACAAAGTTGTTACCGAAAGTTGGCGTTAATGCCTTTCACTACTATATCTTTAACACGACCAATAAACATTCCGCAGTGTCACAACACATGAGTAACAACAACAAAAAGGAAGAGAGCCAGGGGATGGGATGCGTTGTGTAGGCAGTGAGGTGTCCAGTTACCCAGGTCGAAGAAGAGGGTTGACTTAAAGGATCCCACTCCGAGTCTTTGGTCTTAAAGACCTGGCCAGTAAGCCAGTGGGGCGAATACGAAGATCGTTGACAGCCAGTTGGATCATTCGTCTTCTTTGTGTTCGGTAGCAGTCCACAGAGAAGTCCGTGCCTCAAGGTGCGCACTTTATTACAGATTGGCCAACAGACAGCACTCGCTCGAACATTGGAGACCTTATCAGTCGATATGTGCTGTTTTTCAGAAAACCCACCTACAAAATGCGAGCGCTATGATTACTCTGCGATCCCCAACAGACAGCATTTTCACAGTGCGCTTGTCGAAAAATGACGCATGTTCAAATGACGGTCAAGTTGGCGTGGGTATTGCTTTGAGCCCTCGAATTGAAGTTACTATGATTGATTGCATCTCAATCAACAGCCGGATATGCGCTGTCAGATTGGCTGGTTCCTTCAAAACTTCAAAGTCAAGGGGGGACAAACGGTGCGTGTTTGTCGTTGCGGCCTACGTTCCCACAGATTGTAGCACTGACTCGGTGAAAGACGATTTCTATCATCGACTGAACGAGCTCCTTCATTACGGGAAAAGTACGGATTCTTAGTGCTTGCTGGTGATTTGGATGTTCAAATTGGAAAACTGTTCACTGGTGAGCTACATCTGGGTGGCCAACACGGTGTAGGCCCCGGTAACGATAACTTGAAGTGGTCGCTACACCTGTGTGAAGAGGATCGTTTATTTCCCGCAAGGGCTAACTTTCGACAAAGCACCCACAGAAGAGGAACATTGCGTCCAACCGCCTCAAACTAGCCATCGAGGCAAATCGATCACATCACCATCAGTTACCGCTGGAAAGGCCGTGTTCAAAACTGCCGCCCGATTAGGACTACGAGCGTGGACTCTGAGAATGCACTTGTTTGCGCCGACCTGCGGGTGGATTTCGGCGGACATTCGCAACGTCGCTGTGAGCGCATAGATACCTGCCAACTGGCGGATTCAGGTGTTCTGAATGCGTATCAAAATACGCTAGTATCCGAGCTGAGTAAGCGCTCACTGAACACAGCTGAAGATCACTGGTCGCTAGATGTTGCCATCAGCGGGCATGTCTTCATGTGGTAAATGAAATTGCCAACCTAGACATTGGGTCTCTACGCAGTCTCTGGAACTTATAGATGCTGGCCGACCTATTCCGGCTGGAAGCGAATAAAATAAGAAACGCCAAGATCGCAAGGAAAAGCTGCGTGCTAGCCTGAGGAGAGACCGCGAAGACCAGCAGTCTCATTGTGCCTCGGAGATGGAGACATCCGCTGCCCCTCGTAACTATCGGAAATTATTCCGTCATATCAGAAACGGACAACAGGAGACCAGGTGCTAGCGAGACCATAGGTGACGAGAGTGGGCAGCCGATACACAGCGTGTGAGTGTTTGAAGCGTTGGGCAGAACACTTTGAGAAGCAGCTCAATCAGTCAGAGCTGCCAACTTCTATACCAGCCGCTGATCACTCTTCTCCTTGAGCAGTTCCTTTAGATCCCTCCTCATGCGCAGAAGTCGAAAGTGAGGTCAGACGGTTGAAAATGAACAAGGCCGCTGGAGCAGATGGACTTCATCAAGCCATCTACACATTCGGGAACTTGCTCTTGTGGATGATTTGCATAACTTACTGGCGAATCTGTGGGAGCAAGAGACTGTCCCAATAGATTGGAAGCACCTCGTTATAATTCCAGTTTTTAAAAGAGGATCCTGTTCCGAATGCGGCAAGCAAAGAGGAAACAACCTGATCTCAATTGCCTCTAATTTGCTAGACTCTGTCGTGCTCCACATATTGGCTGGCACCAGTGAAGGTCAGACAATCGATGAGTAAGTCAGGTTTCGTCAAAATCGAGGTTGCATTCACCACACTTTTATATTACGTCAAGTGCTAGAGCCCCACTACGTTTAGTGGCGACCCACCGTAGTCGTGTTCCTCGACATTAAAAGTGCCTACGACTCAGTGGATCGATGTGCTCTTTGGGACTGTATACTGAAGAAATGTGTGCCTGAGAAATATTTAATTGTCACAAAAGCGCTGTACGCGTATAGTTTGGACAGAGTGAGGGTTTATGTAAAACTGTTGTCGCCCTTCAATATCTCCAGCGGTGTGAGATAAAAATGTCCGCTGTCAACTAGTATCTTCGCCACTGACGAAGTCATGAAAACGGCGTTCACTGGACACGACCTACAAGGTGTGGAGCTGCTCCCAAGTGACCGACTTCTTGACTTGGAGTACGCCGACAGTGTTGCTATAACCTACAACAGCTCACAAAGGTGCCAATTTTTAATGGACAAATTAGCACTGGCTCACAATCGTTCCGGGCTACGCTTTGTACCGTCGACATGCTGAGTCCATCACTAAGAATGGCAGGGACCCACCCTTGCGTTGAGCCTTGGTGGTTATCAGCTAGAAGTCGTCCAGAAATTCAAACATCTCGGAACCTATATTAGCGCCCGTGGGATTGAACATGAGGTCACGAACCATACGCTAAAGCTCGAGGCGCTTTTGCCAATCTTCGCCATCTGTGGCGCCAGAGAGACAGCGCTCTCCCTTTAAGAAGCTGAGTTCACAATGCAAAAGATGGTCCGCACTCGGAGCCTCGTCCGTTTAAGTAATTTCCGTTCGTGACCTAGCCGAAGTTCCAGCGCTGAGATGGAAGAACTCCTGCAGCTCTGCTCTAAGAATACGTCCAGTGAAAATAAAATCTCCACAGCGACGACGGTAATCCAGAGAGAAGATATTCAAGTGTTTGAGTCGGAGGGAATAAGAAAATAAAAACTGTATTTCATGTGAAAATGCTGGAGCTTTACATGACTCATAAGGTGTGAAGAAATAGGGTCGGGTAATATGAAAAGGCCAATCAGTTGAATTCGCGTATTAGCCGTATCTTCATCGGGCCTATGTAGCTTTAGAACAAAATGTATGACAGCTCGAAGAGTGACAAACCACAAGCCCTCTGATTCAGTTAGGGAAAGAGGAGTAGCATAAAGGTAAAAAGTCTCCATCAACATGTAAATCGGGAGCGTTGGGGGTAGAGAACCAAGCTGTTGCGCCTGGTGAGACGCGGTAGGGAGATGACGGGCTAATCTGAGGTATGGTATTTCAAACTGGGTAGTTGTCTCAGGGGAGACCACGATGCAGGTCGGTAAGATAACGGTCCAGGCGAGTCTTGAAATCATCCACAAAAGATGCCGAGATTACGTCGGCAGACTCGCAGAACGATGAAATGTCGCCTGCAGTTCACCCGGCTGTGCTGATGTGTGAGCCGGAGTGGGTGACCACGATGATGGGAGCATGAGTAATGCAGTGACCAGGGTTGGATAGGATTGTAGATAAGAGATACATCCAGCTCTCTCTAGAAGCTAAGCGTCTGCTCGCTGACTGGAAACGGGGAATAGTGATGCCAAAGCACAAAGATGGAAATCCTCTTGACCCCACGAACTATCGCCCAAGCTGTCTGACATCGATAATTTCCAAGGTCATGGAGATAATCAAACGCGCTCTGAAGAAGCACTGTGCTGACAGCACGGCTTTCGTAAGCGACGCACCTGCATTACCAAACCTACTGGTAGCGAGGGAAAAATAGCAAAGATCAATAGATGCCGGCAAACGCCTAGATGTCTTCGTTGACTTCAGCAAGGCATTTGATAAGGTCCCACATCAGCGATCCTGGTACAAGCTCCGAGAAATTGGTGTCAATGGACGCCTATACTCGTGGATCGCCGACTTTTGGGAGATAGAACCATGCGTGTACGAGTGAATTAAACTCTTTCGCAGCCAGTAGTAGTGACCAGCGGAGTTCCGCAAGGACCTGAACTTTTCAAACTGTTCATCAACGCCCTTTCCGAAACGGTTCAAACCGAATGCCTGATTTATGCTGATGAGCTCAAGCTTTGGTGGGAGGTCTCGAACGTTGATACTGCTTATAAATTACAGGCCAAGCTGCATGCACTACACGACTGGTCCACTAAGTGTGGTCTACCTAACAACTATGCCAAATGTTGTGTCCTCTCGATTGGTGGGTCCGATCAACTTGGCACCTACCATATTGGGGGTTTCCTCCCCAAGAATGTCGCCCGGAAGAAAGACCGAGGTGTATTAATTGCATGACCTAAAAACCACCCAGGACATTAAGGAGAGTGGCCGCTGCTAACAGGATGTGGGGTGCCATAAAAAGATCATCCTCTCGGATGACACCAAAGATCTTTAGACTACTATTCACCTCTCACATACGGTCTACGGGCTAAATTTCCGCTTTCAAAACTAGAATGTACCCTAATAGAAATCGTATAGAGACGTGGCTCAAAGTTTCTCTTCAGATTTCGGGATTCCCCCTACCCTCTTCGACTCCAAGAGATGAACCTCTTTTCAATGGACTACCGTCACCGCCGTGGAGACCTCATCTTCACCAGGCGCATACTAAGATGAGAACTTGGAAATGAACTGCGGCAGTTTTTCCAAATCAACGTAGAAGGCCCAACACGAGGTCACACATGGAAAGAATTTAAACCGAGGATGCTCCACCGTCACCTTTTCTATTCGAGTGGTAAACGACTGGGAAAGTCTCCCAAAAACCGTAGTCAGCGCACAGATTGAGGAAAGTTTCAAGCGGCTTTTGGACTCCCATCTGTGTAAGATGCCTGGACAGCAGCAACAATAACAACAGTGGTACAGAAGCCATTTGAACTGATGCTTCGCTGCCATACGACCATGAAGACCTATGAAATAAAGAATAAGAAGAGGGAGAGAAGGGGGACTTACCTGAAAACCTTAATGCCCTAAGCAAACATTCAGGGTCAGGGCGCCTACACCTTGTGTTGACAACATACCGTCACAAAGAGTTGGCCATCGTGCAAAGATAATGCGGCAACGGCGAGACAGCTTCCTTGAGGCTTTTACTGCCACACGTCATAATTAGCCATTACCCCGCAGATAACTCAGCACAAAACACACTTCAAACAGGCAATCCAATTAGGAGACTGCATCAGACAGGCCACTGGTGTCGGTTGCGAGTCATGTCCTGTAAAGTCTCGAGCCAAGCACGTGGACTCCAGTCCGGAAGACGAGACGGCCCAACGGCACCCAGTTTGGTGCCTGGACAGCACTGTTCCTCCGCGACTCCCCTGGTCACTTGTGGACTGTTGGGTCACTAAGGCACACTTGCTTCTCGTGCTGATCTGGAGACGACGAGGCTAACATGGGATTTACCTTCTGCTCTCAACAACTCAAAGAACTCGATGAAGAAAGTCGCACCGAAGCCGTCGGTATTTCATGGAGAAGAGACCAAGGCGACGGAGTCGTTGTGGATAATCCAAGTGTCTGAAAGTCTGTACTAATTTTGTCGCCCGATGTTGTGGGGCTTCAAGCATACACTGGTGTTTGAGCAACCAGGGACTCCAAGCCTGGATAGCCAACTCCAATTTAGGACGTAGAAAGGCGTTTAGGAGGAGGCGGAAATTCCGCGTGTCGATGTGGGCGAAAGTACGTTTTAAGAGTCCCAGCATGCGATTAGTAGCAGAGGCTGCTTTTCGGAAAAAAGCAGATACTGAAAGATTGTCGTAGGTGATGATACCCAAATCTTTCAGTTGACGAGACATGGAGAAGAGTCTATCCCAGGAAATATTTTGGAAAAGCGGAAGGGCGGGTGGAGAGGACGCAACATTATGAAGAGTTAAACGGGAGGTTAATTTCCAGGGACCACTGGTGCAGACGGCTGAGGTTTCTCCGAAGTGCGTGGGTATCGTCTGGAGCATTGATTTTGCGCCACAGCTTCGCGTCGTCGGCGTAGAGTAGCAGCCAGGTCACGCAACTCAAAAACATCTAAAACTGTGCTGTTGGACCCTCTTAATCAGACTTGGTGAGAGGATAGGAGGCAGGAAAACCGTATACAAGGAGCGGACGTACGTGCGATGTGAACAGGATGATTGGATCATTGGATGATAGAGAGCAGAAGGAAGGTCCTATGTCAGCTCTGTCACTTCCCAATCGTTGCGGAGATAGCCTGGATCATTGCGGAACAAGGGCCCACAGAGAACCACCGAAGCTGCATTGGAAACAGCTGGATCCCAGCAAAGGTAAATGAGAATCCAACAAAGGTTTGAAAGGTTCCTCGGTCTCGGCATCGACGATGGACTCCAGAAGGCGCGATTGGATAAAGCCAGGCTGAATCGCACTCGATGACTCCTCTGTTTGAACAGTTTCAAACTGTGGCCCCTTGTCGAACTCTGTGCTAAGATGAAAGAATACTTGTAATTCCCTCCCCAACTGTGCTCTAAGAATACGTCGGGTGAAGACCAAATCCAGGGAAAAGTGATACAGTTATTCGAGTCGGGGAGAATAGGAGTTAGCAGCTTTCGCAGCATTGCGATGTTTTCCCCAGATTGTAAAAACATGCGATCTCGGAATGTGCTAAAATAACTACTAGGCTCATCAAAACTATGCTAGACGAAAACGCTAGTGAAACTTGTAATATTTCTTCGGTCCGGCGTTCTGAGCTCTTCCGTGTCCAAGTAGTGCGACAAGCTGCAACGCAAAATAAATACCTCGTAGACGGCTGAATGCTCAACCGTCTGGTAAGAGACCGATGTCAAGGAGACAGCTAAGGAAGCAAGGAAGAGGGTATGGGAAAGTGCGGATAATGATCCTCCGGATCCCCTGGATTTTCCAGTTTTCTGTATCAATACGGCAAACAGTTATGACATCCAAGTGCAAAGATTGTGACAAGCGCGTCACCTTCCGCTCAAAAGCTGTTCAATGCGCTCTGTGCGAAGGGAGGCTGCACACTTCGTGCTGCAACATCGATGACGCACTATATGGATGTCTTCAACGCACTGCCTTTGAAGTCGTGAGCTCCCATTGTGATTCATGTCGAGTATTAGTGAAGGACAAATGCCTTCTGACTAATCTTCATCCTCTTAATATATGTAGCCCTGCCGCCCTAGTAGATGAGTCACCCGCATTATCGATATCCCTAGGTCTGCCACACCCATACCAAACCGAAGCCGCACTCTCCGCTACGTCAGCCGAGTCATTACCAACCAGTAAGATGATGTGTCGACCGAAAAATAAGCCCAAGACGTATGTTGACGTGGCGAGCGCCACCGCTCCAACAACCAGCCTGTGCCCAGCTGAAAGCATGCCCTCATGGAAGCTGGTCTCTAAGCCCAAGGCGAAACCCAACGCCTGGGATAACTTCCCTAATGAAGGGAAATGTAAGCTAATCAGTCAAAGTTAACCCACCAATGCCGCCAAGTTTAATCCCAAATCCGGGGATAAACCCAATTCTAAGCTCTCAGTCGCAAATAAAGCCAGTTCTCAATAGACTCTGAGTTGGAGAAAGTGAACAAAGATAATCCGTCCTCTCGCAGACCTCAAACCCCTGAGCGCACTCAACCATCTCGGGGCCGTTGCCTCATCATCATGACCGCAGTCGAATCGAACAAAGCCACCCCAGCGGAAAGAATTTTGGATGACAAAGTAGTTCTCGAGCGGTTGGTCTCTGTTATTTGATGAAGGAGAACATGGAATTAACATCGTCTCTGCATTCCGGCTCGGTAGGAAGTAAGAGGCTCCACTCAAAGTTCGCCCCCACAAAGCCGTGTGCCAAACAGAAGAAGAATGCCGATGTATACGGCGACGGACCTCGCGTCTCAAAGGTGAACCGTATTACCTACTACGTGATCCTTCTCCAGGGGATCGGATAAAAATGAAAAAGGCTGTTGAGGAGCTACGAACTCGCCGAGGAAGTGGTGAAACGGACCTCCATATCGTGAGTTTTTGCGTGGTTCGGAAGACCCTGGGAGCCCCTTAGAGACCCATTCTCTTCATTCCGGGACAATAAAGCACACAAATAAACTGTGTGTGTTAACCGCTAATATGCGCAGTTTAAGGAATAAATTGGATGAGATGCAGTTGATTGCCTTAGAGACCAGTCCAGACCTGATGGCCTTCACTGAAACCTGGCTATTCACAGACATTACGGATTCAGAGGTGTCTATCCCCGGTTTGCAACTCTCCCGATCCAATCGACAAGGAGGGAAGTCCGGCGGTGGCGTAATGGTCTATTAGAAGATGATATCAAAGTACATGTAGTTGAAGCGATCAGTGACAACGTCGATGAGTTTGATGCCCTCTGGTGTCGTGTTCATGATGGACGGAGTTCTCTCACATTTAGTGTCGTCTACAGAGCGCCTTCAGGATCCGGAGCCCGCTTGATGGACTCGAGTAGGAGGTATGGTGCAGGAAAGGATTGTCTTATCGTTGGGGATTTCAATGCTCCTTCTGCTGACTGGAACCTGCTTCTTTGTGACCGACCTTCAGACTGCTTCGATGTCAAGTTACTCAAGACCATTCTTCATTGTAATTTGCTTCAACAAATCACTACACCAACTCGTATTCCTCCAGCTCAGACGCCGTATACCTTGGATCTCGTGTTCTCCACAGCACAATCAGACATCACGAACCTTTCAGTCCTATGGTCCATTGGCAGCAGTGATCACTGTACTGTCCCATTCCAGTGGAAACGTGGCTTCGCTGTTCACAGCCACCGGGCAGACAGTCGGAATTTCCGGCGTGTTGATACAGTTCGTCTGAAAACAGCCGCAATCGTTGTCTATTGGAGTAACCCTGAACACCTCAATGTTGACGAAGAGTGGAATCACTTGTACTCCAAGCTGACGTTGCTCATCGAACAGGTCATCCCTTTCTCTAAAGGCCCTCCTTAAATCGATCACGAATTGAGATCAATGATGAAAAGAAGACGCAAACTATGGGATCGTTTCAGATTTGAGCTTGACTACTGCTACTACAAAACGGTCAGGAATGGTTACAACATGAAAAAACGCGAGAAACGCCAAAAACACGAGCTGTCATTAGCTGCACTTTCTAGTACAAACTCCAAGGCGCTTTCCTCATACTTCAAACAAAGCACCAAACCTGGCAGTGGTGTCCCTGCCTTTTCTCCCTGTGAACATTTGAACTTAGTTTACGAAGACTTTGAGGAAGCTAGCTGTTTGGCCCAGCAATATTTCTCTGTCTACTGGACCGAAACGTCACTCACGGATAGCGCTGCGCCCACTCCTCCACTGTTGGAGCACGTGAATGTTAAGATTGTAATGAGACTTCTTCTGGACCTAGACCCGTATTCCTCGCCTGGTCCTGATGGTTTACAACCATTGTTCCTTAAAACCGTGGCTGGGCACATTGCCGCTCCGGTCTGTCAAATCTTCCGTCGTTCCTTGGAGGTCGGGCAGCTTCCAATTGATTGGAAGGTGGGAATAGTAAAACATATTTACAAAGTAGGGGACCGACAGAATCCAGCCAGCGATCGTCCCATATGTCTGACTTCGATTTTGTGCAGTCATGGAAGGGATTCCGAAACGGGCCCTTCGACTTCATCTCGATGAGTTGGAGTTCCTCTCTTATGTCCAACATGGTTTCCGAAGGGGGCGTTGATGCGCCAAAAATTAACTGGTGGCGAGGGAAAATTGCGCAAGATCCTTAGATGCCGGTAGGAGTCTGGATGCTGTGTTTGTTGATTTCGCTAACGCTTTTGACAACGTCCCCCATGAGCGGCTCCTCTTCAAACTCCGGGGAACCGGTGCCACTGGCAACCTTCTTTCTTAGGTCTCCGATTTCCTGGACGGTCGCTTCATGCAGGTTAAAGTTAACGAGGCGCTTTCTGACCAAGTTCTCATGACTAGTGGGGTCTCCCAGGGTTCTGTACTCGGCACCGAACTCTTCAATATCTTTATCAACGACCTGCCATCCGAACTGCAGACCGAATGCTTAATATACGCGGATGAGTTGAAGCTGTGGATTGAGATATCCAGTCTGGAAGATGCAGATAGATTTCAAGCGAAAACCTATCTGCTCCACGATTGGTCAATAAAGTGGCAGTTGCCCATTAACCGGGACAAATGCGCTGTCCTTCAAATCGTTGCTCCTGAGCCTTTCGGGGCTTACCATATCGGGGGTTTCTTGCTCAGCAATATCAACCAAGAGAGTGATCTCGGGGTGATTGTGTCTCCTGATCTCAAATCAATCGAGGACACCCGGAAGAGGGTCGCATCCGCCTACTGAATACTTCACGCTATACCGAGAGCCTTTTCACGCCTGACCCCAGCACTCTTCAGACTACTGTTTGCTTCGCATGTGCGCTCAGTTCTCGAGTACGGATTGCCTGCTGCGTATCTTCTCACAAAGTCCGAACGTGACATGATCGAAAAGGTTCAACGGCGTGGATCCAAATCCGTTCCAGAGTTGCGAGACTTATCTAACTCCCTACGGCTTCTACGGTTGAAACTGTTCCCTTTGGATTACCGTCGTCGCCGCGGAGATATGATATGCACTCGACGTATCCTACGAGGTGAGCTGGGGAGTGAGCTGCAATCGTTCTTTCGTCTCAACACAGTGTGCAACTCGAGGCCACCGGTGGAAACTTTGCAAACCGCGACGACTTCGTGTGCGGTCCGATCTGGCCCTATCCACCCGGGTAGTGAATGACTGGAACAGCTTGCCGGAGGCTGTCGTCGATGCGGAGACAGAGGAATGTTTCAAACGACTGTTGGATCTCACTCTCTGAGTGCGCAGGTATTCTGCTGCCCACAAAACAACCATAGCGGTCTTCTGCGGAACCTTGTTCCGCAATGATCCCAGCAACCTTCGCAACGTTCGGGAAGTGACGGAGCTGACAAATGAGCTTCATTCTGCTTACTACCAACCAATGAATCAATAAATGGGTAATATTCCTCCGGTCCGGCGTTCTGAGCTCTTCCGTGTCAAAGTAGTGCGACAAGCTGCAATGCAAAATAAATACCTCGTAGACGGCTGTACGCTCGAGCCGCCTAGTAAGAGGCCGATATATAGGAAGCAGCTAAGGAAGCACGGTAGAGGAAAGGAAGCGTGCCGGAGAGGAATATGAGGGTAATGATAGCAGGAAGCAAAACCGATCGACCTCTTACCTGTTAACGTGTTACCGTGACGCCCGCGGACCTGCTACAAAATGTACCAATGAGCGGTCCATCCAAGGATAATAAATATCAGCAGCTGGGTACATCCGACATGGGTGAGGAAAAATGGTGGAATGAACATGGTTTGGCGTGTAAACATGGAAAGGAAATAAGGATTAGATAAGCACTAATGCCTTTGTGTGATGTAAAAGTTAAATCAGTTTTGTGTTAATATGAGCGACAAATTTGAAAGGATGTAGTCACGACGCACGAACGGTTCGTTGCCATGACAACAACGTTCCCAGAGTGAATAAGTATTGCTGTTTTCTTACATCGTACATGTCACGGCAGATAAACTTATTAAATACATGCTAGAGGTCAGACAATATGTTTTAAAGATATTAAAACTGCTTAAATTTTGCTGAAGAATGCAATGTGTTGCTGATTATGCTGACGACATGAGAAATGGTACGATAGAGGAAAAGGAGGCTTCAGTGTGATGTCCTTGACGCGTGTTAGGGAATAGCAGGATAATTAATTTGTGAACTGTTATAATGCGCTCTGTGGTATAATATATTACTATCTTAGTAAGGTTCACATTGCAATTGTAAGGGAAATGTTTTTTGAACTCCGTAGTTCACGCATTTGTTTACAGAATGCGTTGAATAAACCATCGTTTGCAACCGGACGAATCTATATTGATTAGTAAGATCAAAACGCTGTCTGAAGTGCACGCGGATAAATATTCTGCATTGAAATTTTAATTTGTTATATTTGCAAAATATGATAATATGTGAAGTTTGCAACGTGATTTAAAGGAAACGTCATGCGCTATCTATATATTGCCTCTCCTGAATCCGTTGATCAGAATTCCTGCGAGCAGATTTCGATGTACATTATTGTTGTCCGCACAGAAGAGAAAACTTTACGGTGGATTAAGTAAGTGAATGCACTCAATACGTACAAGAACTCTGTTTTTGATGGTGCACGTTGTTTATATAATAAGGGAAGGATGGTTTAAGTGGAATGCAATAGCTAAAGCACATGTGAAGGAAAAGTTTTGAATTGCTGTACCAATAAATTGGCTAAGCATGGCATGACACCTTTTTGGTATACTGGGAAGATAAATGTGGGCAGCATGGGAAATAATCAAGTATATATAAGTCCAGCTTGTCAAGAGTTGGTGAATAAGTGTAGATCTGTGAAGGGTGGAGATTTATCTGGCTTAAAGTGTGAATAACGAATCTGGTGGTATTCCAAAGGGATGCTATGGGTAAAATAATGGCGTTGGACGATAGTTTTGACTGGATATAGCGCATCGGTCAGTGTTAGTACTCATTTTGTTAAACGTTCTCTAACATCTCAGATAGCATTTTTTCCGAATCTGGATAGGAAATGAAAAGTAATTTCTGGTTAATTATTAAACGCATGTTACTTTTACCTTTTTAAATGCGCCATAATCTATAGCAGTCCATGTCCGCTCTTCCTCAGCGGGCGTATATTATCTCGCGAGTGCGTCGCGGTAATAAGTCAGTGGGTTAACTGTTGTGCATCATTTTACTGGTGTTTTATGGTTTACCATTCTCCATATCCTCTGGTCTGGTGTTCCATGTAGCTGCTATCGTTATCAGACCATTCAAGTGTTTACATGAATTACTTCATATATGGACAGACGTAGGAAATTAAGTCCTGGAATATTCTGGATATCCCGGGGGTCGTAATGTGATTCCGTGTGCATTGCATAGGCACTGAGAGTGTTCTACCTTATGGTTGATGCCCATAAATAAGACCAACTGTTCTGTTGTTCGAATCGGAGCTGCTAAGCATCCCACCCGATATGTTCTCAGCTGTGGTGATATCCCTCTTGTCACTAAGCTCGTTTATTTTGGGGTCTACACTCATCAGCACTTCATTCTGCGGACAATTGGAGAAAGGCAGCTTGTATGGGGGTTTGTATAATGTAGTTTATGTGCCACTCTCGGAATACAAACGGTCAAATTGTTTGTGAAGCTATTCTCGGCATCCGTCCGACCCCACCTAGTATGTTGTATCGAAGCTTGTCGGAACACGCTCCGAATGGTGTTGTAACGCATGCACTATGGAAGGCAAAGAGGGGAACTGATACTCACTTATCTTATTGTGACTGGTAAGATCGGTGCGGAATTTTCAGGCCTATTTAGTCCAGCTACATTACCTACTCTCTTTGGTCACGTAGCGGGAGAAGTACCCCGACTTTTCCGGGTTACAATAGGGTATACGTTCAGGATGTCACCGTGACGTTGTTAATCCGTTGGACATCGTTAATCCACAGTGGCACGGTGTACAACCCTCCAGCCAGTGTGGTGGGGTGCTAGCGCAGATGCTGCACAGCATCACAAGTATACGATTCGTTAGGCACACGGAAGTAGCGGGAGACGGGACAAGTCTTTCGCGTAGCTTCACTAGCAGCTTCCTTCTAACAATGACAATGCCACCTATAGTTGATGTGATAACTAATTGACAGCGATGGAGAGAAGCTAAGGCTATAAAACGGCGAGAGAGCGAACGGCCCCGAAAACACCTTGCGTGAGCCAACGGGATTACTTTACCAGCTGTCAAATTAACATTAGTTTTGCGAAACAGCTGGGATGATCGTTGAAGCGTGAGAAACTAAAGGCGGCACGAAAGTTCAAGGAAACCATAAACTGGTCTGTCCCAGGCAAAACGCTACGCTCATGTGGGTGATGGCATGAATACCCAAATCTGGGCGGCGGCTCACTAGGCAGCTGCATTTAAGTTGACATAAGAAATGCAATGCGCAAGGCATGCATGTATTACGGACCGCACTTCTTACCTTTTCCATACACGCTATCCCGGTGCTTGGCAAATCACGACGGTATTTCAGGTTGATTAGATGATGAACCTAGGGGAGAATATTTACCAGCACGACGCGGCAGAATTGCGGGTACGTTTGCTGTCCTTAGGTACACCTGACCACTCCCATCATGTGTGAACCCGATGGCGAGGTAGGCATATGTTCCGTAACCGTCAAGTGGGGAAGGCGCCGCATATGAGTGTGGTAGGTGTACCTAACGATCAAGCGAAAGCAATGAAGCGGCAACAAAGGAACGAAAAAATAGCTTCATGCAAAAGAAGGACTTACAAACAACGATGGCTGGTAAAATGTTCCCGTCGATTGTACGACGCGCACAGCTGATGATTAAAAGGCGGCGGGCGGCCACATGACCCTGTCAACCACCTGTTCACTCTGTGCCGTTCAGTCTGCTTGAAGGCAAATGGCGTACTTCTCATTGTCGTAACTGGCTGGGTGGTTTGCATGGCAACGACGCTCCCTTAGTGGCTTATACGCCCTGGCAGTGGTGCGCAAATTTCTAAAACAAAGTGGGTCCCTTACTTCAGCTTGACAGGCGGACACATCTGGAATGGGCACTAATCGGTGCTTACATATCGTACCTTCCCTGGTAGGTTCACCCATACCTATTGCTGCTGATTCCTTTATGGTGTCGGAGGCAGAAAACGCAACGTCATCGTGAGAACTAGTTAGGTCGTGTAGAAACTCCCCCAACGTATCCAGCACCTCCCTATACTTTCCATCGCCAAGGCTAAAACCCGCACCTGCATATCACCAAGAACATGACTGCATTCGCCAAGCTTCTGCTACCTAGTTACGGGAGCAACTATGGAACTCGAGGGCAGGGGCATGATAGTGGACGACGTGGAGGCGGTTACACGAGAATGTCGAGCGTGTGACACAACCCAGCGGTTGTTGGGCAATACCTCGTCCACCGGTCGGCCTGTCGCGTACAATACATGCAAAAGGTGAACGCACGGCAACAGCCATTGTCGACTGAAGCTGCATTGGCAAGTTACCACTTCACGCATTAACACGGTGTACTGCCTACAGCAACCTTGCACTTGATACTTATCATTGGACAAGTCCATCACTTTCACCTTATCCCTAGTGTTATGGCATCGCAAACACATCCCAGCGTACCCTGAAAACTGTTACGAGGCCGGTCCAAGCCTATCAAAGCAAGGCGCTTATGCGTGTTCAGACATGTCCGTTTTGCCCATCAAAACTAGCCACTGGGATTAATCGTCAAGCACGTCGTTAACGACGGTGGTAACCAGAGATAATAACGATGTTGGCTCCGAAAGACCTCGCTTAAATGCCTATTTTCGTTCTCCACCCGGTTCGTTGTATAGCAGCCAAACAAACAGGTTGACGTCAGGCGCTGTGCTGCCTATGATGAGACAGACGACAACCAAGTCCTTGTCAAGTACCTGTGCGCTTCACCGTTGCGCGCTTTAATGGTTGTCGAACAACTGACGAGCAACTAGGAGCTCCTAGCCCACACCGTTCCGCACCCACTGCTTAATAAGCAACCTGTCGGTTGCATTTTTCGCTGCTAACCCGTTACAGTGACGGGTGACATCTCGCAGTAAATGGAAACGGCGCAACACAATGCGCGTAGAGCTGTACACGGTTTGAAAAGCATGGACCTGAGCCATGCACTCATCAAGTACCACTGTCCTTGCTGTCTCAGTCGCTGTTAACATGAGGCGCAGGTTCCGCGCAGCGTTCACATTCGATGCTGTTGTCTCGTTTGAAAGCAAGGTGCAGTAAATGCAAGTCCTATACCATGTACATCTATTAACATGCAGTGCCACGATATGTAGCCACCGCAGTTCTGCTGGGGTGTCGCTTCCGCCAGCATTACCACACTGTAAAGCTCCACGAGGTCAAGTACGTACCTAAGAAGGAAAAATATGTACCGTATATTCGTTTCCTCATACTCCAAATCACATGGACTGACGCTCTCTAGCAACTGTACCACTGTTTTCACGGAGTTCCCATCCCCTATGCCTCTCACCTTGTGTCTTATAGCCCGTGGGTCCTAACGGTTCCTTCTGCTACCGTATAGCGTGAACGCATATTTCCTGAGCTCGCGTGTGTCCTTAAATGACTGCAGCTTACGATAGGCGCCCTCTTCCGCGTGCCGCGGGAGCAGTCTGTTCCACACATAAAGAAACGGCTTTCCTACATGAAAGGTATGGCTGTGCACAACCCCGAGGGATACTAGGTCATCGCACCAGTCGTTATGTCGTATGAGAATATGGGCCTTGCAGTCATAACTTGTGTACCTACAGTTCACAAGCGTTTCATAATGTTTACATGTCAAGTGACCGCTTGCATGTGTACCCACTTCGGCGGCAATGAACGCATCTATAGTGTACAGATCTGTACCAAACACCCTCAGGAAATCTTTACCGATTCAATTCCGATACGTCTCAGTTGCCAGGACAACTGATTTGAAAAAACATGATGTCGTTCGCATTTGAAAGCGCTTTAAGTCACTTTCGAAGTTCTCAACAGTGCGGTAAACAAGCTGAAGGAAGGTAGCACGGAAAGCGGCGGTATCGCTGACAGCCAAGACAGCGACTATATCCGCCAACGCACTTTACGGTGCATTCAAACTCATCATACTCATGTAGAACGGTTTCCGCGCTGCAACCCATGGCATATTTCTCTACCAATTATCGGTCAATAAGAAGCATTACCAATTACGGCTTGTCGTTCGCATGCATCGATGGCAGTGTTCCACGACCTGGTGGGATTTCGCCTGGCAAGCCTTCTCCCTATAAAAGGCTACAAAATTCCGTTTAACAACACTGCTACGTGGCGGTGACTCGACACTGAATAAAGTCACAGCCAATAAGCTCACACCGACAAGCTGACTATGGCTACATACTACCATGCTTTATACGCCCCGACAATTTCTTATCTGCATATGTCGTCGCCACGTCTCTTTCTGCGCATTCACCTTTGTTTTCTACGCTATCCTCACAGGAACCCAGCGTATGGTGTAATGGCGATTGCGCGTGATTTTCACCAGCTTTTTCTAATTGATAAGTTCTAGTTCTTGACCTATTCCTGCCTGAATGGTTACTGCGCTGTATGGCAGACTGACAGTGCCCACAAGAACGTGTCCGAACACACGCCAATGGGCTTTCTTGATTTAGTTTTCTGTCATATTTGTACAGTTTCAAATAGGAACGTCTGTACAATCTCCGATTGTCACTGTTATAGTTACCATGACATGTCTGTATAGTTGCACTTATTTGATCATTACCTTGCGGGCATGCCTCGCATAGCCGAGAATAAATGTTTATTTATTTGTGTATTTATTGTAAGCTTCGCTGTTCCTTCACCAAGGCACAGTTGTTTGCTGTCCGTTACGGCAACCCATAGTCGCCAGCTGATTACCGAGCGTTGTGGAGCACGGTCCCGTAGACCTGATTCTTACGTACCGCATATTGACCAGCAAGATTGGGCCTGATCTAACTAGACTGTTCTATCCGGCTCAAGTACCATCTCTTCGTGCTCACCCTCTGAAGCTGCATAAACCCAAATCTGATCGCGTTAAAGATGACTTTCGTTTATCACACAGGGTCATCGACTCATGGCACTCTCTATCCAGCGAAGTAGTATTAGCACCAACGGTGAAGGAGTTTGAACATTGACTCGACGCCCTTGGGTTACAGTTTCAGACCTTTCCGTTTTTGTTCTTAACTTCTACATCCATTTTCTTGGCTTTTTACATTTAGTACTATTATTGTTTTATTCACACCGCTTTTGTACTACAATTATCATTATTTTGTTTTTGTTGATTCCCTTCTCTTAGCCTTTATTCCTATTCACGTGGCCGGTAAAACGGGGACTGCTAGTGCCGTCCGCGTGTGCATTGTTTGGTTGTCCATGACCAGTCTCATGATTCTGACTGCTCCGATACATCCGAGACGTTATCACTCGAGGCTCTACATTCTAAACACTCTGTTCCCCTCAACTCAAGACCTTTCCTTGACATGCTAACTGGCTCTTCAAATAGTGTCCTTCGTCCCAAAGGCTTCTTTTCTTATGATACTCCTTAACGCTGTCGTAACGTCTTGTAACCCTCAACTGAAATGCATTGTTGACCCTGATTAATCTTTATTGATATGTCCCCTTTCCTCCTGAACATGCATATTCTGCCGATGCTCACCTTTAATACTTATACCTATATTCAACGGCCAGCTCTCCTTGCTTCCGACTACTGTGACCCCATTGATCAGGGATAGGCAGACTTATCGGTCTACTCCCATAACCCGGAGAACATAAGTGGTTTTTCGACCTGTTCTGAATAGAACGTAAATCTCTTCGGACCTGGCTCTAATCCATCCTCGGCTGACCAGTCTCATGTTTCTCACTGCTCTCATACAACCGAGTCGTTATCACCCGAGGCTCTACATTCCAAACACTCTGCTTCCCTCATCTCCAGACCTTTCCTTGGCATGCTAACTGGCTTTTCATATAGCCGCTGTCGTCCCTCTTCTTATGACACTCATCTCTGCTATCCACAAGTTAATTTGGCGGCATAGCTTCATCTTGCTGGCCTATCCGGTCTCGTCTGAACGGTCTCCTGCTTTCTGACCCACCTCGGACTTCTGAGATCCCAATGACCTAGGCCATGCTGACTTAACGTCCTGCAACCCTCAACTGAAATGCATTGCTGGCCCTGATTAATCCTTATTACTATGTCCCCTTTCTTCCTGTACGTGCTTATTCTGCCGATACTTACCTTTATCACTTAGACCTAAATTCTACGGTTTTCACTCTTTGAGCTGATATTCTAATCTCAGCCCAATAGTCTCTTTGCTTCTGACTATTGTGACCTTAACAACCAGGGATGGGCAAACTTATCGGTCTGCTCACATAACCCGGAGAACATCGTTGGCCTTTCCACCTCTTCTGAATAGAGTATTTTCCTTTTCGCACTCTATTTGCATTAATTTTGTAATTAGACGTAAATCTCTTCGGACTTGGCTCTAATCTATCCTCGGTTGACCAGTCTCATTTTTTTCACTGCTCTCTGACACCCGAGACGTTATCACTCGAGGCTCTACATTCCAAACGCTCTGTTCCCTTCATCTCCAGACCTTTCCTTAGCATGCTAACTGGCTTTTCATATAGCCGCTGTCGTCCCTCTTCTTATGACACTCATCTCTGCTATCCACAAGTTAATTTGGCGGCATAGCTTCATCTTGCTGGCCTATCCGGACTCGTCTGAACGGTCTCCTGCTTTCTGACCTAAATTCTACAGTTTTCACTCTTTGAGCTGATTTTCTAATCTCGTCTCAATGGTCCCTTTGTTTCTGACTATTGTGACCTGGATGATCAGGGATGGGCTGACATATCAGTCTACTTTCCCGTCTCAGTGGTCTCTTTGCTTTTGACTGCCGTGACCCCATTGATCAGTGTTCGGCAGAATGGTCTCCTGTTGTCTGACCTCTCTCGGGCTTCTGCGATCTAACTGTTCTAGTCACTGCCGACGCAACACTTTGTTACCCTCACCTCAAGAACGTTGCTGGTCGTGCCTAATCGTTATCGTCATGTCCCCTCTCCTCCCTAAAGTGTCCATTCCTGCTGATTCTCTCCGGCAAAATTCATAGCTTACTATTACGCCTTTCTCCTTATGAGCCGACTTTCTACTCTGGTCTGAACGACCTACCTTCCGACTTCTGTGACCCTAATGATCAGGGGTCGGCAGACCCAATGGTCTGTTCATATCACATCGGGAATATCGCTGACCTTTCCGCTTATCAATGAAAACGTTTTCTTTTCTCATTTTGTTTGCATTCCTTTTTCCACTGGTCAGGCAACTCTCCGGATATGGCATTACTCTAGCGGCGTCTGACCAGCCACTTGCTTTCTGACTACTTCCTTACATTCCAAACGTTAACGATCTTGGCTTTGTTATTCTGGTGCTCTGTCCCCCTTATCAAGAGACCGTTCCTCTGCATGCAACCGCCCTTTCATATAGCCACTTGCTCCCCAATCTGCTTTTATGATAACACTAAATACTTTACTCCCACCTTACTTTGAAGGCCTAACTTCAGCTTGCTGACTTACCCGGGCTTGATTGTACGCTCTCCTGTCTTCGGACATCGCTCGGACTTCTGTGATCTAGACTCTGCCGACGAAAGTTTGTTACCCTCACCGGAAGACCACCGCTGGTCATGATTGAACCTTATTATCATGTCCCCTTTTTTCCTTAACATGTCCACTTTTGTTGATGCTCGCTGTCAGCACTTAGACTTTACTAATACGACTTTCACCCTACGAGCTGACATTCTGGGCTCGTCTCAACGATCTCTTACCTTCCGACTTCCGTGATCCTAATGATCAGAAGCCGACAGCTCCAACGGTCTGCGCAAGCAACTGGAGCATATCGTTGGCTTTCTTTTTCTTTCTCTTCTCACCCATAGAGCCTTTTTTCACACTCTAGTCTGACTTATCTGGTTCTGGCTGTACAGCCTCCTGCCTTCTGACCACTCTCAGACTTCTGAGTTCTAAATGCTCTAATCGCTGCAGACGCAATGCTCTGTCTCCCCCGCCTCCAGAGCACTGCTGCTCATGATTCATCACTAGTATATCCGCTTTTATCTTTAACACTTCTATCTTGTTGACGCTCTGTTAACGTTCTGACATTTATAATACGGCTTTCTCTCTATGAGCCGATATCCTCCTCTCAACTCCATGGTCTCCTGCTTTCCGAATACTGAGCCCATACTTTTGAAGCATCGACAGGTCCAAAGGTCTATTCGCAACATCTCGAGATCTTTGTAGGCTCTTCCACTTCCCCTTAAGTGTCTCCTTCACGATTACATTCTTTCATTTTTGCGCTCTGTCTGCCTTCCTTTATCCATTGGACGGATAACACTTCGGGCCTGGCTCCACTCTAGCCTCGTCTGACCAGTCTCCTACTTTCTGACTGTTTCCAGAAATCAGAGACGCACGTGTTCTAGGCTGTGCAGTCACAACACACCCTGTCCCTTAGCCTGAGAGCTTCGTTTGATATGCTAACGGGCTTTTTATATAGCCTCTGTAGTCCCGCAAATTTTCTTTCTCATGACATTCACTACTGTTCTCCCTACTTTAAGCTGACTGCCCAGCTTCATCCTGCTGACTTATCCAGTCTCATCTAAACGCTCTTTTGCTTTCTAACCCCTCCCCAAACTCTGCTGCTTCATCTTCAATCTTTCATTCTTTACTGATCCGCGTTCTGCTCGATTCTCGTCGTATTTCGCCACTTATGATATACGTGTATATGTGATATTTCAATAACAATTACATGCATAGGGGTACAATAGTTCAGGCATCGCCGCAATTGATTGACTGCATTCCTGATGCATTCCTTTCTTCTGTCTGTGTGGCTGTCCCTGTTCGTTTCCTTTTTTCTCCCGAGTCTGTCACAGGTACGGCGACACGCACCCAAGGAATTGTCCTCCGTTTCGACAACAATACAAGGCACACAGTTCCTTTACCTGGACATGAGCGGAAACTTATCAACTTTTTTACAACATACTTACAGGACAAATCAATCAATATCTTGCACTGATACAATTCTTCCGCGGCATGAACCACTGAGTTCAATTTACCTAACAATACCTCTTCCACATATCTCTTGACTGGAGGACTTTCGACTACGGAAGGCACATTCCCCTGACAATACAAAGCTTGAACAATCGGTCATTCTAAGCTCTTCGATCCACTTTGACCGCTCAAATGGCCGTGGTTTCCCCTATCTCTAATCAATTTCACTACATACCCCGGGGGATCTGCGTTTCTTTCTTCGGAACCTATCCTGTCCTCCAAGACTTCAACATATTTCAACGTATATTCTTCAAGACTTCACGTGGTTCTGCAGATGATCAACACATCACATCCAGAAAGAAGGCTTAGTTCCTGACCTACCGATCTGGCACAGGAGAGGACCCAGGCACGCAATGGCCACTCGCATAACGAATCAGTCAGCAGAAAAATGGGATGCAACATGACTGCGAATAACGGAGCAAAAAACCTTCAACAAGAAACACAGCCAGTTACAACTTGCCATTCAATGGATTGGCGGCAGTGTTTCAGGAGGTGGTGGGTTTTCGCCTGGCAAGCGTTCTCCCTATAAAAAGCCACAAATGTCCGTTTAACAACACTGCAACGTGGCGAATGTGACTCGCCACCGAATAAAGTCACAGCCCATAACTTCACACTGGCAGCTCAATTAGAATCTTCATACTGGATAGCTTGCTCTTCAATTATCTCTAAGTGGATCACTCAGGATTCTCAAACTATTATTAGTCGAGGTAGGATTGCGATATATGGCAGAGCGATTATGTCCAAACAAATGGATCCCGATCCCACTACAACCAAATCGTTCTTTCGCATGTTCACCATCGCACAGTTCCAAGCATGGACATATGAACAATTTTCTACTGTCACTACAGTTCCCATAAAATGTCTGTACAGCTGTACATTCCTGATCATACCTCAATTGGCGTGCCTCGCATGGTCGAGAATAAAATATTTATTTATTTATGATGTGATTCGTGTGTATCGCTTTGGCTTTTCTCGGTTTCAAATCTCTCGCGCGAACTCCATCCTGGTTCAGCGACACATTGTAGAAGGAACACCCAAGAGACCTTACCTACCGTTCCTGTCCAAATTGAACTATAATTATATGTATTGAGGCACAGGAGTGGCTAATTTTTGTAAGGAAAGTTGGCCTTTACTGGGCGTTGCGTCTGATTACGGCAGCCAAATTGATGATCTACGCATGAAGCTGGATTAACGACTTGAATTGAATGCTGACATAAAAGAATCATTTACAGTTGAATAAAATATGCATGCATTTCACCCATTGTTTGCGATGACATTCAGGAGACGAGGCATATTTGATTCACTTTCGCCACGTTAGGTAGCGATGCCATGTTTTCCGTATGGTTGGTGCTGGCTACAAAGGCGCTGAGGAAATGAAGGATAGGTAACATAATATTGAGTTCGCAACGTCCTGTTTTTTAATATGCGTTGTTGGCTCCGCAGTCTGAAAGGTTTCTGTACCAGTATGTGAATCTCCGCCGCAAGCATTCCAAGCGTTAAGCCTCCCGTGGGAAGCTATATATGATATTGTATGTGCTGCTGGTTTTGAAGAATAGTATCCATGACCAGTTTTTCCGGTACTAGCCTCGACGCGATAAGCGTAATTTCGGGCATGGCATAATAAGGGATAACTTAGCGGAAATTTAAATGCAGTAAATGTTGAAACACGAGAGACCAACTTTGAAGCTTGTCTAATTCTATGTGCTCCAAGGGAACTTTGGTCGAATTTACTGCCGTTGCACCCAGCGATTGTGTGAAGCATGCTGGAGCATAAGACGCACACTACCGTTGCTTTAACATCGTCTGTTAAAGTGCACCCAGTCTAGTTGCCTGCAACTAAGCCTGCTGCTGTTCATCCATAGTCCAAAGCTCATGGGGTGAATATGCCACGTCGAGATGCTTCTTTTATGGATAGGAGCGGGATATTCTGTAACGCAGTGGAATCCACTGCTGCCCTTCCTGCCTTACGCATTTTGGGCGATCTACAGTGGTTTAAGTTGTGCGGAGCCAAGCTGCTTCCGCCTGGGATTCCCGGCATTACTGTCAGGAAAACGAGTGCATTGAGTAACGACCCAGTTAACGCTCCAAACTCTACACCGCGCGTAGTTGGTGTAGTCCTTTCCACCAAAGAGGAAGGCAACGCACGGTTGCGGTTTGCCTTCATATAGAAGAGTACTAACGTTAATGTTCAGCCAGACCTCCAGCTAGCGGACAGGCTAAAGCTACAAGTGACCATTAAGGATTTCAAAACCAGGCTGGCGGCCGGAGAACGTGGTCCCCGTCTGGTGGGTTTTTGGGTAGTCAGCCGGGCTATCCTTGCCAGTCCTGATAGCGCACGACAGAGCTGGAAATAACGAGTACCTACAGGTATTTTTAAACAATGTGCGCAGCCTAAGGAATAAGACGGGTGAGATAGGTCTGCACAGCCGCACCTGATTCCAAGAAGTGTTTGTCTTACGATAATAGATGCAGTATGGTAAAACTGTCTATACCGGCGTTGTTACGGGCATCCGGGACCCGTGCGCAAACCGACTATGACAAGGCTTAGGGAGCAGTCTACTGCGCTTTGCTCGAGAGATCACTTTACCACGGGTGGAACTGGTTTCAAGTTACAGAGAATTTTTGCTCAGCTGACTGTAACATCATGGAGACCCAGGTCTTTGAGCTACTGCAAGGCATTAAGCACTCTACAGCCCCCGATTTTTATTCAATCGATCTGAAATTGTTGCGTGAATCGGAGAATGAGTTCATTGGTCCAGTACAAGGAGTTTTTCCAATAACGCTTGTCAGTTGCGTCCTGATTTCGGAACGGAAGGAGGCAATCATGGGGCCGATTTATAAGGGAGGTGACAGTGAACTACACTGGCCTGACCATTTGACAAGTGTAGTAGTCAAGTTTTTTGAAAAGCTGATAAGAGATTCAGTAAAGCACCACCTGAATATATTCATCCATCTCAGTGTTGCGCAACATGGATCCCGCAGGGAATTTTCATGTGAGACTAATCTGCTTGTAGCTCGTGAATGCTGGGCCGAAGCGGTAGACATTGGCAACGCTGTAGACGTGCTATTCGTGGACTTTTCGAAGGCTTTTGAAACTGTTCCTCATTTTCGATTCTCACTAAACTTGAGATCTTCCGGTATACCTGGTCGCGCTCTTCAATGGGTGTCTGCCTTCCTTGAGGGGAGGGAACAGTGCGTACGGGTAAGACGTATCTTTTCGCTCAGGTAAGCATTCTTTAGTGGCGCACTGTTGGGCTTGGTGTTGGGGCCATTGTTGTTTATGATCTATGTAAATAACTTACCAAGGGGCTAAAAGTGTAATCACTAATGTTAGTTGACGACTTAAGCGCTTGTGTTTTGGGGATATTCCACTGAGTCTCAAACCTCAGCACAGTCGGCTGAACTGCAGTGGACCCTACTTCGCTTTGTTAATCTGCCGATGATGCAATACGCTGCTTGCCGACTTAGTCTTAGCACCCACTCTATAGCATTTAAGACATGCCTGGATTGTCGTCTAGCTGAGCTACATCACGAGGTTCCCTGCTGGGACTACCTTCTGCTTGATGGAGTTTCTTTTCTTTATTCATGCTTCTACCTAATTCCTCTCCACATCCGTTCCGGAGGGCGTGGAGGAATGTCATGTTTTGAGCTCGCGTGCATTCTGTTTAAATGCCACAATAGCCCAAAGAAGTTACGGCTAACACGCGAGTCTAACGCGCTATAAGCTTGCTTGGCCTTTCATCAGACCCGACCCGAACCCAGGTTATCCTATGGGACATGTAATGCTTGAGATTTGTTATAATTTGGTATAATGTTTAAATGTTCCAATATGGATAATGCCCATAAATAAGGTCAAATGCTCTGCTCTCCGAAGTGCAGCTGCTAATCCTCCCACCCGGTATGTTGTCGGCGGTGATGAACTCCCTGTTGTCGCAGTAGGTTGATTTATGGTTCCTACACTCATCATCACTTCATTCCGGCGACAGTTGGAAGATGGCTGCTTGTCGGGGTTTTGTATGAGGTGGCTTATCGGCCGCTCTTTCGTAATCCTAACGGCCGATTGGTTTGTGCCTATTCGCGGCATTCATCCTACCCTACTTGGAATACCGGATTCAGGCTTGTCCACCGCGACAAAATAAACTTGGGGTGGGTGTTATGAGTGGGCACTCGGCTAGTGCAGGGTCTACGGAGACAGACGTATCCCGAAGGCTTGTTTAGTTTGGGTATGTACACAATGCAATATCGTAGGGTATGAGGGACCTGATTCTCACTTATCGTATTGTGACGGTTAAGTTCCGCCCGGACTTGTCAGGGCTGTTAAGTCCCGCTACGTTACCTAATCTTAACGGTCACCCAATTAAACAACACACACCACGGTCTGATAGGATTGGCATGGAAACTGGTCTGTCGCGCCGAGTTATAGAGTGCTGGAATTCGCTTCCAGTTCACGTAGTTAGGAACTCTACGGTTATGGGTTTTGCGCGCCAGCACGATGCGCTTGGGTGGCAACACCAAAATTTCCTGTTCCTAAATGACTCTCCTTCACTTTTCTGTTCATTCTTTAATGACCCAAAGGCCTTGGTATTCTAGCTGCTTAGCACTTTTCAATATCTCTTTTTGCCTTTTGAGTTTACCTTTCTCTTACTTAAAATAAACGGTCCAACAGGGACTACTAGTGCGGCATACATGGGCAATAATGGGCTATAGAAGGGGTGTTGCGGTCTTCGTTTTAGATCCATCAGTATTTCAACGTCTGTTAACTCCTGGCTGAACGCCGCGCTGAAGAAGGAACACTTACGTGTTAATCCTATCGTTCCAATCCCACCTGAACTTGGAGCTGGGTTTTATCCCGATTTGCCCCCATTCACTGAAACGTAGCTTTCACAGGGCGTCAAGCACGGTGAAACCCATCTCTCTGGCTACATACTATTTAGATGTGATCGGGTGGTTGTCCGACAAGACCGGGGTTGCGCTTTACGTTAGCTGTCTACTTGTGGTTTTGCCTACCTACATGTTTCAGTCGACAGATAAAGCCGTCGAGGTTTTATCGATACAGATTAGCACTTCACGGCTCAACTTGCCGTTGTAGTTGTTTATAGAAGCCCTGAGAGTGCGTCCAACATATGCTTGACTTTATTCGCACCTGATATGTATACAGGTATTTGATACTGTGGGAATTCAATCTACCGGCATTGCGCAGTCCCATCCCAAGTGGCCTCTACTCCAGTGGTAGACATGCGACCCCTTCAAATATGTCTCTGTACCACGCAGCCTCCGAGTACCATGAAGGTTACACTTGGTTGCCCGATTCCAATACGGTAAGTGAAGAACATACAGTAAGGTATTTTTAGGCAGTCGGTGCGCACGTGTCGCTGTGCACCGTCAACGTTCACGACCAACTGGCATCCACTTACAACGATCCATTAGGCATTTCGACCACATCCATCTGGTCCATACACGGTATGCGTCCCTGTGTCTTTTAGACCATCAGTAGACATCCGCCGCCCTGGTTCCTTCAGTGGTAATGCCATAGCGCTTCCACCAATCATGAGCCATGGATTTTCACGTCAGGTTTACCGCATGTAAGTGCCCAATCTTACGTGTGACATGTGGATCGATACTATACACGTACCCACAAGGTTCATGGTTTCACTGGGTCAACGCCTCTAGCCACAGAAGGCATGGATTTTCTGTGCCCTTCGCCAGTAAGTTGACAGCCTTCATTTCCCTGGCTTCCGACATCCGGTTCACATGCTCAGCCCTTATCATTACTTCTCAATACCACCTTCCATTCGCTTACCATACCCAGTGATTATGTCGTCCCGTTCAAATTCGGTAAGTGAATAACCGCCATTGATGCAGCTTTTACTCAACCGGCATAGATGCCGCGCCCTGTCCATGCTTACCCAGTGACACCTGGCATATATAGTGTCCCGGATAGTAATGCCCTTTGCCCCTCGGTAACTGCGGCGCATCACATCAGAAGCCCTTACACACATAGCAACCCTGTCTCGGAGAACGTGATACACCACTTCTTACGGGGCTTAAAACATTTCACAGTGTGCACGCATTGTGGGTTATTAGCAATTTCCACCCTCACCCGCGAGGTCGGGAGTATTTGTGAAGGGTTTGAACGTCATTAGCCATTGCTTTCTCATGCCGCTATACCTCGATTGCCCCAGTTTATCAGTAAGTGCTTATGCAATCTGTCCGGCCACACCTGCTTATGGTATGTGTGGCCTGACCGCTTCGCCCTGCTGCCTCTACAGTGTTTGTGGGCGTCAGTCCAGCCTAATACATCGTTGGAGTTTCAACCGCCACTTACTTGAGGTAAGGATGCATCTCTGTTTTCTTACAGTTTCCTACCTAAACAGCACCCGCTGTATTCCTCTTGTTTACTTAACGTTGCCTCCAGATGGTGTGAGCAACGCGTGCCCAGCTTGAAAGCTGGTTGGCGTTTCATACGTCAAGTGCTTTATCTTGGTATGCATAGCCGTTGCTTAACTTTGCTTCCAAGCCTTTTACTCTGTCCGCCTGTTTATCGCACGCGCCACTTTTCCGCCGCGCCATGTTGCCTCTACTGTGCCTATGAGCAACTTCAGCACTCCATCCATGAGTCCAGTCAGCCGTGCCTGATGCTCCGCCCTGGATGCACCTGCGAGTTGTATCCTTTAGCCGCCATTCGCTTTCGGTAAATGGTCGTCGCTTCACTCTCACAATTTACTACTTTGACTGCGCCTGCCGTACACCCGGCTTTCACTTCCTAACTGCACCCAGTTGTCCCTAGTTGGTATGTGAGTAACGTCAGCCATGTGTCATCACTTGTTCGTCTTTTCGGTGACTCCACCCTATCGTAAGTACACAGGGCCCTCGTCACACCTTTCATTTCATAGACTGTATCCTGCTGCCAATCAGTTTCCCGCTTGCACACCTCCACTAATAGTTGCCAGTTGGAATGTCAATAAAGACCGCCATGGTTCCCAACTTCTTTGTCTTTTAACGCCAGTTACTTTCCGTAAGTGGTCGGCAGGTTACACATACATTTCATTGCAAAGACAACGCCCGCTGTCCACCCGCTTGCCACTTTTAACCACAAGCAGTTGTCTTACGTTGGTACTTTAGTAAGTCAGCCATGATTAACATTTCCTCCGTGTTTGCCTAAATTACATTTCATGGTACATTTACATCCCTTACGTAATAGAGCTAATCTCATAGCCCCCATCCTAGAGTCAACCGGTTTGCAGCAGTTACATTTCACCTGTCCCACGTCTGAAGGTAAGCAAAGTCAGCCCTGTTTGAGACCTCCAATATCCTTACAGCTACACGTTCTTGGAGTGAGTATTCCCATCGTCGTCCTGTGCCATTTCATTGCTTGGGCTACATAGTCCGTTCACCCGTTTACCGCTTGCTCGCCCTTTCTAGTTTTCACAGTTTGGCATGAACTACGTCCACCGGCGTCCATACTTTTTTTGTTCCTTCGTTCCCTTTCAGTTAACGTAAGTGAATATCCCTATCGTTATAATGGCACGTTCAAAGCCTAAACACGCCTGTTCACCGTATGCACAGAGCCATGTCAAACATGCGTTTGCTGTGGCCCATTTCCCTATCTCAAGTGAGTTCTGTTCAGCCTGCCCGATGCGCCGTCCGTAATAAGCCGCAAATTGGCATCATGTAAGCATGCACATGCTTGGTCACAACCAAAAGGGCGATAAACCATCATTATACCTAAATGGTTTATCTGGTTCATTGAATAACAACTGGGGAACTCAACCATGGCCCTCCTTAGGGCCTACCTCAAGGGAAAGCGAAAACGGCCCACTTAAAGTCCCACCATTTTTACTGGTTAGCAAACGTCTTTAAACGCCCTCCCAACCATGAGGCTGACATTATATTTCGTGTAGGCGTGGATCAGTTTCTCTTCCGTCTCTATACGCCGCAGGTGTTTCTTCTTCCCCTTTGTACGCTATAACGCGGCCACCATGTCACCTCCTATAGTTTATAGCTTTCCACAAGTAAGTCCAGACGTCAAGGAGCGCCACAGTTGATGTCTGACCGTCAAGCTTTTTTCCATCAGTACTGCTCATAGCCTACTGCTATGGTACCAATGCACATGTCGTCTGTTACTTTATACGAAAACGCATACACCTTAACAATGCACCTATACCACATTACTCAGGGAGCCGCTTTGTTGCTGTGACACATTACATCCGGCTGCAGCATACGCGTGAGCACTTTGGTGACCTGAACAACGATCAGTCTACGGGTTACGTGACATTTTCCTCCTTGTCCTAAAAACCGATGCAAACTTATTTTATTGGGGTTGTATCCTTTTATCCTTTCCTGCACCACCTACATGCATTATAGCACGGGTGCGCTATGTGCATCAGAATCCCTGGTGCACCTATACAATTAGAATCATCATACTGGATAGCTTGCTCTTCAATTATCTTCCAATGGATCACTCAGGATTTATCTATTATTACTCGAGGTTTGACTGCGATATATGGCAGAGCGATTATGTCCAAACAAATGGATCCCGATCCCACTACAACCAAATCGTTCTTTCGCATGTTCACCATCGCACAGTTCCAAGCATGGACATATGAACAATTTTCTACTGTCACTACAGTTCCCATAAAATGTCTGTACAGCTGTACATACCTGATCATGCCTCAATTGGCGTGCCTCGCATAGTCGAGAATAAATATTTATTTATTTAGTTATTAAAACGGCAAATCACTGTTAATGCACAACAGTGATACTGTAGTACCAGTGGTCACCCCTTACTGGCCGTCCCCCGATATTGCACTTGTTGGCATCCATATAAAAGAGTGCTATTACGTATGCAAGCTCGTTTCTTACGTTTACACACCGTTCCTTATTCTTCCACGTATGCCTTTGACGTTTATTCGCAGAGTACACGTACGCATTCAGTAGCCGAGCGATGATTTTCAGCATGCTTGCTATTCCACGCGAAATCACTCTAACCTCTTGCCTGAAATAACGGCTCTCCACTGGGTACATGAAACCACTTTTCCAGCCTAGCACGGCTAGGAGGTCCTGCGCACCGTCCCTCACAGTATCTTGGTCAGCAAGCAAATTGCGATAAATGGAAAATGTCCACAATTTATTCAGAACAATTTCATTTACAGGACAAAAGTTAACTCACATTCCCACCACCAACGTATGTTAAGCGTGCGTTAAGGCTACCATATCCTGAAATGGTGTAACAACAGAAGTTTAGTTGAATAAAATGTATGCAGCTTAAAAATACACTGGTCGAGTAAGCTGCTTTCAACCAACTGCGGTAAGCAACATTCCAGAATACAAACTCAGCCCAAGCATGGGCCTCAAGTTACACAAATCTATGTATATATATCCCTACGTACATATATGTCCACATGTTCCAATATATATATATATATATATATCCATATATATATAAGCACACCGCTATTCATATATTTATAAATATAAAAACAAATAACCATGTGCGCAAATAAAATTCTGATGATATCTACATTTGCATATATATGGTTGGCGACATCCGGTTTTGCATTTGCCTGTCACTGTGGCAAGCCACAGGACGCCTGCGCCTACAGAGGGACTATGGTTGACTAGCGCTGCACCACCCGCAGCTCCAACCACACACCTTATATCCAGTGTACACCCGAAGGAATATGACCGGGAGGCATGTGGATGGGAGCCAAGTTTCATTAACGGAGCCGGCCCACACTCCTTCACAGGCAAACACAAGCCCGCTGTATTTGGGAACCACGCGCACACAGCGCGGAGGCTAGACAGTAGTCCGCTCCACAATGAGGCCACGGAACCACTCTTTGACCTTAACATATTCACAAAGACCCTGCACGTCGTCCCCTTCAGCAACGACCAACTGTCTCCTAGAGCCGGTATGGGCGAGGTAGTGGGTAATAGACAAGTAGACACCTTGTCAACGTGCATATCAAGCGCAGCTACACCGGAGATATCAAACAACAGCCAATCACTTGAGTGTCTTAACCTCACATGTACTTTTCTCTTTGGGCATCTACAACAATGTGTCTACTGCGCAACATGGTCTACAACACCTCGCTCATGTCTGATAAAACCTTCCTAGGTGCTATCGCTAATAAGCGATTTATTTATTTAATTCCTAATAACCGCCAAACACTTGCTCGCTGTGCATCATTTACAGCCCCATAACATCTCCCCTGGAAATGGCGCAACAGTCTTGCACGATATCTACTTCCTTCTATCCCTCAAACTCACACAAATTTTATCACTGGTTTTCATCTACAAGGTACTTTTTGCTCCGTTCGGCTCCTTTCCGTCAGGCCTCCCTGAGTTACGTTTCACGGCCAGGCTGCACAACCATACATGCCAGCCAACCAGCTTCCGGACAAAAACTAGGCATTTCTGCTAAACCGCATCCCCGTCAAAGAATAAATGATGTTTGCGCACGTCGAATATTTTGCCCTTTTGGGGCCCATCGAAAACTGCCTCCTCCAATATGACTGAAAGTGTTTCCAAAATGTCTGTCGGCACGTTAGCTTACACATAAAGCGGGAAAAAGTATGAAAAATTAAGCACTTTCAGTTCCGCTAACAACTGGTTACAGGTGCCTCAAATGAGCGCCGCCCACGCGAGGTCAACGTTCTGCATTAACATGCGCGACCTGCGCTCAGTAACCACGAATTGCAAGAAGGGAAGCAAAAATGGAAGCAAGGTTTTACGCCCGTCCGAATTCGGACCCGGAATTTGATTGCCCACAGGAATGCGTCATAGAGAACATATAGCTCCTGTTCAACAGCTACTCAATTCGCAGCCTACTGGCCGCTCCGTAACCGTTGCGATCAGCTTACGCGTAATGAAAACTGTGAGCAACAACGGCTACTTGTGCGCCGATTTCCTGCCAACCCAGAGCCTTGTATAACCACGTAATCTGCCTTCATCAAAACAAACACGGTGTCCCCGCACTGTAGAACCCCACCGGGCTCACAAACTCAGCAAACTAGGCCGCAGAATTCTTTTGCTACTATTACGCACCTGTTTTCCATTTCCATCGGTCTACATAGTACTGCAACCAATCCGTCCTCAGCTTCAACAACCCGGACAAGTGTCAAGTACAATTTGAAGATTTCGGAAAAGCTTCAATCACTGCGGGTAACAGCCGCCCAAGGCACTGATGGCTTCCAGCTGAGGCTGCTGCGAACGTGCGCTGTAGCGCTAGGTTTACCTCTAGCGGAGCTTCTCACCGATTAATTCTCTAATGGTGAAATCACCATGACTGGAAATGTGGTACCATTACACCTGTCTACAAACGCACACTATGTGCGTCAGCTAGAGGTAGAAAACAACTCAGTTACTGTGCCGCAGTACCTAAAAGCAGAAAAGGAATAAAATGCAACAGGTGCAAGCCAGCTTAGCTACCGGTAACGGATGGACATCGTTTCGGTAATCTATCTACTGCCTACTATGCAGCAGAAAAATAAGTTGCTATGTAAAACTATAGTGTTAAATGAGGAGATCGTAGTTGGAGGGGAGGCTAGGAGGGATGGGTTGGGACAAAGGAACTTACAGCCAGCAAACTCCACTGAGGTAGGCTCCTAGCCATATCAGCAAGTGTATCGATCCAAACGTGCTCATCATCTTTCGGACCCAGACCATAGAGCCTTGTGGTTCCAACCGAGGCCAGCTCAGAAGTGAGGGCCTTCACTCCTCTCGACCAAGCCATCGCTTGGCCACCTCTCCTCTCCTTGCGTCCACACCCCGGCGCGCAAACAACGCACGTCGATGGAGTCGGTTGACTGACATGCTTAACACAAGGCCGAGTCTTCGGAGCCGGGTGCGTGAAATAACGGTGCTGAGCGGTTCACTTCCATTCCCTGTGCCGTGAACAAGGCGTTGAGCGTGCTTGTTGCTCACGCGGTGTTCCCATCAGACGTGAGCTAAATTGCGAACGTACCGGTGGTCGAACGTAACTGGCCCTTTTATGTCCGCTGATCAAAGGGGCTAGGTTTCACAACCGTACAGTGGGGTCGAAGGTAACGCTGCTTCGTACACTCTACCCTTCAGGGCAGCGGTGACGTCGCGCAGTCTCCGTAAATGGCGAAGGTTAGCAAAAGCGCCTCGAGCCTTTGCAATACGGTTCTTGACCCCACCTTTAGTCCTACGGGCGCCGATACAACATCCCAGGTAGTTTAATTTTTGCACGACTTCGAGCTGCTCCGCACCGAGGGTCAGAGAGGGAGGCTGTCCAGGCCACGCCTGGAGGAACGCTTTGCACTTCGATGGTGCAAAGCAAAGCCCAAAGCGACTGACGGCCAGTGCTAATCAGTCCAGTGCCGCTTGGCATGTCTGAGAGCTGCTAAAGATTAGGGCACTATCGTCAGCATACTCAAAGTCAAGAAGTCGTTCTCCTGGGAGCAGATCCACACCTTCAAAGTCGTGTCCTGTGCACGCGATTTTCATGCCTTCGTCAACAGCGAAGTTGAAGTGGGAAGGCGACAGCGGGCATCCCTGTCTCACACCGCTGGGGAGAGTAAAGGGCGAAGCCAGCTTGCCGTAAGCCCTCACCCTGCCTGAGCTACGGGCGTATAATGATTAAATAATATTTACATATTCCTCAGGTACATCTTTCCTGATTATACAGTTTCAAAGTGACTTCTATCCACCGAATCGAAAGCATCTTTGCTGTCCAGGAACCGGACAACGGTGGGCCGTTAATATATGTGGCGGTGCTCCAACAACCAACGCAAAGTGTGGATGTGGTCAAGGCAGCCACGACTATGACAGAACCCGGCTTGCTCTTCAAGAATATGGCTTTCATAATTGCTAGTCAGTCTTTGAAGGATGAGAGAGGCAAGCAATAAAAAGGCGATGGAGCACAGACTGACGCATCTCTAACTGCCGCCTTCCGAAAGCGGGTCTCCCTTAAAAATTGGGACTACGACGACGCGGCTCTAGTCGGTTAGGACAGTTTCCTGCTTCCACAGTTTCACTAAGAACTCGTATAAATCATCCATCAGAGCAGTTACTCCGAAGTAGAGGAGGGCTGGAGTTTCATCATCTGGTCCCGCGACTTTATTTACCTCAACAGTGTGATCACATGTTTGTCTTCTTAGCGGGAGGGTGGATCCAACTGGACAGCCTAGGGAGCTGAGCGGTCAGTGGCCGGCCAGAAATCTAATGATCCCGACCAATTAAATTGCCTTTCAAAGTGCTCAGCCCAAAGCTCCAAGCGTTTCACTAAGTTGTGGATAGGCTTTGCACTCTCGTCACGTATAATTTTACTAACACCAAGTCTCCTGCTGCCCAGTTCCCGTATCAGACGGAATGGTTACCAAGGATAGAAGCCATTTTCATTTCTGATGCGCCATGGGACCACCAGGATTCGCGGTCTCTTTTCATGCCAGCACGGAATTTTGCCCGGAGCTCCTTGCGAGTTTCATTGTGTACTCTTCCAGCCGGAATACGCCGGCGAACATCGATAAGTTTCAGCGAATGCGAAGAGACCCAATGTCCATGTTGTCCGTGTCTACAAACTTTGCACATGTAAAGACACCTTCAAATACCGACAGCTTACACTTCTCTCTAGGCTTTCCAAAGTGATGGAATCGATCATCGCTTTTGCATTACTCGACCATCTTGAGGCTCAAAAACAGCTTCCGACTGCCAGCACGGCATCCGACGGCAGTGAGCTTGCCTGAGTAATCTGCTGCTTGCACAGAATAGCCTGATGACTGCGGCTGACACCGGCATGGTAACGCAAGTCATCCTCACAGGTTTCACCCTGGCTTTCGACGAAAGTCAAGAGGTCAACATAAGGCATAACCAGTCTTTCTACGTATCTCTGTGCTTTAATGGGCTAAATCCGGAGCTGCCTCTACCATTGTACAGTACAAATACGCGTAGAAGGAGCATTTCCACCCCAGAGTTCCTGTGACAAGCAGACTTCCACAAGGGTTTGTTCAATCCCGGAACTCTTTCTTTCCTTTATCGATAATATCACAGCAAAAGGCGAATCTTCGAGGTTAATCTACACCGACGACACGAAGCTGTAGCGCACAACCAATACTCCGGTCGATACCCTACCACTTCAGTGACCTCTACCCTCTGCACGAATGGTCCCTGGAAAACAAGCTTCCGATTATATCTTCGAAATGTTGCGTTCTCCCCACCCACCCTTCGACTTCTCCAACGTACTTCTTGCGGGACTCGGTACTTTAGATACCGTCAACTGATAGAGCTTTGAGCCTTATCAACCAACCAAAACTTAGCATTTGCGTCCCGCCGAAAGGCAGCTTGTACTAATCGCGTGCTAAGGCCGTTAAAACGTTCCTTCTGCCAAATCGACTGCACAATTTCCGCTCCCCTAAACGTCTTTTTACTTCCTAAATTGGCGTTTGTTCTCTAGCCTTGGAGCCCCTGGTTGCTCAAATCCCGGCGTATGGTTACGGCACCACAACGTCGGGCGATATAATTAATTCGGGCTCCCATACACTTGGCTTAGTTACAACGGCTCCGTCGCCTTGGCCTGTTTCCTATGAATTGCCGACGGCACCAAGGCGACTTGATACCCGTTTCTGCAATCCTACCCAACCCTGTGCACACCCGCCGCCACTTGTTTAGACTGCATCACTCATGCTCCCATCTTCGTGGTTACTCACTCCGACTGACACATCAGCATACCTTGGTTAACTGCAGGCGACATGCTCTCGCTCTGCGAATCTGCGGACCGTGGAATGCCCGGCCTGACGACTTCTGCAGGGCATCTTTTGTAGATGATTTCAAGACTAGCCTGGACCGTTAGCTTGGCAACAGGTTTCGTCATCTCTCCTGAGACAGCTAGCTGCAATTCGGAATATCATTACCAGACCAACCGTAGCTACCATGCTGCCGTTTCCCACCAGGCACAACATCTTGGCGCTTCGCCCCCAATCTTCCTGAGTTACATGTTGATAGAGACCTTTCGCCATTAGGCTGCTCCTCTTTCCCTAGCTGTATCAGGGGCCCTAGCAGTTTGTCACTTTCCAAATAGGCGTACATTCTGTTCTAATCCAACAAAGGAAGGAGCAAGTTGTGTATAATACGCGAAACTAACCATCTCTAGGGTTGTTTGGCCTTTCCATGTTATCCGACCCTATTTCTCTACACCTTACGGTCAGGTAAAGCTCCAGAAATTTTTACATAAATAAAATGTTTCAATGTTCCATCTTTTGATAGTGCTCCTTGGTGAACTCCTGTCTGCCTGTTTGTCTACCCTTTATTCTGTGCATAATTTTCCCGAGTTTGCAGCGGCTGCATTGGCTGGCGCAAGTTGATTCATTCAGTGGTACTATCAGATCGATTCTCAAAGGCCAGCTGGCTTGAACACTTTGTCTTTTCTTCTGGATATGAGTAACAAATCCACCTTCAGTACCATCTATTTACAAAACTAAGTGGAGTTCCTTGCCTCTACGCCGGAGAGATGTCACTTAGCGGTGTCTAAAATAATGCGCTTTGCGTGCTTTCTAAACACAGTACCACAATTTACTCACCTGTATGCATGTATTTGCCGGGCTTTCCTTGGAAGGCCGGTTATTCTGTAGCCATTAACTTAAGTTACCATGGACAGCTTTACTTATTTGCACTGACATCCGTACAACTGAGTTCCATGCGTTTTATTTTCGCAAAATATTCCGATTCCAACTAATAGGAGCCTTTTAGCTGGCATTTCATGGAGCCATCATTTGACTCTTGCGACAATTTTAAATGCTGATAACTTTCTTTCGAAAGGATGCTGATTCTTTTTTCCCACATGGTAGTACGTTACCCAACCGTTCTTCGAACTTAGCACTCTTCAAATACTGCCTGTGTTCTAGAAAGTGTTAAGGGATCCCTCATTAAACTGTTGCATAGATGCTTCGCTGAGATGGACGAATGCAACTAGGCGGATCCACTGCACTCTCCACCTAGTTGACAAATAAGTACCTCACTAAATAGAGGTATATTTTAGACTTGGCCTCATGCTGTGCTCTCAATGGGTCCGATCATAATGTACAATAATCACATGCGCTGGTGGGAGTAGTAATGGAGTAAAGTTAAGGTAATCCTTGATCACGAGTACTTCAGCAGGTTGGCGGCGATAGCTTTTGTGGCACGTAATAATTCGATAACCAATTGCTCCGGCTGCCTGCAATATGAGAGCAGGCCTCAATGCGTTTCATTATATAGTAGGTGGATTCCACAGTAGATCAGCATGCTTCTCAATCTCATCGGCTGCGTTCCCTTTCACAAGGGCCAGTTTGTGCACCGAACCACCGAAGCCTAAAGCCGTAGGAATCGTCTTTGAAGCATATTCATCCTAGCAGAAGCAGCCGTTTGCAGTAATAAACTGGTCCCGATAAATGGTGGGCAGATGGAAAGCGAGGAGCAAGCTGGCATCAGAAATGTCAAAATGAAGGGAATTGTAATAAACTCTAGTACAAATAAATAAGAAATATAAAAATATGCTTCTAAAAGCGGACGTTAATTCTATGTAGTTAACCAGAAATCATAGGCGTAAAATATAACAAATGTGGCTGCTTAATGGAAGACTTCGAGCGCCGAACTCAAGTGGCGTTAATCGCAGCCAAAATGTAAACAAAGTTCCGTAGCGGACATATTGCTAAATCTAAAAACTAGTTATGTTTGTCCAAACATCGCTTGAATACTGTACACGATAACAGCCAAATTACCACATTTCTTGCATGTTGATTGTGGGCTGGATCGACTGCCTATACCATAGAAGAAAGGCTTGCTACAGATGCCGCATTTCTTTTCAAACAGATATGGTGAAAAATAAAAAATTTATAGCGTGCGGCTCATCACTATAGAAGCACAATAAGGCTGCGAATGCGTTAATGTACAATATAGATCCAACCTAATTGTACTTATTATGTAGGACGCAGCGGCCGTAAAACACACTTTCCAAGCCAACGTGATGCAACATAGACGAGTATGTGAAAAGTATGCACGTAAAGGTGCTAAAGGTACTATTGAACGTTTTGGCGGTGAAATTGCGTGACCCCTTATGATTAGGCCATGGTCAAGAAACCTCAGTTTGTCGTTTTCAGCGAGCAGTTGCTCAAAGAAACCGCGGTATAAATTTACTCCGCAGTCCGGTGTGGATCTCTGGCTACAATACTGCAGTATGCGGACAAGTATACCACCGATGGAGAAAACTTACATTAACAAGGAAATTTTGTTCAGTTGCGTAATTCTTCACACTATTCCACGACGCTAGTTCATATTCGACGGGCTTCAACGACTAATGGCGGATCCTGGCTAGGCCACTCGGTCACCCAAACAAAAACCTGGACAATAGTTGATTGTGACTGATAGGTGCAAATTCGGGCTTTAAGGTGCATTGTCAATTGCTTATTGTATTTCAGTTGGATAGACTGCGGCTTCCGGACGTAGTGGCAAGCGTTCTTCTTTTAAAAAGACACAAACGTCCGTTTAACGAAACTGCGACGTAACGGATGTGACTCGACAATAAACAAAGTCAGTACTTAACATGATTCACTGGCTCTGTCATTAGAGGTCCAGTTGCTACCTGTGCAATCACTTCATGAAAGGGCGAATTCAACCGGTTCGTCTATGGGGAAGGTTTTACTGAAGCTATTGCAATTCCTCCTTTGGTGGAAAACATTTGCGTCGATGTTTTACGTTAGCTCCTCTGCTTCTGATACCATGAATTACACATTGTGAAGTCATGTATAATTTTTGCTATCCCCACACCAGTTGTAACCCTGTTTTCGGCACACCAACGCTCAAGAAGGAGTCTAACACACTCTTTGTTTTCACCCAGCTTAGCACTATTTAGTACTCACCTGTTGTTTAGGTGCTCTGCCCATTTTACTTCGTGGTTGGGTCCAAGCTTTCCGTTGATTTACCACCACTTGCCCTGCGAATCTGTCTGGTCGAAAGCTATTTATCCTTTTACTCAATGTTTATGCGCGCCCTAACGATTTGGGTGACTAGCGTCTGTTCCTTCACTGTTCAATCGCAACTAATCTTCTAAACTCTCTTTTCGCTCTTCCTACGTAGACGTCACACTTGGCATAGTAAAACGGAACGGAGTACAGGTCATGCGCGATTTGCTTAACAGCAAGTTCGAAGATATCAAATTTACGATTGAATTAGAGGAGGAAAACGAGCTACCCTATTTGAGTGTACTAGTCACTGGGAATACAGCCATATCTATGGAATCCTGCGTATATCGGAATAAAACGCATACTAACTAGATATAAAAACTACCACATCAGCCACCCAATGAATCACAAGAAGCGATGCATTAAAACCCTGCTCGAAAGAGCAGAAACGCTGCAGCTTGGCCGAAATGCGGAAGCAGGATGAATAGTACTTACATCGTATGTTTAGAAACCACTATTATCCGAGAAATTTTTTCAGAAGAAGCTTAAATTGACAAATGCCTCAGCAAAAGTAGCAGCCGTCATTTGAGCAATCAAACAAACGTATAGTATTCTACTATATCAAGGACGTCTCCGAAGTAACAGGAAGGTTGCTGCCGTTACAAGGAATCTCTCTAACTTACAAGCCAAGCGACCCGCTAAGGAAATTGATCTCAAGACCCAAAGGGAAAGACCAGCAAGCCGACCAATGCAATGTCATTGACCAGCTAAATTGCTGCGAATTCGATAAAAGCTGAGTCGGACAAACTGTAAGAAAGCTTTGTACACGGATCACCAAACACAGGGCAACCGTCTGAAGGCATGATCCGCACTCAATGGTTACTGTGCATGAAGAGCAAGAAGGCAACCATTTCGATCTGCAGAATGTATAGATCCTAGCATATGGAAGCACAAAACCCGCGAGTGAGTGTTGGAAGGTTGATACTCTACAACGAATTCGACCAATCGACACATGCAACTGGACGCAGTATAGGCCACACTACTGATGAACGACCGCCAACGCAATCCATTGAATCCGGTGGAAAATGTGAATAGACAACCAGAACTGACGGCAGGCGCACTCGCAAGAGCAAGCACTCAAAGGCCACGAAACACAAGGGGGCAAGGTCAAGGGTCATCTGCCCATCCACTAAGCTGAACGCGGTTCAAAGTCCCAAACAATAGGGTTGCTCGGCTTCAGGGCCAACCACGACTGTATAAAAACGCACGCGCACCAGACTCAACGCACTCACACCGAGGCTCCTCTTGGCTCCTCTACGTTTCTGCACGCCAAACAACTATGCACTGATGATGTCCCCTCGATGGGTAACGAAATTTTTGCAACAAAATTGCTAAGCTCAGTGAACAATTTTACGGAACCTTTAACATCCTGAGCTACCAGTCCGCAATTCTCAATCCAACTTGTAACGTTGCTTTGATATTTCTCTTGTTATGCGTTGAAAGTACCAGGAACCCGCCGATAAAGGCGTGTCTCCCTCCGACGACGACAAATCACTTATCTATTTATTACGCTTGCTCTGCGGCCGGCTTACCGAATAAACCGTTATCTTTACGTTTACTTTTGACGAGGGTTTAAGCGCCTACGGTTGTTTTAATCTGGCTTCTGAAGACGCTATTTCTGCTTTGTGAATCTTGGTAGCGGAGTGCCGCGCAGCGCCGTATTTTCGCCCATTTTTCGTATTAAGATGCGCTACTCCATTTAGTTCCTTCCAACCTCTTTGGATATTTTTAGCGCATATTGTAGTCCTATTTAATGGTAAGCTCATAGAAAGAAATAAGCTTTGCGGTATTAAAAGTAACAAGCATGACTAAGCCTAATGTTTAGGGACAGCCAGTAGAAATTGTAAGAGTTGCAAAATTGTCAGACTGCGAGCATAGGCAGGAACATAAACTTACCGTAAAATATAACCAAAGGGGTTCGAATTAAACGGGCTTCTCAAACGCACTTTTTGAAACTGCGTAACATTTTGGAGAAAAATTAAAACCTTTTAACAACCTGGTATATTGCAAGGATAGAACAAAATAGGTTAATCAGAATAACAATTAATTGCTGGTTATGACGAAAGTAACAGCAGTTTCACATGCGCAGATGTTTGTTAGTTGTGCACAGTAAATGGCTGCTTACGAATAACACCATTACTTTAATTCTAAACATGACGCTGCTTTGCAAGCGAATACAGAAAATACAGAAAAAATGAAAACTTACATGGTGATCTTTTGTAATTTATCACATCATTTGTTGTCCTCCTGTAAGATTATGGCAATAAAGCTTGCCGCGCGTTGACAAAAATACACGTTTTATTTATTTAAGTCGTCACTTTGTGACCCTCATCTAGTACCAAAAGTAATGTTACTGACAAACGATCGACAACCGGCACGATGTATTCGTTATTTTCCTACCTTGGTCTGGGACGATGCGGCCTTCAAGGCATGAGTTTTGCGTAGGTCACTTGTTCTGTCGGTGATAGCAGCTGAAGATCTTGTTTACCAACAAAGCATTACCGACTTACCTCTAGGTTTAAGTGTAATGAAGGCATGCAACTCAAATCAAAAATTAGCCTTAGGTACCCCAGAAAGTACATTTTCCGCCTTCACACCACCACTGCGAACAAAGATGATAATAGCAATATATATACATAGGTAGAACAGTCGGGACAAAGCAGAACGTTTACTCCAACAAGCACTGGCGCAGCATGTTAGTGACTTGCGCTGGGCCAGCAAGCAACCGTGATGGATAAGGCAAAGCAGTAGTACGATGCGATGACGTGCGTGAGAATACAATTCTGAATTTCAAAGGTGTAGGAGAGAAAGAGAGCCGTTTGGAAGGATCAGGATGTAGTGGATTAAATCGATCAGTTATTGCCTTAAAAGCAAACGCATTGCGGGCAGCATGCTGGCTAGAAATGATCAGCTCAACTAAACAATCTCTAGACAAACCGTTGCATCGAGTAATGTGCTTTATAGGTCGCACCAAGAAAATAGTCTTTCTGAAGCTGTAAAGGGAAAATAACAGGAGAGCTGTATTGCCAATAAGGAATGATGCTAGAGGACACAAACCTGATTAATAACTCTTATATTGCCGTTGACGTTGTGGCCAATGTTCGGTAGTCATGGGTTGGGTGGTTGCGGCTGATGCTACCACACCCTAAGCCAGCGCGATCAACCTAGTAGTAGACAACAGCTCAGGCATCAAAACCGCAGTACAAAGCATGGCTGCCACTAGGCTAGTAAAAGAGTTGCCCTTCCATTCGTTTTGAATATCCGACTGTTTTTAAATGGTACGCTAGGAGCGAAGCTTTTATCCCGGTTTAACTCCCGGGTTGAGTACATCAATAAGGTCAGTGAAATTGACAAGTTCATGCAGCCCTTTGTCTTGCTAAATTGCTCTCCGCTGTCCTGTTGAGTGGCAGAGACCAATTTAAGCAACCTATTCGATGTATTTTTATACTTCGACTAGCAAGTAGTTTAGGATAGCTTATGTTATTACTAATATATCTTCACATATTTCGCAAACCAGCTAAGAAGCTCAGTTTTATTGTGGCAAAATAGCTAAGGAAAACACTCCCTTAACTCCTATAATTGCCAGTGGGTGCAATGCTCGATTTACGAAGAATTAAAAAACATTATCCATGTTAACATGCGGTGTACTATACCTCAATTGTCGTAATTTCTCAGCGCGTCGCTAGCAGATTTTATCAAAAAGAGAAGCATAGACCTGTAAATTTTGTTAGCTAAAGTACATGACCTGGAGCAGCCTTCTCGTTTGACAAACCTAGTTTATACACTGAATACACTAGGCAGCTAAAGTTGGTTTAGGAAGCTGAACGTAAAATTGGGTTTTCAGCAGGTCTAACAACATGCAGACCCAAAGGTTAGACTACGTCAAATTTTTCGCTAGGCCCCCAAGATGTTTGCATCATGCGTATCTTCTGTAGCATTGCGCCCCTTATGTTTCAGGACTTCTTGTGCACTTTAGCGAAGTTGAGAACCAGACACAGCCCTGTTTATTTCGATAATAAAATTGTGCACGTCGTCCTTGGTTACGAAAACATACATAAGCTTGAAGCCGTGTTGGAAATTCTATCGCAGCTGCGGTTAAAATTTGTAACCATCTAGTGTCAACTTCTAGGTAAAGCAGCGAAATGCTCGGGTTAACGCTGCTATGGGGAATGAGTGGGTTATTAGTAGGCCAAAGTCCAGCAGCTCGGCTAATGGTTGGTTACAATTCAGCTGACATTTTGCGCGGCTTTCTTGTTATTGCCTCATAATACCGTTGCTTTGATAAACAATTCACGGCCTTCGCTGGCCAATTGAATAAACGACAGTTGGCCGAAAAGTGGTTCATCTTTTGAGGCGCCCAACTGGAAGCGTTGTATCCCTGCTGACTGCGCTGTGCGAACCAGCGATTATGAGGTTCTCGGACACAGGTCTATCTACGAGGTCTATTTGCCTTAAAAAGATATCAGTAATACTACTGCCGCAGTTTTGCCCCCCAGAGGAAAGAGGAGGAACTGGAATGGAATATTGCGTATGGAAATAGAAAATTTTGCGATGGATTTCAACCATTGTACAACCCGGAAGAAAACGCTTGCATTGTGCTTCCATATCAAGCAATCCTTACACAATCCACCTGTTTAAAACTTGATTATGCGTAATGGCAACTGATTACCGACGTGGTTTTGTAAGTTTTGAAGCCCTGAGGGATGGCTAACTGACTGAGTAGGACAAACCTACGACAAAGGTTTACAATATCAACTCTATTTGAACTTAAAGCATGGTTATGCAGACTCCTTCCCCATTAATCCTGCCACCGACCATTAAAGGCAAATATCGGACCTAGCTGCTTGAGGGTCCGCCGTCATCCGGGACCACTAGGACAGAGAAGAAGGTATTTAGCTCTAGTCCACCGACCCGTAGCCGAGCGCCTTATGTGAGCTCATCCTTCGGGGGAGCACTGACAAACGCATGAGTGGATAGCTGGCACTAGTTGAGTAACCACACATATTTAATCCGTATGACAGCACATGAAAGTAGCTAACGGTGGCAATTAGTTTCATAACTGACATGCATTTCTGCGTAGCCGTGTTTTTGCTCACCTCTGCAACAAGGAACGTGATGCAAACGGTCCAGGACTATGTTTAAACGTGCAGCGCACAAACAAACAGAAGCTGCGATTCGACCCAGGTCCTGCTGACCCAAATAATTGCGTGACATCTTAACACCGTACCAGTGCTGCTCAGCGGGCCAATTGATTAAAACACCCACAACCTATAGCCTGGATCGGATGGGGCTAGTCGCGGCTTGATTTTCGGATGTGTGCTCTGTGGTTTCGACATACTTGGCTTAATGCCGTAGACCGTTGGAAACAATCAATACGTACGCGTGAATGTAAATTACGTAACAAAGGGAGGTGCGGCAGTAGTCATCCAAAATGCAGCCTTAAAGTGTGGATAAGCGTTCTTGTGTAGGTAGGCAGCTGAATGGGGACCACACTACCAGTGCCGCTAAGATAGCGGGTTCACCCATGAAAACACACTAATAAGTTACCTATACCATATTTCGGCATTCGGAGGACGCAGGACAGCGCTTGCCACCCGAAAAGGAATGAGTTACTTAAATGCGCCACACGCACCCTGAAGACGTTATTATAAAACTTACTGCTTGCCAAACATCTTAGGTAGTTTACCACGGCATTGTTCAAGTATGTACTGACTTGCCGAGAATCGGTACAGACTTCGGGCGGTCAGGCGCACATAATATAACATCTGGTCGTGAGCTGCGCCTATATTTGGACACGGCTTCATAGTACCTTATGAGCCTCAATTGCCTCGGAGCATATACTTTGGTTACATTCCAACATGATGCAAGCTAATAGCTTGACCCTAACACGCCTTCAAGTTTCAAGAGGTTGTCAGAAGGCATACTTGGACTGTAAGGGCGTTTAGGACTTGTTTAAAGGTTAGCCATACATTCTGGCTAAAAGCAAATGCTGGCTTGAGTTTAGTTCTTCGGGCGACATGGAATCGTAAGCAGGTCTGGTGGCCACCGAGGTATAGGGAAAGGCCAAAGTGCACGATCCGCAACAGCGTTTGTGAGGCTAAAAGTAATAATCCTAACACGACTGTAGAACACAGTGACGGATCGAAATCAGGTCAGCTAAAGAACCACAAACCTCCATATAAGGAACGGAGTAAGGGCCGGCTGTACCCACTTTTTGGCCTGCATTCTACCAGCGCTGGCTACATAAGTGCCACCAGTCAGGCACTTCTGATAGAAGTTCGAATGGTGACTAATCCTGTGCATTAAAGTACCTAGCGCGGCGAACAACCAACTGAGTCCACTTTACGGCCCCGTGCGGACCGGGTATCAGGCAACTTTTATCCTATACACAATATGCCGGCGTATAAAACGCCTGCCAATGACGGATATTATTTGTTGCTTTAAAAGGAAGGCGCAATCACTGACAGCTCAAATTAGGTCCAGCTTCCGTCGGACACGAAATAACATACGGAGCTTAAACATATTTGCTCACTATCCCTCGTCCTGATTTGCTGTAAACATGAACCGAGCAAGCTTCCAGTACTTTGTGACTTTTGATTTTATCCTTGTTGGAAGCTCCTGATCGTCCGTTTGTTTTACTGACGGCAAGCCTGGTTCACTTTCGAGCTTTCTGTGAGTCACAGGTCAATTTGCCCTGTGCTATTGCTAAGTAGTGTCTAGTTCATTCCAGTACTTTACACTCAACTTTGGGCCTGGCCTTGTTATCAATGCCGAATAATTGATAACACATTAGTTCCCAATGGTTCCCGTCGCAACCAGTACTTGTTTACCACTCCAAGATAGTTGACTAGGTCAGCAAGCGCAGTTAAGATATCGCAGAAATCATGTTTGTTGAGCTCGTTCTTTGATTCTTTTAGTTGCGCTTTGCAACCACCAACGTGTGATGTACTATGGCTCAAACTGCTACCAACATTTTCGGTCCTTCCATTAGTGTAACTTCGCTACCTGCCCCCAAAACCTAGTTGGTGTCCCTTCTGTTTGGGTTGGTTTGTTAGCATATGCGATTTTGCGTCAAAATATTATTTCTGACCAACCTAACTGTGGTCATATACCAGGTGGCCTTCCCAGAGACTTCGCTTTACAGCTCAGGGACACGCTTTGGAACCCAAATACGGGGCTTTCTTATAAAACACTACGCAGGAAATAGTGACATGACTGGGACAACCAGCAAGTATGAGGTTCAAAAAACTCTTCCGTGGCTTGCATCAAGAAATGCGAGGCCGTTTCTACTGTTGAGTGAAATGAAAAGACCACGTGGCTCTTACCCAATGGATGCCCCATCCTACTGAAGCTTTGGCTTCATCACGGGGAGATGACCCAAGTTATCGTCGTATCTGCTAAGGTCTCCACCCTCACACTTGCCACGCAACGGGCTGATTTGACCACGACGCATCATCCCACAGAAGAACGTTATGCAACGCCACCCGCTACACAACTACCGAATAGGTACAACGCATCTCAGCAGCCACCTACATTATGCAGGCGTCACGCAGCCCTTCCACTGAGTTTTCCGCAGTAATTAGCCAAATGGGAACATTCTACGGCGCTGCCGATTCGTTTTCAGCATTTGATTAGTCGTCAGCATCGAAGCGTACGCCGGCAAATCCCCTCTGCCTATCGCGCAAAAAACTATACTGGTATCACCGCCAATTTGAGCTTCAGGCGAAGCGACTTACTACTCCTTTCACTTCCTTTCGTTTTATTCAGAGCAGCGCCAACCTGCCAAGCAAGTACCAACAGCCTTACTGGCCACATCTCCGGTATTAGCCTAATTTATGTCCTGGACTGCAAACCTGGAACCACTTTCCTAGTTGGTACTGGGGCTGAAGTAAGAGTGGTTCCGCCTGCACCCAGTAAGGCTACTCAGCCGGCTACTCTCACATCTTGTGCTGCCACCAGCACACTCCTCCCTACTTACGGCCAGAGGACTTTAACCCCCAACTTGATTCTTCATAGAAAATCAAATTAGGTGTTCATTATTGCTGCGGTCCCGTTTGCCTATCTCAACGACCTCCTAGTGGCCAAGTCCTCCGAAGGTGAGTACCCAGATTAACTTTATTATTACCCTCCTTATGGCCATCAGTTACATATTGCAGCATATTTAATAACTCCTTTACAGCCTGTTGGTCGGATTTCCCCTCAGGATTGCCTAGCCTTCCTCTTGCTCTACCCAAGCACCTATTAGGTGGAACGATTAACAAGAAATACCCTCCGGAGGACCTACCAGAAACCCACCCGGCCCGTGGGTCACCCGCATGGGCATGGACACAAGAACATGTACAACATATTAAGAAGATCAAATTCTTCCCAACGTGCATAATGCTCCCGACTCATTCCCATAAAATGTACCAAATCTTCGACAATATCGCTGGGCTCAACCATCCACGGAGCATCCAGACTAAGCCACTCTGTCAGCCAAAGAAATATATTGAATGCTGCGTGACTGAGAATATCTGCAAGATAAATCGTTCAGCATGCAGCCTTGCCAGTGACATTTGGCGCAAATAACGTGTGATTGCAGTGTTCTCGGAGGTAGTGGGTTATCGCCTGGCAAGCCTAGCAAGGCACACATGACTACTTTACAACACTGCGACAAGGTGGATGCGACACCACCGAAAATTCATGGTCCTTTGCATCACACTGGCACGTCTCACTACTTTACCTACCACCAACATAATTGAATACGCTCACACACGTTGACTTAACATCATTCAGTTTCTTCGATCCCTAATTATCGGCAAGGGGCTAGCTATGCTGCTTTTCACAAGAATACTTTACCTTCTCAAGTTCATGCGACCAATCTTGCCTGAAACTTGCAAAACGTCATTGATCGTCCAACTTTGCTTATGCTCGGTTTGGAGTGCCTCAGAAGGTTTGATAATAAACTTTTATTGCATTATTTACTATGGCTGGCTATCCGAACAACCTCCTCGTGGTGCCAGCTGGGTGGTTCGGGCTTTTCCCGTTCCAGCAAATCGTTCAGCGGTAGTGTTCCAGGATATGGTGGGATTTCGCCTGGCAAGACTTCTCCCTACAAAAAAGCACAGATATCGTTTAACAACACTGTGACGTGGCGGATGTGACTCGCCACTAAATAAAGTCACTGCCTCTTCTCTTTTCCGGAGGATCATTCACACATCACAAACGACATCTGCTTCGAAGCGTTCCATTGACTCTCCTTTGATGGCGAACACAACGAACAAAAACACACACAGAGTCACATTTACCTACTCACACTACATGGCCCCCTCCAAATACATAGTTAAACATACTTTTACATATCAACACACACATAAATGCCTATGCCATTTGTCAAAATGCAATAATTTGTGCAATTGCCGATCATACATGTCTGTATTACCATGATCATGCCCTTGATGGTGTGTCTCGCAATGACGGGAATAAACTATATATATATATATATATATATATATATATATATATACATTTATTTATGTATTTTATCTTCACTCTCTCTTCCGGCGGTTGGCCTAACACGGTGTCAGCGTCAATCCTACTAAGTGCAAACTTGGTAAGTCTACGGTCGAATTCCTAGGCCATCTCATTTCCTCGTCTGGATTTGAGGTCCTTGCGGACATTCTCTTTTCCACAAACAGCTTCCCAGCCCCGATTGCATTTATGCGCCTACGTCGATTTTATGGTATAGCCAACTTCAACCGACGGCTCCGCCGCCTCTGAGCCCAAATCACGCAGCCTTTGACTGACCTAGTTAAACGAAACGAAAGTAAGTTTACTTTTTCCGCTACAGCACACACGACTTTATTACGTCTAGGAATATTACCTCCAACATAGCTCTGCTTGCTCACACCGAACCACCTACCCCTTTCTCTGACAACTGACGCTTCAAACCTTGTACTAGGAGCTGTTCTCCAGCAACTAGTTGGTGGCTAGTGGCAACGAATCGGCTGCTTTTCCAACCGCCTGCAACCGGCGGAATCCCGCAACAGCATTCTTGGTAAAGCACCGCTTGCCGTCTGCTCAACTATTCGGCACTTCCGACTCATCATAGAAAGCCTGGCTTTCATGGCCTAGGCTGATCACAAGCCTCTCATTTTACCTGAACTTATCCGATAAATATTCACCACAGCAAACCAGGCGCCTAGAATTGGGCACGCACGTCAATGCGGAAATACCTCATGTCTCAGGTACCCCAACCCCATAGCTGGCGCGTTCACTTGCATTAACCTTACTCCTCACAATTCACCTACTGTCGACTTTGCCGTCAAGACATCGGCTCAGGCTCAAGACGAAGGTCTCCAACGCACCCTGCAGTCTACTTCACTGCAAGGTAACCAGTTCCTCTCCAAAAATACGGAGGGACCGTTCCACTGATTGTCCAAGAACCGTCGTGCCAGCCTGTTTTAGACGCATCGTCTGTGACGTTCACTATCTCACCTTGGTATTTGCGCTTATTTGAAATTGGTCACCGAGCGTTTTGTGGGGCCATGCGTGAACGAAGATCTTCGTAGTTGTGCTTTAGCTATTGTCTACCGACTGCGTTGTAAGGTACACAGGCACAACCGTCGTCCTCTAGGTTTATTCCCTTATTAGGTATCTCGGTTCTCACAAGTACACCTAAATTTGGTAGGAAACTTACCTAGCTGTCACGGTTCCAAATACACACTGACATGTGTCGTCCGATTCACTTGATGGCAAGCTACCATCCCTGTGTCAGGTTGCACGTCCGGAACCGTTGCTCATGCGTTGTTGGATCGCTGGGTACCCAAATCCGGATGCCCAGCTACCACCTCTATCGACCGTGGAACGGCAATTAAAGCTTCCCAGTTCGGTACCTTGTGTAACGTCTTAGGATGCGGCCCCATCCGCAAGACAGCAAATCATCCTGCTGCGAATGACCTAGTCGAAAGCCTTCATCGACAGCTTAAGTCGTGGCCCGGCGCCAATTCAGACGCTGACTGGAGAGAAACATTCCGAAGGTACTTCTAGTTGTCCACAGCAGCAGCAAAGCTGACTTGCAGTGCGCATCAGCAAAGCTTGTCTTCGGCTGCCAGGAGACTTTATTACTCCCACCTCGCCATTGTGTATGTCAGCGCCAAACTTCTCAGCCTCAACTTCGTAACGCATGTGTTCGCTGCGACCGACCCCAACTCATGAGTAGACACAAATTGTGCAAATGCAGCTTGGACTGAGCATTCACGCAGCTTTCCTCCGCACAGTCGCAGTGTGCCGTCACTGGAAACCTCCCTACTTGGCCCCTTCAGATTTCTCCAACGAACTACTAATCATTATGTAGAGGGGCCGCTTCCAAGAATGTCTCGGAGGAGCTCTTCGGAGCTAGCTGAGAGCGGATCGAGAAGGACGGCTAGCGACGAGCTTGGGCCCGGAACTACGGAACGGGAATATGTGGACAGCGCAATAATTCAGACATATACGCCGCAAGCTCAGCCCACAGGACCGAGGCCGAGCCGAATGACACAGCCCAGAACAAGCAAGTCGAGTGCTCTCGAACGACTTCTGGCATATCCAAATCAGGTACAAAGAAGTGGAGATCGAGGCGAAAACATGAAGGCAGGTCTTCCAAGTCAGAGCTCCTGAGGCGAAAGGACTGGCTCGTCTCTAACCTCCGTACCTGTGTTGCGTTGTGGGACGGAAATCTAGTGGATATTCAATGGCGCGCGTGAGACCCTGCTGTGCCCAGTTTCGGTGTGCAATAAACGTCTACCCCCCTGTCGTGTCGTTTTCGCTACAATTATACCTTAGTTCAGCATTATACCGGAAAACGGTGCACATCGGTCGTCTTAAATCGGTAATGATCAAAGCTCGGCGCCCAACTTATTCTGGTAAAGCCGCACAATTATGCTCAAGCGCAGCAGCTTTTTCCGCACCAGGCACCCTAGACTTATGCTACCCTTGGCCCTTCGCCAACCCAGCGCAACTCCGGGCACCTAACCGACGGGTTAGCCAGGTCAAACGTCAGGTACGCTTTTCAGCTTTAGTACACCGTGGCTATATTTCTTGACATGCGTATGTGCCACCTTTCAGGATACGATTGTGGTTAATACACAAAACTTATGTAAGACTAAGACTGCCTATAGCCTTTCTTTTACAAAACTAAAACACGGTGCACGAATAGTTGTCCCCTGTACCAGCTTCGTTATGCATACTGCATGACGCCAACTATCCCAACCAGGTCCCATCCTCCCTGCGCTTTACCTTCCAGAATACAAGTCCCTAGATAAACAGCAGAACTTCTAAGCCGCCTGCCCCTAGCCTCCGGCCCCTTACTCCTGCATCCAAGCAGCCGCGACTACCCAACACCGGTTCAACAACGACTGGTATGGTCCCCAAACACGTCTAGGATTCTTCATGGGACCAGCAGCGTCATGACCGTGGGCTACGAGAGCGGTGGGGTAAGTGAAACCTACCGGGCGCACCGTCGGGTCGCAGAAATGGAAGTGTCCCTTTGGTTCTTTTTCCGGACTAGACCGTTATTCGCCTTCTAACCAGGCCGCCCCGGCCGTACGCCGACGATTCACTCCAGTCCAGATCAGGTCAGGTCAGGTCAAAATCCGTGGACGATACAGGCTTCCGCCTAACGAGCGTCCAGCTTCTTGTACCGGTAAGCGAACCAGAGCCCCCGGCACTTCGACTTTTGATCGCCTCTCCTTGCCTCTGCAAAAAGAGATGAAGCAAAAGCGAGAGCAATCTTTGCTTTTACAAGGATCAACATCGGATAACAATGCGAATAAATTGGATAGGATTATATTAATTCCGGAAAAATACGCGGCCAGCACCTGTCTAGGCCTGCTTTGAAGGCAACCACAGTCTCACAATCCATTAGTTCCGAAGGCAACTTATTCCAGTTGCGCACTACACGATTTGAGAAGAACTTAGCCCTGACGTTCAGTCTAGCTCTCTGTTGTTTGAGCTTCAAGCGATGTCCACGCAAGCGTTCAGAATCAGCCAGCTCAAATAAATCAGAGGGCACGATGGCACTGAAGCCCTTCATGATCTTAAATGTTTCTATCAGATCGCCTCTCAGTCTACGCCGTTCAAGGGAAAACAACCCCAGGCTCTTTAGGCGATCTTCATACGGCTTCCCCCGTTGACCTTCAACCATCCTGGTTGCTAGTCTTTGAATCTTCTCCAGGCAAAGAACATCATCACGGAGATAGGGCGACCAAGCTTGAACACAATACTCTAAGTGTGGCCCAACCACTGCTTTGTATAGTGGCAGGAACACTTCTGGCTTGGTATTACACAGAGCCCTCCTGAGGCGAAACAATTCTCGTCGCGCTTTGTTGGCGGCGTATCGACATTGCATCGAAGGCTTGAAGCTGCTCGTCATGATGACTCCTAAATCGCGTGCCTGGGTAGTGCATTGTAAGGGGAAGGGACCAAAGGAAGTCTGAACTGCAAGTACGTCTCTACTAGTGGTCAGAATTTGGCACTTGCTTGCATTCAAGGGCAAGTCCCATTGCTTCGACCAGTTTGCCACACTGATGATATCCTTGGCCAGTGTTGCACGGTTGCCCCTGCTGACTAGCTTCAAGTCATCTGCAAAGATGTAACAGGGGTCTTCAATAAGAGGAGCCAAGTCGTTTATAAACATAAGAAACAAAAGTGGACCTAGCACCGATCCTTGGGGTACTCCACTGTAGGCCACGCCCACACTAGAACTCACATCACCGATTCTAACTCGAAACGTTCTCCCACATAAGAATTCTGACACCCAAGACAGAAGTCTAGGATGTACTCCGAACCATGCTAATTTTTCAAGTAGGAAACGGTGATTTACTGAGTCGAAAGCCTTGCTAAAGTCAAGATAGCAGACCTCTACCGGAATCCCGTAGTCAAGACATCGAGTAATCTCATCGAGGAAGCACAGTAGATTAGTGAGGCACGACTTCTTTTTAATGAAACCATGCTGCGCTGCTCTAAGTAGACTGTGTTCCGCCAAATGCTCACAAATCCGGTTTCTTATAAGCTTCTCTAAACACTTGAGCAGAACACAGGTTAGACTGATGGGTCTGTAGTTAAGGGGCTCCGATTTGGAGCCACCCTTGTGAATTGCAACTATGGCTGCTTCCTTCCAGTCTCGTGGCAACTTGCATTCCTGGAGCGACAAGTTGAACAGCTCCAGAACAGGATGTTGAAGGATGTCAGCTAGTGGCTTGACTATTGCCGGATGTACATCGTCAGGACCGGCTGATTTGAAGGGATTCAAGTTAGTCATCACAGTAAAGACCTCTTGCGCAGTCAGCACGATGTCCTGCATTATATAACTGCTGACACAGTGTGGCTGTGATGGTGCAGCACATCCATTGTCCCTCCTATGCAGATTCTGAAAGACTCTTAGCAGCATTTCAGCTTTATCTCTGGCTTCCACAGCCTGGCTGCCATCTTCCATATTTAGACACCCAACGTCCTCTCTTAGGGAGGCTTTAGACTGAACATAGCCGTAGTAACACTTTGGATTTGTTTTCGCATACCGAGCCAGCCGAAGCTCATAAGAGTATTTAGCCTGCCGTTGCATCTTGATAGCCGTATTCCGGCGTTTTGTGTACTGTAGCCATCGTCGAAAGCCCCTGGCCTCAGTGAATTTTTTCCACTTCTCATTTCGTCTCTTTAGAGCTCTATCAATTCTCCTCCTCCACCATCGAGGCCTGCTGAAATGTCTCGCAGGACGAAGAGGAGCAAACTCATTCAATAGTTGTACTAAACCCGTTTTAAGCACAGACCACCTTTGTTCCAAAGATGCTTGTTCCTGGTCAGGGATCCAATTGACCTGGAGGGCTCTATCCCTCAATTTCATATGGTCGATGCGGCTGAAATTTCTCACGAGGCGAGGATGTCGTGCAGGCTTCAAGGTATTTAGGCAGAAAGTGAGGACGCAGTGATCACTACTACCTAAAGGTGCTTCCACTTGTAGCTCTGCGAAACGACCGTGTTTGGTGATGGCAACATCCAACGTGGAGGGGGCACTCCCGATTCGGCTCCTGGTCGGTATATTGATGTATTGTTCAAGTGCATTCTCATGCATTCAGTCAACCAGTTCCTGTTCCAATGTATCCGCTCTGTTTGCGGTGCCTTGCCAATCCGCATGAGGGAGGTTTAGATCACCAACTATTAGGAAATTAGGCGCAGCAACCACTGCGCGCCTCAATAGTGCACCGAGCTCTTTGTCCTCCTCTCGTGTGGACGATGGACTGCGGTAGACACATATAAAGATCTCCGACCTGCCCATCATCCTTAAGTAACAAGACACCACCTGAACGTTCGTATTACTCATCATAAACGGAGCCTCCCAATGACTATACTGGCGCTTTATAAGCAATAGTGCTCCCCCGCCAGTGTGGTGATCAGGCCTATCTACTCGGTAACTCACGAAATCTACCAGCAGGTCGCTAACCATGTCGCTCGGAGAAAGCCATGTCTCTGTCAAGGCAACAACATCAGCACATCCGCAGCGCCTCACCATCTCTCCCCATTTGTTCCTCACACTGCAGCAATTGGTATACCATAGAATTAGTCCTGCTTGAGGCGGTTGTTTCCCCTCGGGCGCAGCACCCGAGGGGACAACCCGTTTTTTGACACCGCGTCATTATCGCTCGCCGCCTGCAATGCTGGGTCAAGATTAGGCTCATGTAGGTCAACACGAGCAGAAACCTTGTCAGGTTCTGTCCGACTTGAGTTGTTTCGTAAACGACCAACTTGCTTCTTTTTCTTTAACTTAGAAGGTCTAGCAACGCTGCCTTCCGAATTTCCTGCAAGGTCAGCCTTGGGAGGTTCACAGCGCTGGTTTCCCAAACCAATCAGCGAGATGCACGTAGTGTCCTTGAGTTCCGAAGCAGCTGACATTATGCGAGCGGCATCAAATAGTCCTGGATGCGCCACCTGTAAGTTCATGTCCGCAACCCCGCAACTTTCCCCGGGTAACAAGTTGGAAGTCGTACTTCCGTCCAGTGAAACTTTGGTCGTTGTCACATGTAACTCGCGACTTATTCCCTTTGCAACCAGAGCCAAATAGTACTGGCAAATAACAAATAACCCGGGCCCCAGCGAACTCCCCACCCACCCTCACTTGCCGAGTGCGCAAACTGTACACAGAAGCTTACTATCCCATTTTCTCTTTGTTCCCCCACATGACATCTCTATTTAAGACGTCTCTCATTCAGCATTCCAGGTAGAGACCCTTTTAGTAAACATGAGACCTTTACGCTTTCGTTATTTTGCGACGGAATTTTGCTCCTATTTGCATTTTCCCTTCGACCATTCTTTTTAATTACGGCAAGTTAGGTTCACTTTGAACGCTCAATGATTCGCACGCTACCTTGCGCTGTGCTCTACTTAATTAGCGTCCCGTTCATTGCAGAACTTTACAATACACTTTGGGTCCAGTTACATACACGTCTGTATGCTTAGAACCCTTTTCAGTCCATAATGGTTCTCGTCGCAACCAGTACAATAGTTACGCAAAACGGATCTCCGGTTTACCTTGTAGATTTTACTGCTCCTATCGTGTCTTAATTACTTCCTGCTCGTCACACAAAATAATTACATCTACGCACTAACAAAGCTGCTTACAAAGTGGCTTAGCTAAAGGCATAAATAAGCAATAGAGTATTTGTTTTGCCTTATAGCTCTATGGGTTTATTAAGGTCTGCTTTGCATATTTGGATGCGAAGGAGCACGGAATCGTGGACCGAAAGCATACTACTTCTTGTGCGTTGCTCCAATCCTTTTGGCCACACCTTGTTTTCGGCCAGTTAACAGGTATTCCTAACATTAGTCTTCAGTATTCGCGCTTAATATGTGGCTGATATTTTAGTCATGGCCAACTAGATTCTCATTGAATTTCATGAGAGGTCAGCAGTTCTATTTGTACCTGTGGTGCGTACCGCATACAGGCGAACATGGGTTTGCTGGCTTGTGGAATATTCCAATGAATGTTGGAAACCCCCTGCACATAAACTCATTTAAATTACGGATTTCAATTAATGGAACATTTAAACTCGAAATACCAAAAAATAGAGCAGAAAAATTGTGAAATTGCATGTATAAACAGGGAAGTACTCGCAAAATAACAAATGAGGTCGCCGTTAGACACAACATTTGTGGATTGTTTTACTTTGTCATCACTACATTTAAAAGGTTATGTAAAGGTGGCCTTTTGATGTCTCTATATCCTATCGCTGTCAGTGTTCGCTAACCGGGCATAATTCAATACATGTATTGCTCTTTACGTGCAACACGGCTGCACTATTGGAAGTTTAGTTTAACAGTTCATGCTGTTTGTTGGCGGTGAACAAATTCTTTATTGCTGGAGTGACGAATTACGTAACACCATCTGACCGATGTTGACTTTCCCAAGAGAGATAGTCGTTCCGAAACAGAAAGTGGACGCTAATATCCTGCATGACGTTAACTATCCTGTTCCGCTTATACGAAATGGTGAAGTGGCAAAAATGTTCCCAGCACAACATACGGAAAGGGACGTGTTAGGAATGATTATTCGAAGATTCACTTCGGATTCTTCATTCAGCGACATTCCTCGCAAGATTACCGGAGTTGATATACGGAATAACGAAAGCATCAACGAATATCTTCTTGCACCTAATGGCGGTCATTTGCGATCAGCCTTCTCAGAGGTTGAGGGTCTCGACAGATATGCTCACAGAAGCTCACAAGAAAGTTCAAAGGAAATCGAACGAAATCAAGTAAGTTGCACAGAAACATTTGGTACCATTAGTATCTTAAGCTATAAGCAAATGTAGGAAAAAGCCTATTAGCTTGCTATTTGTACCGACAATATTGGCAATTCCCTCTGACTGCACTACTGCACAACGGTTTTGCGACATATCCAGTTTGTTCACTGAGCTCATGTTTTAAATGTGAGGATATTAGTATAATGCTAGTTGCCAATTGTTTCATGCAGGCGCTTATACGCGTAACAATCACTACATATTGCTGGTAATTTAATGTCTCTATTTTGCTGGCAAAATCTGTGACCATAACCATAGGTTTTCGGGAAAAATTCTTTTTATTAAGTGCTTGTAATATTCATACTATTAAGATAGCTGCTTAATTTTACTTTGAAAGCTGCAAAGACATAATCCATTTCCCGAAAGTTATCTTAAAGAATGACTACTTAGGATCCACTTAAATACCATGGTATAACGTTACCGTAATGAAATACACACGGGATTCTCCTCAGACGTTTGTTGACGAATACGTTCTTGTACACTAAAAGGTAGAGGATTGACTAAGCATTAAGGTTGTAATGTAAGTACGCTGCGTTACCAGACTTCTATTGTGCATTAATGATAATAGTATGATATGCATCATTTAGATTCTTTTAACGAGGCACAAACAAATTTGGAGTTCTACTATGACAGCGACATTTGGGATCGACTATCCATTTTAGGTGCAAACACAATCAAAACTGATGAATCTTGCGGAAAAAAGGTTTTTTAGAACAATACATGGCTATGGTATGACACACATGTTTGTACATGGGCATCACTGAAGTGCGGGAAGTATTTTCTCGATTGCTTTCATCTCAACTGCACATCATTCTCTCTCATGACACCGTAAAATGTCAAATAAATAGCCATCGCTGTTCAATGAAAAATGGATATTCAGACATAGATACACTAGCACACATAAAGAATACCAAAAGAAACAGTCTGTTGTTATATTTGACCAGGAATCGTTCTGTGCATTTACAATATAAGCACGATTTTTACATTACCAGTTTCGCCTAGCGTATAAACCACTCATGCCTATGAATCATGCATTGACACATAATTTTAGTTTCTAGACATATAAATTCTAGATTACTCTGCTGACGTGTTCACTGCTAGTTTATCTGTTTTCATGCTCTGTTGATACACAAACCTTGGTTTAAACTGCGTGTTGGTGGTGTCAGAGAAGCCTCAAATTTGGTCACATACAAATTTACAGGAGCACTGTAGGGTTTTTTATTTTATCTATCTTATCCTACCTTATTGACTACAAAGACACAGCATTAAAAGTTAGATACCAAGTACGTGTTTAATTCCGAAGTAATTGTTGGGGGTCTTTCGAGAGTAGCCGATGTGCACTGCGGATGCCACGTATATCAGCCAGTTTAAGTCTAAATTATGAGTATTTAGGTAAGTACAATGCTCCCGTGGCTGACAGATAGTGGTATTGAGATTTCTGCTTGGTTCCTAAGTTGTTTTATTTTCTCTGTTGTAAAATATGTTACTTTAAATTTGTTCTTTCATTATTTCGGCATTAGCGTTTTAGCCTATGATGTTACTTGATTTGATTAGGGAAAGAGCGCACTAAGTGCTATATTGCTCGCATGGGTGTTTACTCTGTGCAACAGCATTTATGAGTTTGTGTAACAAATGTATTTTTGTTCAAAAAGCAGTACACGTAGTCCGCACTCCTGGTATTATTTTCACAAAAGCTCAATGGCAGCTCATACGTAATCGGTGAACAATAGTTTCATGTGCTTAAACCTTTTCGTAACAGCATATAGTTAAACACCTTTTTCTACTCGTTTGTTAGCTATATTGGCAGCCACATATTCATGTCACTTCTAAATGCAAAGAAGCAGCATATATTCTCTCAAGCTTAAAGGTAGAGAGTATGAACTACGTTGTCTGGAAACCAGCAAGTTTGTGAGAAAAATAAGTGCAGCAAATACAACCCCAATTATTGTTGTCTCTTGCTTACTGTCCTTTGCTAAATAGTCTGTTTAGCTTACCTATTGATGTATTCATGAACACATCAAACGCGGCTATATAGAACAAACATTTTTACCTACATCTGTTATTTGCTTAACTGCATATTTCACTATCTGATGACCGATTATAAAGGTATAAACAGCTACATCAGTGTAAACGGCAATAGCGGCAAATAACAACATGTCAGTCTTTTATTCACAATACAATAAACGGCTCATAGTAGGTAGACTTACGGAATTGAATAGGAAATATGATGGAAAACAATGCTGTCTTCTAAGCATTTGACCCCAAGAAATACGCGAATAATAAAACGTGGAGACATTTTATTCATTGGGAATTAAAGCTAAAGTTTTGCATGATTCATGTAGTGTAAAGCATTTGGGGCTTGTCATTTGTAACAAATAAGCGATTTCATAGTGTACTGGACTCGCTTGTTAGCTATGGCATGCAAACCTAATGCACGCCGGCTCAAGGCGTGACACTCACTACGCCTTCTGATACCGTTAAGGAAAGAGTTTGTAGAGTAGAAAGATGGGACTTCAATTACATGTAAATTGGGAGCTCAGGGGATGAAGAATAACAGGTTGCTGCATCAGATAAGTAGCGGACTTAAGTTGAATGCGGCTAGTCTGAAGTATATGAACAAAATAGCTAGTTGTTGTCGCATGGAGGTTTGCGGCGGTATTCTGCAGGTTGCCGGTCCAAACGAGTCTTGAAATCAGCTAGAGTAGTTGATGGGCTTAAGTTAGCATGTAGGACCTTCCACGACCCACAGACTCGAGGGTGGATAAAGTTTACCTGGGATTCAGCCCTCTATGCTAACATGTAAGCCGGAGTGAGTGAACACAAAGATGAATACAGGTGCGTCACATTTTAAGTAAATAAAGGCAGAAATGTCTAGAGGTTAACAAAATTAAAAGGACAACGATCCCGTTGCCTCGAAAATGTTACTATTTCAGCAAGAAGAGACCAAGGCGATGAAGCCGTTGTGGATAGGCTAAGTGGCTCAGACCTTGTACTAATTTCGTCGCCCGAAGTTGTAGGGCTTCAAGCATAAGCTGGTCTTTGAGCGAACAGAGTCTCCAAGTCTGGATAGCAAACTCCAAGTAAAATGGGAGGAAGGCGTTTAGGAGGAGACAGAAATTCCACGGGTCAGTTTGACCGCAGGCACTTTATAAAATCCCAGCATGCCTTTAGCAGCAGCGGCTACTTTTCGACGGGAAACAAATAGGGAGAACTTGGTATGTGTGATGGTACCCAAAACACTTCGACTAATGAGCCCCAAAGTAATGGTTTCCACAAGAATATGTTAGAGAAGCGGACGGGCGGATGAAGAAGACGATACATTTTTAAGAGTTGAATGGGTGGTTACTTACAGGGTTCACTGGTACAGGCGGTTGTGGCCCCCTTAAAGTGCGTAAACATCGTCCAGAGCATAAAGTGTGTGCCAAAGCTTTGCGTTGTCAGCATATAATGGCAACGTGGACTCGACTAGTTTTGTGACATCATCAAGGAAGGATAGGAGTAGGTACGGTCAGAGAACAGAGCGGTGTAGAACTCCGCTTGTCGCAAACATACAAGAAGACCACTTCGTCGATACTTACTTGGACAGCACAGTGGTAAAGGTAGTCTCAGATCCAGTCCATCAGGGTTCCAATTATACTGTAAGAGAGCAGGTTGTGCATTAGGACGGCTTAGTCGAATTTGTCTAAAGATTTGGCACAACCCAAGAAGATAAAGTGCGTTTATAGGCCGGTGTCAGCAGCGGTCGTCTAGCCGTCCTAGGCAATCAGCAGATTAAGCAGGCCTGACCGTTGCAACCCGAAGCCGTGCTGGCAATCGGAAAGCAGTTTCTGAGCCACAATGTGGTCTATTAAAGCCCCTTTGATGATAGATTCCATCACTTTGGAGATTGTGGGGAGGAGAGTTATTGGTTGATAATTGACGGGATCTTTAAGCGAGTCGCCGTTTTTAGATCGGCGTATCGCATTTCAGATGTTTGGGAACTTCACCAGAAAAATGGGAAATGGTGAGCGGACTTGCTACTGGTAAAGCTAGATGTACAGCGTACGTTTGAAGGAGTCTTGGGAGTAAACTGTCTGTGCCCGAAATGGTCGCTTACTGCATGGATTAGAGTTTTTCCAGCACCCATTCCGGTGGGCATGGAACAGTTACCAGGGAAGTTAAGGGTGAGAGCAAAGAATGAGCAAAAGAATGAATAAAGGAATGAGGACTGGTGGAACAGCGGATGCGGATGCGTGTTGTTAGTAGAGGGCTTCCGTGGCCTCATCTGCTGATTTTGTGTACCATGTGGGTCTTCTCAGCGTGGTGGCACAGTGTTTGACCTGTCGGAGGTGCTTGACGTGACTGGACAGCGATATGGGATTTGATGAGCATTACACACAAGATGCTGCTGCTTACTTTAGTCTTTGCGTCCAAGCTGGACGCTTTTGTTACGGAGAAGTCGGTAAGTTTCCTCATGAGTAGCTGTTGGGTGGGAACGTTAAATCTTTCATGCCGTGTCCCTGTTGGCAGTCCATTTATAGGTACGACTTCGAAAGGGTGTGAAACGTTGCTTTACTATGGGAACCTGTTTGCAGGTCGCGGTTATAAAGCACAATTCACGCAAATCAAAACAACAAATAGACCGCGCGCTGTCGGCGCTCAGGTAAGGTGCGGGTTAACAGTTGTTAGCGGCAGTGAATGTTTAATTTTTCGTTATCACTTCAGCGTTTGGTATCGGATAGCGTGTTGTCGGGCTTGTATGCAAAGTATACAACTTCAAAACGGAGGGTGCAAGGATTGCTGCTTATCAGAGAGGCATCAACCTCAATGCGCTCCACCAGCAGTTTCTTGTTTGTAAAGATGCGATCCATTAGAGATGGTTGGTTGTTGTTTCGAAATATTTTTGGCTCATAGGTGCGGTTGTACAACGGTGCCGTGTGAAGTTTGATGAAGTGTGATGCAAAGCAACTAGTGGTCAAGACGGTGCAAAATAAACGGGATTGATTAAAGTCTGCCGCCGTAAGAAGGTGTGTGTGTGGGATAGAGCAAGGTGGTCGTCGTGCAACTATTGTGCCTCCTCGTTGGATGAGTCGTTGGGTGGCGATAAATATTACCATGACAGCAGGAGTGTTCGTCGGTTAATACGACCCCCCACCACATGGTGTCGGGAGACTGCAAAGTAGTGTCTGTTACGATAGTGCAATCGTGGGTGGTGTCGTAGTGCAATGCGACATCGCCATTTGGACTTTGGCGGTCGGAGTAGAGGACTGACATGTGAGAAGAAGAATTGCAGCATCAGTTATGTCGCCGGGCATCCATGTTCTTGTTATGGTTATTAGATCCGCTGACTGGCAAAAGTCGAGACTGTTTTCCGGAAGTTTGGATAGGAGAGTCTGTGCGTTTATTTAAAGCCAAAGAAAGCTTCACTGGGTGATGAGTGCGGAATGCAGTTGTGGTGTTGCCGGCCAACAGATGACCGACATTACACCGATTTTTGTTCGGAGTGGTGAAGTCCGTTGCTGGAATTTAGGAATGCAGGATACGTGTCATCGGCGCAAAAATGGGTCGCGACATATAGTTCCTTGAAGAACGTCCGATTGGATTGTGTAGGGGAGCAGGTAAATCCAGGCGGTGGGGCAGTTGCTTCGGTGATGGACCACTTGGAGGCGGTTAGGTCAAGGTGTTGCATAGGTGGCACGGGAGCTGCTACCAATAAGTATGTGTGCCGGGCTGTGCGCCCAGGCATCGGGCTGCTCTCAGGACGCAGACGGACACCTGGTGATGCTCGATTTTTATTAGTATAACAGGTAGGGCTGGCTTTGGTTGCCATGTTAGTGGTGAGGAACCTTACCTTCAGGAGACGATGGGCTGTTTCGGTATAACTTGTAGGACGGGCTAGGCGGTGTACGTCCATCGTGGCTACGTTGAAAATGGTTCGTGCCTAGTAAAGAAACCACTATTGATAACAGTCGTGCTGTTACTGCTGCTGCTGCTCGCTGCTGCTGCTGCTGCTGCTGCTGTTGCTTCTGTTGCGTTGTTGTTTTTGTTGTTGTTGCTGCTGCTATAAAGATGCATCAATGGCACACAGTTATGGAACGATGCGCTATGAGGTAGCCGGGTCGAGAGAATGACGTTAGCTGTTGCCCGAGCACGCTGCGCTTAGTCCACGGAATGTCAGGAATGATAAGGATGTGTGGATACTAAGGTACTCGTTAGCCGAGCCTGACTGTAAATCGACAAGTATGAAGCTTGGCATACATACGCTCGGAGATAAAGGGTGGCGTGTCAATGTTGTATTATTGATGGGTTGAATTTCAAGAAGGTTTAGTAGGCCACAGATTGAGCTCCACGTGTTGGAAACATGAGAATGCTGATTCCGAAGTATCGTGTTCTTACACTCAGGATCGTTTACGAATATAACAGAGTTTGGGGTGGAGCTACTCGTTGCCGGTTTCTTTGGATGCAAAAGTGGGACGACAGTAAGCGTACTAAGTAGGCGGGTCTCCACCGGGAGAGATGGGCGTCAACCAGTGCTAAGCAACTCGGCACTGTAACGAGGAGACGACAATTGAGTGCGGTGAGATGGGTGTCTGCTTCCGTCGTTTATTTTCAGCAATAGGTTCAGCAGCTGTTAATCCACATTAAGAAAACGTGCATCTGGGAAGAAAATGTTTTCAGGCGGCTTGGCGACTTGTTGAACAATGAAAAATGAATTTATACGGGTTAAGAAGCGTTGATTTACAAGTCCCGTTGGATAGTTGCAGGGGGTATCAACATAACAATAATGATGATAAGGATAGTAAAATAGTTAATACTTTAAATATGAAACTAAGGACTTATCGTTTGCTTCGCTGCAGTCCTGCGATCCTCTTAAATTCACAGCATCCACAGTTAACAACAACTAATTCCATGGTGAACTTCAGGTGTAGGATGGAGACGTAGTGTTAAGTAACAAAGTGTAAGTGGATGAGTGCATCGTCCAACCGTCTTTTAAATACTGTTAGTGTCGGTGCAAAGACGATCGATTCCGGGAGAGCATTCCACTGGTGACAGACACGAATGGAAAAGAAATTTCTGCGGCATTCCAGACGACTGTATTGTTCTGCGAGTTTTAATGAGTGGCCCCTCAGGTTTGTATTGCTGCTGAGTTGCAGTAAAGGGCGGCACACATGATGTGGTTCTCGCAGAATCAAGTATGTCGTTATCAGGTCGCCTCGTAGTCTGCGATAACTTACACTGAACAATCCCAGTCATCGCAGCCTCTCCTGGTAGGAAAGATTGCACATTCCAATTAGGTTCTTAGATGCCCGGCGTTGAGGCTGCTCCAGTGCATTAAGGTCGTGTTTCAGCCATGGATACCAGGCTTGAATTACATATTCGACATGGGGGCGAACATACGCACTGAGCATTTGTCGAAATATGGAGCTGTTTATTTGTCTAAACGCCCGTCGCAACAGCCCGACGTGTTGGTTCCCGGTCTTCGAGGCCTTTTCGGATTGCCTAGAGCAACCCAAGTCATCTTGAACCAGGACACCCAAGTCACGTTCGAGAGTCGATTGTTGCAATACATCCGTTCCGAGTCGGTATGAGTAGCTGCTCTGATGTCGGATGGAAAGCACCTTGCATTTACTGACGTTGAAATGCAATAACTTTTGGGTCGACCATTGATACACCGTATCTAAATCACTCTGAAGCAGATATTGGTCGGTGTTTGCCTGGATCCTGCGCCAGATCTTGATATCGTCGGGAAACATTACGAAGTTTGAAGCGATTCCCTGTCCAAGGTCATTAATAAACACTAAAAACAAACGTGGACCTAGAACCGAGCCTTGCGGCACACCACACTCCAGTTGTATGGCGTCCGATAAAGAGCTCCGAACTCTGACCACTAATTGCCGTTGAAATAGAAATTTGGCGATCCAGCTTAAGAGTTGGTCTCCGATCCCGTAATGCTGCAGCTTGGATAGTAGCATGCGATGGTCTAAACGATCGAAAGCCTTGAAAAAATCCAGGTAGATCACATCAACACCTTCTCCAGCGTCGGCTGCCTCGGTCCAACTACTGCGTGCAATTAGTAAATTCGTTGTACATGACCGCTGTCGACGGAAACCGTGCTGTTCAGAGGTGATGAGGTTGCAGTTTTCCAGATAGCACACCAGTGCATCGGCAACTATGAATTCCATGACCTTGGAGAGTATAGGAAGAAGGGTCACTGGGCGGTAGTTGGAGGGATCAGTTCTGCTTCCACCTTTGTGAATCGGGCATATGATTCCAAGCTTCCACATGGCGGGAACTTGGTTCTGGTCTAAGCAGTGCTGGAAAAACTGAGCTAAAGGTCCTGCCAGTTGGCTTTCTGCTGCTCCCAATGCCTCTGGACGAATGGTGTCGACACCCGGAGAGCTGTGTTTGCGTAGAGAAGTCAGCTTTTGCAATACAGCCTCTGCGGTAAAATTGATGTGGGTTAGTCCTGGTGAGCAGAATACAAAGCTTGGTAGATCGCTTGGTGGCAAGACTCCTTGAAACGTGGGGGCGTATTGCATCTGCAGCGCGTTTGCAGCTTCCATAGATGTTCTTGTTGGGCCATCAGCCGTCTTGAGTGGAGGAAATCCTCGCCTCACTTTTCGTAGGCTATTAACGTGCTTATACAGCAGTTTGTGGTTGGCACTGAAGGTTTTTGCGATGTTCTGCTGATAGGTGGCCTTGTCTTCTCTTAACAGTTGAGTGAAGTGGTTACGTTGGGCTACGTAGTTGTCCCAAGTTTCTGGTGCTGGAGCTTCTCTGTACACTCGCCATGCTGCGTTGCGTACTGTCATCCATTTTCGGGTTCTGCTCCTAACGACAGAAACTGATTTGCACTTATTGCAATCTTTTATCTCTGAAGCCCGTGCAATCAGCTGACTGAATGTGTTGACGAACTCGAGCCAGGCGACTTCCGGGGGTTCTTCTTTGAGGAAAGACCATGCTGTGGCGCTGACTAGCTGGGCGAGTCGGTCGTACCTTGTGATGGTTCGCACAGTCTCATCGTTCTCATTCAGATATTCTGCATAGCAGACGAAGTTGAAGCTGATGACTGCGTGATCACTGCGACCCAACGGGCAGTCTAAAACCAACGCATCAATCATATGCTCCTCGTTGGTAAGCACAAGATCTAGCACAGATGGCCTGTTACCAATTCTGAACCGAGTGGGCAAAGTGATGTGGTTGTAAAGAGGAACAGTAGTTACTAGATCTTGTAGATCGGTTTTGAATTGTTCTCCGGTCGTGGCAGGGGTTTCTAAACAATGTACGTTGAAATCACCCATGATAAAAATGTGAGTGTACTTTTGTTATAAACTGCATCTTAAAGCAGCCGTTAGGTGGTAATCGGTTTCGGGTGTTGAGTTAGGGGCGCGGTACACCAAGACAATAAGGCAAGCGTCCCTACCTTTTAACTGCAACCGGCACCAAAGAGAGTCGGGGAACTGCGAGTCTTAATCCTCCACGGCTTCGCACTGTAAGTCGTTTCGGTAGTACAGGATTACCCCTCCTCCTTTTGTGAGCCTGTCGTTCCGGATCAGCGACATGCCGGGTAGCGACACTTCAGCGTCCGTCATTCCCGTGTGCAACCATGTCTCGTTGATACCAATGACACCATACGAGCCGGAAACTTGGCGATCTTTCAGTTCAGCCAGTTTGTTAGAAGCTCCCTGAGCATTTGTATACAAGCAGGCCAGCTTCTCGGTCTCTAGGAGCCCGCAGAGAGGTGAAGCTGTCAAGTGTAGGGGGAATGCCGACCGATGGGAGGTCGGCAGTTACTCGTTTTTTTGATGGGTCAATGATACCTCGTTTGCAACTTGATCCGGCCAAGGTGCGTCCCAGCCTTTGTTTAGACCTACGTCGGAGTCAATTAAAGTAGAAGTCAAGTTACACTTCTGTACACTCGTCAGCACGCTTGCTGCTTCAGTTGCTTTAAGCTTTTAGCTGTGCAATGTGTTTGCGACTTTTAACCGAATTTCGGAAGGAAGTTGTTTCCGATTTCTCCGCCATCGATCCAAAACATCCTTTGCTTGTTGCTCTGACTGAACCACAAATTTTAGGATTCTAGGGCCGCATCCTCTATAATTCGATGAGAGAGGTATCTTGGTGAGCGATAGTGCCACAACATTATCCAAAGAAAGTGTTTCGCAAATGAACCGCCACTGTTCTAAATCGTGCTTTCCGGTCTCTTGAACATCGTTAGAAGGATGTTCTGGCACACCATGTATGAAGATTGTGTTTAGGCGGTCTTGCTTGCTGTGCCCCTCTTCGGTGTTTCGTTTTGGTTGTCGGGCGCTCCAAGGGACATCAGGATAGATACGTATCCCACAGGATTCGTGTTTTAGCGCGCTTGCGGAGAGCAAAACATTTTCTACGTCGGTGGAGGATTCCAGAGTTACTCGAATAAGTCTGGGTTCACCATAGTGTGTCGAGTTCGGATGACGAGTAATTCGTAACAAGTTTATGGGCTTGGATTTGATACTCATCTGCATACACAATGAGTTCCATTGGTCTTGGTCGTCTGATAACTTATCCCGCAATGTGATGGCGGAAGATTCAGGGACATTTGAGCATACGACAGTCCGAGCACTGTTGTTGGATCCCTTTTTAATCGATCTACAAGGTATGGTACTCATTTGTCTTGACTTGTTGACAAGTGATTGTTTGCTCTTTTTCTCTCTATTTGCGTTACCGGTGTTTACAATGGAAGAGGACGCAACGGCGGCCTCTCGGTGGACCCTTGCAGCAATCTCTGCATATGTAACCGATGTTCTGGAAGGCTTAGTCTCGACAAGAGATATTTGAGCTACAGGTACCAAGGGTTGGTGTTTGGCTGCTTCATCCTTGTTAATACTAGATGTCAGGTCTAGTGGAATTTTCTTAACCAGACGTTTTGAATGGTGCCTGATTTTCGTTGACGTGAGTACTATTTGATTCACGTAGGTACAGTCTGTTTTTGCCCGGCGTTCTACCAAATTTGTAACCGGTGCGACCGCGAGTGCGACTAGTGGTTCCGCGCTGTGAAGAAGAGGTTAACAGGAGACGAGACAAGCAAGTTCAGCATAGGGCATATCGTGAAGAAGCAACCGCTATAGATATCTTGACCGGTTAGAGTGGCAAACTAAGTACCTGTATCGCAGTGCCTTTTGTGGGTGCGAGTGACAGAATTCGATGCCGGTTGCGTAAACCGAAGTGTCATAAAAAGTGTGAACAAGATGTAGACACGCTGAGCACGTGATAGCTCGTAGTAGAGGCCCTGTGCGTCTAATGTAAATCAAGCAAGTGTTAACTGGCCGTATAAGCACATTGGACGAAACTGAACAGATCAGCATGATCAAGCGAATGACACAAAAGTTGCAACTGAAAGTAAATAGGGACGTGCCACCTAAGATGACAACAACCGGCGAATCAGAGATTTTGAGATATTTTCTACGCAGTATTCTTGAACTGTCTTTCCCACCTAGATCCTTCACAGTAAAAATTTAGGTGAAAAAGGTACCAAGCTCTCCGTGACCATAGAATGTATCTGCGAAATAGCCCGCTAACTCAAATGTGTTAAAGACAAAGGCAGTGCTTACCTGTGATGTTTCAAATAACAGTTAAAAGCTAGCATTACATCAACCGGCGTAAACCTCATACTACAATACAATCATTATAAGAACATTAGCAAGATTAGTACATGTTAGTTGAAGATGCGGAACACTTCAGCCCTTCTTCCGCATCACAAAAGAATAAGATACATAAGAAACGATATATTAACCAGTAGCGAATACATAATCAAAGCAACAATCAAGTAATATCCAGCACACTAACGGAGTATGCATTGGGTACAAGATCGCAGCTGGAGGGGAGTTGAGCTTGAATGGGAATGACAAAGAAACTCACAGCACAAGCGCTACTGAGATCATCTTTTTCCCATGTAAACAAGCGTATACAATCAGACGTGCTTTTTATCCTTGGGATGCTAATCTTCTGTCGGGTTGTACAAACTTAGGCTATAGCTGAAGTAAAATGCTGTCTTGATCTCGACCGAGTACTAGGTTTGCTTTCCTTTGGCTTTAGGGATACGTTTCGCGACTATATATTATATTCGCGAAACGTATCCTAAAGCCAAAGGAAAGCAAACCTAGTACTTGGTCGAGATCAAGACAGCATTTTACTTCAGCTATAGCCTAAGTTTGTACAACCCGACAGAAGATTAGCATCCCAAGGATAAAAAGCACGTCTGATTGTATACGCTTGTTTACATGGGAAAAAGATGATCTCAGTAGCGCTTGTGCTGTGAGTTTCTTTGTCATTCCCATTCAAGTTCAACTCCCCTCCAGCTGCGATCTTGTACCCAATGCATACTCCGTTGTTGTGCTAGATATTACTTGCTTGTTGCTTTGATTATGTATTCGTTACTGTTTAATATATCGTTTCTTACGTATCTTATTCTTCTGTGCTGCTGAAGAATGGCTTAAGTGTTCCCCATCTTCAACTAACATGTACTAATCTTGCTAATGTCATTATAATGATTGTATTGTAGTATGAGGTTTATGCCGGTTGATGTAATGCTAGCTTTTAACCGTTATTTGAAACCTCACAGATAGGCATTGCCTTTGCCTTTAACACATTTGTGTTAGCGGGCTATTTTGCAGATACCTTCTAAGGTCACGGAGAGCTTGGACCTATTACCACCTAAATTTTTACTGTGAATGATCTAGGTGAGAAAAACAGTTCAAGAATACTGCATAGAAAATATCTCAACACCTCTGATTCGCCGGTTGTTGTCATCTTAGGTGGAACGTCTCCATTTACTTTCAGTTGCAACTTCTCTGTCATTCGCTTGATCATGCTGATCTGTTCAGTTTCGTCCAATGTGCTTATACGGCCAGTTAACACTTGCTTGATTTACATTAGACGCACAGGGCCTCTACTACGAGCTATCACGGGCTCAGCGTGTCTGTATCTTGCTCCCACTTTCTATGACACTTCGGTTTACGCAAGCGGCATCGAATTCTGTCACTCGCACCCACAAAAGGCACTGCAATACAGGAACTTAGTTTGCCACTCTAACCAATCAAGATATCCATAGCGGCCGCTTCTTCACGATATGCCCTATGCTGAACGTGCTTCTCTCGTCTTCTGTTAACCTCTTCTTCACACCGCGGAACCACTAGTTGCATTCGCAGGCGCACCGGTTACAA
>OX104062.1:43383655-43522660 GCA_944474145.2 Dicrocoelium dendriticum
ATAAATAAATAAACAGACGGTACATTCTCGATATAGCGAGGCATGCCTGAATAGGGATGCTCATAGCAATACCAACACGAATGATTTATAATGTACAATAATTGGCTAAGGTTAACAGTAGCATATTGGATCTGTGTTGTGTATTAGTGCGTAAGCCGGTAAGACGGTTTTCAGCTAGTTTGCTTGATTTTGGATACGTGACGCCTTAGAGGTGATCGTGTTCCCTCGGGCCGACGGTTTGAATAGACGTGAAAAGAAAACTTTTTACTGGATGACTGACGTCCCTATAGTCTTATGACAGTAAATTTATTCAGCGGTGAATCACATTCGCTGCGCCGCAGTGTTGTCAAACAACTGGTTTTGGTTTTATATACGGGCCACTTGCAAGGTGGAAACCGGCCGCATCCTAAAACACTGCTGCTGAACCATTAGCTGGAACAGGATTAACCCAATGCATCACGCTGGATCCATATTATATTGCTTGGCACACCAGTGCAAGGATCTCGAGTCAGCGGTTCTAATTAATGTCTTGCCCAATAACACACGGCAATATGCTTCAGAACTCGTAGATGCTTAGGAAATTTGTGAACGCGTATGGAGCTTAAAGCTATCACTCTTTCCTTTCTAAAACATTTACCGGTAGCTAGCTTCTCCGCAGCCGTGTATTGCGGAACTCGCTGCACCTCCTCGGACTTTTGTTCCAGAGGATGGGAAGCATCCGCTGGTACCTGTACAAGTGAACACTCATGACTATTTCTGAAAAGCCATTCTTGCGGGTAGTGAAGTTTGCTATAAACCTATAGGATTTGAAAATGCGGAGGATTCCAAGTCATGCTAAGTGTGTAGTGGCAAACCAGGGTAAGTACGTAACTGACATGGAAGTACGCACGCAAAAGTTGTGAACATCTCAACATTCCTGGCTGTACCGCATGGCTGTCACAATGCTTTCGGACAAGTGCTTCAACAGCATGTAGTCCGTACAGGTCGTCCGAAAGCGAGAAACAGCATTTAAGTACAGCGCGAATGAGGTGTTGATTGCCCTCATGTAAAACTATGTAACGCTGCATACTGTTGGCTAGCCAACCTAATGCTTCCTTCTCAACAACTGCTTAAACAATGGAGGGCACTTGCCCATCTGGACAATTATCAACTAGGTGTCTATTCTGTACTTTAAAGCTGCGTTTGTGAAAGTCTTGATGGTTTTAACACCCTTCAGGATGTGTGCAGCTCAGTTTACCGTATCCATCGCAATGAAGCTGGACCACCAATAGGTGCAATGGTTTGTGTGCCTCAGTGCTCCATTGAGTCATGCTGGGTAGAGATTGTTCTGCAGCTTAGAGCCACTCATACCAAAAGAGTGTGTCAGAAGACAGAAATACTCAGCATCCTGGTCCTCCAGGTTAGGAGTTGGAATGAGGGCGGCTCCCTATTCCTTAAAACGGACTCCTTTTAGCCCAACGTCAAACACGCTACCCTGCGGTCAGGTTTTGTACCAAAGGCTTTGGTTGAGAATCCTAATCGTTCTCCTGTCTATGCATGGGCAATCTGACAGTATTTGCCAGCGCAATCCTATGAACCTTTCAGCAAACAATTTGCTGATATCCTGGCCACCTCAGCGGATACTCAAAAGTGTCCTATCTGCTGCACCAAACAAGGTGTAGAGGGGATGGAATGCTCAAGCCTACCCGTCCTTTCATTCACACTCTTACGCTTTTCCACGCTTACCGTTCCGTTGCAGCTTTACATTTGTCTCCCCGTTTCCAAACCCCCAATCATCGGAACTTCCGCACTTTGTTTTTATTGGCTTACACCGTTAAGTTACAACTCACATGTGAACGTGGTGCTTCATTTCTGCCCCGTCGACAAGCACATGTCCAAGCAAGCGGCCAAGCCCAGTTCATCCACTTCCGTTTGGAGCCCTTGGTCATCCTTCAGATTTGCATGCCACCATGTGCGCACATTGCTAAAGATCGATCAATAGGCAGCACTTGCTCGTACGTTAGAGACCCTCTGGATCGATAGCTACTGCTTATCGGAGACCCACCATCAAGCTTCAACACTAATGCTCACTTTGAGATCCCCTTCAGGTGACGCTAGCAACACTTTCTCATTGTGCCTATCTGTTGACGATGCAGCTTCAAACACTGGCCAACGCGGGGTTGGTGCTGCCATGAGTCTTCGGGCTCAAGCTGCACTGGTTGGTTGAATTCCATTCAGTAGCCGGTTGGGTGCGGTCCCATTGCGTGGTTCCTTCAAAGCTTCGAAGTCGCGTGGGACCAACAGGTGTCCATTCGTTCTCGTTGCCTATGCACCCACAAACTGTAGCGACTGTCGGGTGAAATACGACATATACCTCCAACTGAACGAGCTCCTTTGCCACAGAAGGAGCTTGGACACTGTTGTTCTGGCTGGGGATCCTGCACACTAAAGTTGGAAATTTAGCCACTGATAAACTGCAGCTGGGCGTCACACGTGGTGTAGGCACCCGTAATAATAGCTATGAGCGGTTACTTCAGTTGTCTGATGATGCCCGCTTATCAATTGCGAGCACTAATTTCCGACAGAGCACCCGGCGGTAGGTGACTTGGCGTCCACCAGCCTAGAACCAGCTTTAAACCCAACTACGTCACAGTGCGATAAGTTACCGATGAAGTAGCTGCGTCCAGAATTGTCACTCGATTTGGAGCACATGTGTGGCCACCGACCATGCAATTGTATCTTCTGACCTGCAGATGCGTTTTAGCGGACGCCTACGACGACGTTGTGAGCGCATCGACACCAGCCAACTGGCGACGCTAGCTGTTCTGAACGGCTATCATAGTACGCTGTCATATGATTTGAGTAAACGCTCACTTGATCCAGTTGAAGCTAACGGGTCTCCTATTTTCCAGACCTTACTAGCAGCAGGAGGATCGTCATGTGATGGGACTTATCGCCAACATGGACACTGGGTTGTTACGTTGTCTCTGGGATTTATCAATACTTGCAAACATATCACGACTGGCAGCGAACCCCATGAAACTAGCAAAGTGCTCTGGGCAACACCCGTGCTAGCCTAAAGCGATACCGCGAATCCTGTTGTTCTCATCTTGCGTCAAAGATGGAAATGACCGTTGCCTTTGGTAACCTTTGTAAGGTATTTCGGTTGATAAAAGTGACGAGCGGAAGGGTACCTTGTGAAAATATATGTGTCTAGCGTGGACCTCCTATCCACAACCTGTCCAAACGCCTGGAGCGTTGGGCAGAGCATTTGAAAGGCCATTAATCAGTCGAAATTGTTAGACTTCTTGCCGGGCACCGAGCGCTCTGCTCCGTGGGATGTCCCACTGGATCCACTCTCTTGCCTGGATGAGGTACGTTAGGTCGGACTGTTGAAGTTAAATAAAGCCGCGGGACCAGATGACCTAGCATCCGCCCACATTAAATTTTGGGGAACTATTCTTGTGGATGATCTATAAAAGTTACTAGTGAAACTTTGGGTGCGAAGGACTGTCCCAACCGACTGGAGCCGCTCAGTCATAGTCTCAATTTTCAAGTGAGGCTCGCAACCGTAATGCGGCAGCCATAACGGGATCGGTCTGATCTCTATCGCCTCCAAAATGCTTGTCTCTGTCATCCTTCACAGACTGACTGGCACTTGTGAAAGCCAGGATTGTGCAGAGCAAGCCGGGTTTCGTCGAGGTTGTAGCCGCATTGGCCACATCTTTACTTTGCAGCAGTTGTTGCTGCACCGTCACATACCTTGGCGACCCACCGCTGTCGTGTTGCTCAATATCAGAGTGCATTCGATTCTCTGGATAGACGTGTACTTTGAGACCGTCTACTCAGGAGAGCTGTACCTGAAAAAATATGTAAATAACCTTCGAGCATTATGCTCGCGTAGCTCAGACATTGTAATGTCTTACGCTACGCTGTCTGGTTTTAAATGTCCCTAGCGTTGTGATACATTCATGCCGGCTGTAAACGTTCCTCTTCAACCGCCAATTACGAATTAATGAAACTCGCGTTCACGGGACATGACTATAATGGTGTGGATCGGCACTCCGAAGCACAGCTTCTTAAATTGATTTATTCTGATGACATTGGCTTAACCTGTGACAGAGTATAAGCGTACCAAGCGGAACCGGACAAATTAGCACTGACTGTCCGCCACTTCGGCGTTTGCTTCGCGCCCTCGAAGTGCAAAACGTTCCTGCAATATTGGTCTGCACTGCTTTCTAAGCGGACCATTGGTGGGGATCCGCTAGATGTTGTTCAAAAATTCAAATACCTGGGAAGTTGAATATACGTCTGGGGATTGAAGATGTATGCACGAACCGTATAGCAAGTTAGAGGCCCTTTTGCTAACTACTGCCACTTACGGCGCCGGCGCGACATCACTCTCGCCCTGCAGGGAAGACTGTACAATGCATCGGTACGTGCTACCCCACTGTACGGTTGTAATACCGGGCCCATTTGGTCAACGGACATGAAGAGCTTAGTTACGTTCGAACACCGGTGCCATCGGAATTTAACTCAGACCTGGTGGGAACACCGAGTAAGCGATGTGCGTGTTCCACGCCTTGTTAAATGCACAGGAAAAGAAAATAAACCGCTCAGCAACGTTATTTCGCGCACCAGATTCCGATGGCTTGGCCACGCGTTACGCATTCCAGCCCACAGACTCCCGCGACGTGCCTTGTTTTTGTGCCGGGGTTGGATGGAAGAGGAGGAGTGGCCAAGCGCTGACTTGCTCGATAAAAATGGAGTCCTTCACCTAGAAGCTGGCCTTGGTTAGAGAGTCTCTGCTCCCTGGCTGGGATCCGAAAGACGACGAACAAGGTTGACTGGATAGACATTCTGTTATGGCTAGGAGGTGACCTCAGTGCCTGTTGTGCGCTGAGTTTCTTTGTCTAACCCTGTTGGTCTTAGCCCTTCCGTTCAATCACGACCTCACTATTAAACCTTATATTATTTTGCCTGTTGGTTGCTTTCGCTGCATAGTAACCAGCTGGTAGTTTATCGGAACCATGCCCATCCTGCACCGGTAGCTCAGCTGGCCTGCTCCAGTTGCATTTCCCACCTTTTATTTTATGCATTGCTACACGGCAGTTTAGGTGCTCCCTACCGCTAGCTAACGTGTATAACGATAATGATGAGTTTTACGTGTGAAGATGCCATTTACTAGGGAGTAACCATAGGTCCCCTTACTTCGATCCTACGGGCAGTAAACAACACGTTGTTTTGCAACTGGCTTGGAGCACATACCAAATTGCTTATCGACTGCAAAATGTCGCCTTGGTTTATAGCATTGCTGGCTTTAATTGAGCACTTGGCGGTTGCATGTCCATAAGTGCATGGAATCGGAAAACCATCACACGAGCATCAGGCAGTTACGATTTGAATGACTGCTTTTGCGCTAAGCGACGATATGTACCAAAATTCTGGCTACACAAGTTGGCGGCGAACGGTTCGTCATCCGCTACCCAGCATCATGGTAACTGAAACCGCTTTAGTTAGGCCGCAAGGCACACAAAAACCTGTGAACCATGCTGGTCCCTTCAGCTGGCCATGCATGGCACAGCACCTAACCTCGATGTTTGCGTTAATGTGTGATGTCCGCCAAGGTGACGTCGCAGAAGCTCTTATACAGTACATAAATATATAAATAGGTATTCTTGGCTATGAAAGGCACGCTCATGTATGCTTGATCATGTAGGTGCAACTGTTCAGATGTTTGTGGCAGTCGTACCAGCGACAATAAACACGTGTTCAAGTGTTCATGATTGGAAGTGTACAATAATGCGAAGGCAAAACGAATATTTGGGTTGACGTAAGGCTGGGACATGTTTGCATGGACATAATCAGACTGACATATATTGCAGCCCTTTGTCAGCCAATAATAGATTAATAAACCCGGATGCACTATTAGAAGGTACTTGAAGAGCGATGACAGGTGATTTGTGATGATATACTGCCTTCAAGTGTACGTAAGGCCAAGAGCAAAGATGAAAGCGTAGAAATAGTGGAGAGGACAGTTCATGCGTGAAACTCAAGAAGGAAAAGAGATTACAGTCTATGCAGACCTTGAAGTGTCAGCGTAACGAACATTTCACGATTGGTGATACCTAACGCTTATAGGCTTGCTAATGTGAAGTCATAGGCTGTAAGTTTCTTCAGTGGCCAGGCACGTGCGCCAAGTCACAGTTCTGTTAAACGAACATTTTTTGCTCTTTATAGGTCGGAAGCTTGACAGGTAAAATCCACCACGTCCTGGAAAGTAGCCGCCAATCCATTAAGTGGCAAGCTGTAACTGGCTAGATTCTCTCCACTAGTATGGGCTCCCGCACCCTAATGGACGGCTGACTCACTTCCAGTTTGCTAGACCATTAATCTTTTTCACCTCAACGGAAGAGTAAGTGGTCCAAGTCCTCCTACTTTGCATTGATAACATTAGGCCTACTTATGGTCCTTGCTTAATAAACGCTAAATATGCAAGTATATCCTTTCCTAAGTTAGTAATACTTTCTCCGATTTCATCTTTACTATCGGCTTCGTAAGTTTAAACGTGTCTCACACAGTTCAGTCCCTGCATGTCCTATCCATTATCTGGTTCATACCACTATCCTTCCTAGACTATACGGTACTCGGTAGTTATCACATCCTTCTTTCTCGGACCGATGCATTCGGTATTTCTCTTCGCATTACATATTCACAAGTCCTACCCACTCCATCTTTTAACAGTTCAGTACGGTGTACAAATCTAGCCCCTCGTATAGTCCATCACCTAACCTCTAAATAATATTCGGTATATTCACAGCTTTACTGAGATTTGCATTTCTTACTACATTCGCTTCTCTATTGTAGCTGCCCTTTTTAATCCTCTTAGACCAGCCCGGCCCCTCAGACCCCACATGTCCAAGACGTTAAAAACAAGCAAGCTCCATTCTACTAATACTGGACGTTACTGACTAGTACTTGCCTGACTCACTTCCAAGCTACTAAGCTTTGATACACCTGATTTACCTCACTGGCCCCTGACGTAGTCACAGTTCTCTAATATTTGACCACGGTCCTCCTTTATTAGTAACTAAATAAAAATATATCCTTGGTGCTTTATAAGGCACACCAACAAGTCAACAGCTTTCTACTTATAGCCTCGCCCACTTTATTTTCTCTATGCTTGATCCTTTCTATCATAAATTAATCCTTCGGTATCTGACTGAGTCATACCTCTCGGCTACCCCATCAACGATTTTAATTCTCATTAACGTCTGTCTCTCGATTCGATCCTCGCTTATTATAATCACAGTTCTGCTCCATTCTACTATAACTGCTGGCATGCAAAGCATACTACCGCAATAAAAAAATCGGTGATCCAAGCAAGAATTTCCCAGGAACCAGAATTCCCGAAGTTTAAGGAGAAACCGTTCATGCAAGACCTTATCAAATGCTTTTCTGAAGTCGATAAAGATGACGTCCAGGCGATTACCGGCATCCAAGACTTTAACCCATTTTTCACTGGCTACAAACAGGTTGGAGGTACTCGAGAATGTACTCCGAAAGCCATGCTGCGCAGGTAAGTAAATAAATAAATAAGTATATTCTGGAAGCGACGAGACACACCAGTACAGCGTGATCAGGTGGTTGCCAGAGCCATAGAAACACTAAAAGCTGGTATATACCACACGACAGAATTACGTGTTGAGGAAATACATGACTTGAAAATTGCACATAATTTCGCACAGAAATGATGCAGGGATGTAGAGCTTGAGGTACGGTGTCAAAGCGAATGGTGGTGTCGAAGCGCTGTACGATCACTAAGTGTTTCTGTTATGAAAATACTGGGTGCGGATGCGAATGGTTCCGGCGATTGATATCCGTTTTTACATTGGCGTAGGAGTCTGATAGCGTTTGATAAACACGTGGTCGCTAATATGGGGTATTGAGATCATTCTTCGTGTGAAGTAGTGGGCAGTGACTTTATTTTGGTGGCGAGTCACATCCGCCACGTTGCAGTGTTGTTAAACAGACATTTGTGGCTTTTTATAGAGCAAACGCTTTCCAAGTGATAACCCACTCGACCTGCTACAGCATCGCTTGAACTACAGCAATGTGGTCCGCAGCGGTGGCCTCCACAGGTCGACCACACCGTGCCTCATAATCTAGGGACCAGCTGCCACGCATGAATTGCGAACACCACTCAAACACGGTGGTTCTTGAAGGCGCATCATCACCAAACGCAGCACGCAATCGCTCAGCACGCTTGTGGTGCTTTAAACTTCATTTGTAGTCATGGAAAATCATCGCCGTCCATCGACAACGACTGCGTTCCATACTGACGGTCAGTGTATGACGAACCTTATGACGTGTGAGCTGCGCAAGGCTGGTTATATATAAGTCTGAGTTGAAATCACTGAACATTCTGCGAAATAGTTTACGGTTCACATTTTTCTTACGAGGCAATCAGCGCCTAATCTGTGCACTGCTTAGGTAGAAACTTACTGCCCTCCCGTCGGCTCCCACCTACTGTGAGAGCCGACGGAAGCGTAACTTCGACAATTGAGCTATTCGAATTAGTTTGGGAAACAAAGCTAATAATTCTGAGGCACGGCCAAACCAGCCGAACCAATTTCCACAGCATACGGACTGTCAAGACAACAAGCAGTGAAAAAATACTGTGTTGAATTAAATGAATACGTACACAAACACAAAAGCTTTTATTGTCGACGGTGCAAAGCAGATCTGTGTCAGCATGATCAAGAAAATGCATATTAGTGTGGAACTTTGCTTATAGGTGAATTCGGGAAACTGAAACTCAGCTCAGATAATGACCTTTGAATGGGCAGCAAGAACATCATAAATGGTTGACTAGGAAGAAATCATGTTACATGACCGTTAACCGCTCTTTCACACACCTAACCGTAAAACAGCGAACTCACAGGAGAGTATGGTGGCGGAACATGTATTGGTTCATATGAAACCTGGACGGAGCTCTTACATTGGCTTACAGTTTTATAACAAGAAAACGGTTTGAACACATTCCATACCATCAGGAACTTGTTGTTGCTTCTTCGAACTTTGTATTCAAGAGCGCTGCCACTTATTCCGGTTGGTAGCTTGTTTCCAACTCAAGCGTACCTGTTAGGGAATAACTTGGCGGATCTGCTGGTGCTGGACTTGCATTCCGCCACTAAATTTTGCTTGTTTCGTACATTGCAGACGGCTGTTTGCGTCAATGTTATGCTGGGGTCGAAAACATGCATATTTCTGTGCAAGATCTTTAAGAATATAAATAGGTTTTGCTTCATGCACCCTAGCCAGAATGGATCAAGTTTGAGCTTATCAAACGCTTTCTGTAAGTGATCCAGTACAATGCGGGCCCAATATTTTGAGCTGCTATACACTATTGAAGACTTTTTCAGTCTAGGTCGAACAGATGATAGATGGGAAAGAAGAATTTGTTTGTATGGAGTATAGATCCTAAATATTAACCTATCCTACTTGTTCCCCGAAGTCAAGTGAGCATGACAATGGTAAGCACCGTTCTTTGACCATAAGACACAGATTGGTGGCATGTCATCAAGAGTCTGGTCGTTATGAGTTAAGCTGCAACTTGAACCACATTTGGCTGCAGTGAAGGACATTTTCCACTTTGAGCACCAGGTTTCAAGCACATGCAGGTCGAGTTGGATCAGGTTGCCAGCATTACTGGAGGCTTCCGCACGGAATTGTGTAGGAGTTCGATGTATTAGATAAACAATGTTAGATCTTCACGTTTTCGCACTGTTCTAAACTAAACACCCAACAATTTCTGTGCAAAAATTCTAGCCCAGCCGAAGAAAAATCAAAGGTCCAACGACCTTGCTCGCGAAAACGGTGTTAACAAAAACGCTACCAAAACGCTGTACAAACTCCGCCAGACCTGCGCCAAATATGTAGGGACACTCAATGACCTTTGGCTTATCGAAAACGAAGGTCAACTGGTAACATTAGCAGCCTTCCTGCCAAGACACCGTATGCTAGCAACCAGGTGAAGGAATGGAAATTTCCGGAATCTTTGAAATGAATGGACGACCGAAGATACTCGAGTGATTTTCGGTTTTTTTGGAGCACCCGCCGTGTGTCTTGGATTGCGACACACAATCTCACTAGTGGCGTCGGTTGACTTTGAAGTCAGCCTCTGCCAATACGGTCACTGGGACCGTCACCGAAGTGGAGGGTTTCGGTGTGGCTCTCTCCTATCCCTGCACTCCACGACCGACGGTTTCGTCTTTGTTTAGACTCATCAGGTAGAGATAGCAGAGCTAGGAGTGGAACTCGGAGCATAGTGCTTGGCGGCTATCGCCATGATCACTAGGCGATTGAGCTCCGCGAGCAGTGTTTGACACAGCGGTTAGAAGTAGATTTTCGTTTTTTTTGGAGCACCCGAGTGATTGCTAAAAGCACGGGTTTCCCTTTATGTTTTTACTTTTTCCCGGATAAACAGGTGTGCCGAAATTTACCGCGTCGAATATATCGTTATCATACATTAGGAATAAAAACGACCCGTGCTTACTGCCTTGTATCACACCACTGGTGGCAGCTGTATGTTCAGGTTTGTGTTCTAAGGCTTGTACCACCTGCGTTCGATTGGCAAGTCATGACCTGAATCAAAAGTAGGAGTTCGCCGATGCTGTAGGACATCAAACTTGCTACTTGAATGACCCTATCAGCGTGTGCGTGCTAATCGTCCAATCAGGTGATTTGTGTTAAATTGGACTTATCTCCTCACATTCTTGTGCCATCTCTTCGGAAGTGCGTTCAAATGATTCGGATCACTGAGCTCTATCCAACGGGATCTATATTTCCGAAGTAAGTCCAACGACACGGTGACACATCACGAACGACCTCTTCGGAAGTCTGTTCACTAAGACCAACGTGTGCAACTTTGCTTAGCTGTGTTTCATCAGTACTTTTGAGATACCATTCGAAAGAGCTTTTTAAGGCTACCATACAGTATATAAATTAGTACTGTGCACCACTGTATACCATAGCTACAGGCTATTTTTTGTCAACTCATGTTACCACCATATTTTTATGATCATTTCATTGCACAAAGTCTGTGATTTTGACTACCCGTGTGCCTAGTGACGCACCACTAGCAAACTCGCTGACACAGACCCTGCTGACCGGAGCAGACAACTGAGGCAGCTCAAACGGGGTGACCAGCGCAACCTAAACATGCACAGGAACCACCTAATATGGGCCGGCGAAGTTCGTCCACCGGGAATCCATTGAGCAACAAACCCAAGGTCAATCGTAGCTCAGACAAGCGAGAAACAGATATCACTCCGAAAATGACGTTTTCATTCTGTGCCAATTTCTACGACGCAACAACTCTGAGCATTACACGTAACAGAGGTAACAGCGGATCGAGATGGGTTGTAATTCCGTGGCTTATGTTCAGACGGTCCCAAAATTAATATTGTTCAAACGCTTAGGATAAGATGTGCAATGCTGGTTGTTACGTCGGCAGAGCAAAAGGAACAGATTGCAGTCTAGGGAGGGAAAATCTCAGAACTCGAGTTGCAGGTTAATGTATTACGTAGACCGAATCCCAGACCTGTTACGAAGCAAACTCTCCAGCGAAAATGCTACACAGTCCAGCGAAAGGCAAACACCGTTAGTGAAAAACAGCAGTGGGAACAGGCCGGTTGAACGGTCTCTTCCATTCTCATGTAATGCTTCGAAGCATGCAGAGTTACGCACAAATTGCACGATCACTTCCGTCAGTATCTGGACAAGAACGATTGACTCCTACAGATAGTGCAACTAACGAGGTTGCAGGTAAAAAATATCTTGCTGTAGCATTGGCCTATCGTTCACGAACGACAAGCCAGACACTCCCACTCGACAAACCAACGCTCACATGGAACTGCAGAACAAACAAAACTACCCAATCAAAAGATGTTATCAGTGATACGTACAAACGTCCCGCAACCCACTAGTGGACCGCTAAAAGGTAGACAAGCCGAGGAGCAAAATTCTGGGCTGAAATAATCTGCGCACTCGGACTTAAAGTTCTCCCAACTAGTCCTACTTGCCTTTCACGAAATGCGTCATCTCCACACAGAGCAGAACCTTAGTTATTGCAACGTTTGACAACACACGCGACCTGGAATATGTTTTCTTAACAAGCCACATTCAATTGAACTTTCTGTAAGTGCTCACATTTTTCCTGACAGGCCACCAGTTTTAAAAGCTACCTTGGCTGCCCCCGAAATGGTATCAGTAGGGAGCCAAGCGTGGCATGACAACAGAAAACTTGGGCCACCAGCAGTACGGTTAAGACCGTTCCTTTAATCAATACAGACCTCAGATACAGATGAGGCAGTCTCGGTAGTACCTATCTCAAATCAGGCAACCGTGCAAACAACCGTTTCAAAAGACTTCAGCGGACCGGCACTATTTGTGCCGGTCACTCATAGCAAACTGAGCTCCTCATGCGTCAACAACTACAGTGCTGCTACACCAACACTCAGGGGTTGTATTCTAAGCTCTCGGAACTGCTCCATCGACATGAAACAGCAACTTGGGGCCTCATAGTATTGATTGTAATTTGGCTTTCAAACCATTTACTTGATCCAGAGATTGAACGCAGTTAGATGTCAGTCCTTCAAAATGATCGTCCATCTCGCGGAGGCGGTGTTGCCCTTTACTATCAAGACTACTTGAAATGTGAGGCTCTTACCGAAAATTCCCTTGTTATTCCCGACGTAATAACTTGCTGACTTGATCCAGCAGGTCGAGATGTTGGTTCACAGAAGATGCGTGATGCTTGCCTCTAAGCAGTTATCTATAGGCCTTCGAACTCGTCAGCAGACAGCGACATTCTGTTAAACGCCCTCCGCTATGCCGTTTCACAAAAGTACTCTCACCATCTTATGATGGGCTACCTCAACGTAGCTTCAATAGAATCAATATCCTCTAATGGGCCAACATTTAAATCGAAGCTTCTTGAATTCATGGATTTGGCAGTCTTGTATAACCATGTGCATCCACCAACCAGAGACCACGTTCCAAACAAGCCATTACTCCTGGACTTAATCCTTACTAATGAAGAGTTGATGGTAGAGTCAGTAGCCTACGAGCATCCAATGGACTACAACGACAATTCCGTCCTAACGTTTGGTATCTGTGTTATGCCAGAACGGTTGATAAAGAAAGAGGGACTCAACAAACTAGTATGGACTAATTTGGGGTGCACAACTTAGCGGCAACCGTTAACTGAGACTGTAGAGCCCAAAAAGACAAGTGCTATCTTTTATGTACTAGTTCATTGTTGACAAATTGTACATTATTCTTTGTTTTTTAATCTTCCTTACAACAGGCTCGTCATTTGACCGTCTTGTAAGTTCCCGAGTTAAAGTGTTGCTGTTGTCTCGCTTCATCCGTCCGCGCCTTCATGTATCCCATGGAATACAGTCCGTTGTGTTTGACTCCAACTGCCTTCTGATATTCGCGCGCCGTCTGGGACTAGTATGTACTAGTCCTACAGGACCTACAGACCTACAGACGAACAGTTCAGCAAAGTACGCATAGAATAGAGATAAAATTAACTGAGTCATACAATCAGTATAGAATGTTGTACCATTACGAGTATAGCGCCTAACCAATACTTGGATCCGAAGCAGAATACATAAATGGAGCAACAGAAGATAAGATCTGGAGGCAATGTTCGCTAAGCCTATGTGACGTCACATGCTAGAATTACAAACAATCAGAAATTACTGTAAGTTGCTCACTGGAGTCGAATGTACGAATGTCAGGATACAATGGTGCTGAAATTCACGACGAACACCAAATTACTATACAGAGATGTGGATGGCAACAGAAAGGTTAAGCCCGGATCACCACTCAAGAGGCCCAGTAGCCTAACAACTACTGCTGTGAATGCCGCGAATGCTCCATTCCTACAGTTTGACTCGGTTGCTACAAATACCATGGAACCTTCGCCCTACCAAGTCCCAACAAAAGTTCTTGGCTTATCCAACAGCTGCTGCAAGGAAAATACAGTCTCCAGGAGTACAGTGTCCTTGGAATTGACATAATCTGCCCACAAGTACTTAAAACAATTGCTCCCACCATGCCAACACCACTTGCAGGCTTTTTCCACGGTCTGCTTAACTGCCATACACTCCCAACGGCGTGCAAAAATGAAATCATCGCTCCAATATACAAAGGAGGTAAGCGATATATGCTCGTCACAGTGATGGAATCTGTAATCGCAGATGAACTGACGCAATACATTGAAAGTCTACAAATTATTTCTAATGTTCAACGTGGGCTCAGATGCAGACGATCTTGTCTCACCAATTTTCTACTTACTGGGGACTCACGGACCAGAGCGGCTGATGAAGGAGTCCCCACAGACGTGATTTACTTAGATTTTTCTGAAGCATTTGACAGGGTCAGTCACTTCGTTCGGCTCCACAAGCTTTCTGCCTACAGTATCAACGGTTCCCTGCTCACCTGCTTGGAAGACTGCTTACACGGCAGAGAAATCAAAGTAAGAGTAGCCGGCACTCACACTGAAAGCCTGTGCGTCTCCAGTGGTGTACCGCAAGGATCCGTCCTCGGCCCGCTACTGTTTTTAGTTTACATTAATGTTCTTCCAGCAGACATTCTATTTCCGATGCAAATGCAGACGATGATAAAATATGGTGAGCAATTAGCTCAGTATCCGACCGTGTCTACCTCCACGAAGCTCTGACTCGGATTAACGAATAGGCAGAAAAGAACCAGCTCCTACTGAACCCTGCGACGTGCCACCTGCTGAAGGTGCGCAGCAGCTTCGTCAATACATACCGTTTGGGCAACACGTCCTGCAACACGTGACTAGTGAATGCGACTTAGGTCTAATCGAGCAACGTTCCGGTGTTCGTAAGCAGCAAGTGTGGCGAACTTGAACATGAGGCTTTTGAGGCGAGCTCTAAGCACCTTTGAGCTACAACTAGTACCGATGCTGCTTAAGTTCTATATTTGTCCTCATGTTGAATTTGCAATTCAGGCCTAGTGTCCATGGTTAAAACGAGACATACGCCAAAGGAGAGTCACAATGGCAACGCATGGTCTAGCCGGTCTAAGTTATGAACTGCGTCTTCCTTTACTCGGTGTGTTCTCTTCAGTATACCGACGGCTTCGCGGCGATCTTATTCTCACATAGCGGATATTAACTGAAAGCGTGCATCCATGTACATCATTGTTGACCCTAGCCCCTGAAAAACAAAGCCGAGGCAATCACCTGAAACTAATGACACAACACGCCCGTCTGAATAGTAGAAAGTATTCTGGCATTATCAATATCTGTGGTAAACGCACCAGACATGATGACATTCGAAAAGCTTTGGACTTTCATCTTAGTGCAAAACACTACACAACACTTTGATAACGTGCAGTGGTTTAACCACTGAATCTGCAAGTTCCACGTTGGAACATGTTGATTTTAATTTTCTTTTGCGTATATATCCTGTGGGTCTTTTAAAGTTATTCTTCTTATCGTGCCAAACACTGTTGAACTAGTAAAGAAGGCATCTGGGTCAAAGAGCTTTTACATTTCTAAGTAAAATTAAAGTTGCCAACATACCAAAATTATGTGGGAGAGTGACGGGGTTTAACTTTTCAAGGTGGCAGTTTATGCAAGACCAGTTATTCAGAAAACTGTCTTTTGAGTTGTTCAGTAAATTTCTTGACACTAAGAAATAGCTAGATCTAGGTTTGTCATGTCGCTTCGTCATTTTGACTAACATAGATGTATGGCTTATTCGGTAATGACTTTTGCAGCTCGTAAAACGAGCCTGATTTATGTCGCGGCGCGATTACAACTTCTCTCCACTGAGTTGGTACGGTACCGGTGTACAGATTAAACATACTCAACAATAGCAGAGGATGTCAGCCCTGTCGAGTTGCACAAGTACGGGGAAAATTGCTTGAACCCCAGAAATGTGATGATTTTCTGCACCTGCTAGATTTGTGCATATCGTACAGTGCAACTCTGAGCTGATCGATTGTGGTTGATGGTAAGCTCATGCATATGGATTCAGTATCCACGTTGCAGGTGGCGCAGAAATATTGGTCCCACATTTCATTAGCTTGAGCACAGTCTGTTGTGTTGCAGCCGTCTAATGCTACTAGTGAGATTGTGCATTGATTACCCATGGCAAACCTGCTCTATAAAATACTGGCCAGTACACAGATTTTGGATCGACTGCCGAAGGTCGGTTTTCCATCAACGAGTTGTCTGATGTGTTAATACAGCTTCAGCGTTGTGGTCAAATTATGGTGTTGCATCAAGGATGAGAAGTTATTCGTTTTGCGGTATGCCTTAATTAGTCTTTTGAGCTTAGCAGCTGTTTTTCTTCAAACAGCCTTTTCGGTACTTGCGAGAAAGTGTCCATTTTGGTAGGTGCCAGTGTGCAGAAACAATGACTAAAGTCCTTATACAGAGCCTCAGATGCGACTTTCGGGTAGTCCGTGAGGAAGAAAAGTCCAGTTGAACATGCTAGAGTAAAATAGTAAACCAGTCTCGACCAACTAATCCACAGTGCTTTGGGAGCATTCGTGACTTAGGCATACTTCTTAGGTGCATACATACGACCACACGTGGAGTATGCAATACAAGTTTGGCAGCCGTGGCTGAGGAAAGACCTCTCTGATTTAGAGAAACCTCAACGAAGCGCTACGAAGAACGTGAAAGGTTTAGGCCAGTTACGCTACGAAGACAGACTGAGATTGCTCGGGATATTTAGTGGTCAATATCGACGACTACGAGGAGATTTGATTTTGGCTTATCAGATTCTGACAGACCCCAATCATACCTGCCGCCATCTGCTGGAGCTCAGTAACAACAACAATCTGAGAGGCCATCATTTGAAGCTGGCAATGCAGTACAGCCGTTTGGAATGTCGACAAAATTTCTTTTCCGTGCGTGTTTTCCAAGCCTGGAATGCTCTCCCAGAATCTGTAGTCAGTACACCCAACCTGATCGAGTTCAAAAATCGAGTTGATAGTGCACTCACTTCATTGCACTATCTCCCATAGTACAGTCTAATTTTGAGAGATCCAAAATCCATACCTTAAAAGTAATTTTCCCCCACGCAACTTTCAACAATGGATTCCTATTTTGACGCTTCAAACTCAAACACTTTGCCCCATGCGAATTTCAAGGGGCGGTGACGCTTTTAACCAAATAATCCATACCTCATATCCCCCTCCAGAGTTATAATGGATTATTATTTTGACACTTCAAACTCGGTGAGTCCACAAGCTTGTAGTGACTCGTTATTAAACGATTTTACTGAATTGGTTTCCATTGAATTTTAACTTCTATGATTTCGCACTGATCACCTACGGATTGTCAGCTTTAGCTTTATACCGCATAATCATTGTCATATAGTAGTTATTGAGTCGATTGAGTCGCATAAATACGATCACCTGTCGTCATTACAAAGTGTACAGAGTATCAGCGGAATCTGACATTAGGCCAAGGATAAACATCAGATCCAATGTGTTCTTCTTCCTGGTAGGTTTTTAACATGTATACATCCATATATATATATATATATATATATATATATATATATATATATATATATATATATAAAGGTTCGCTGTACTCTGACTCTAAGTATGGAACCCAGTCGATGTCACCGAAGGGTGATGATTCTCTATGGCTACATTTGTGTTTTAAAGCGGCACCATTGGGTTCAGCGATGGCTTGCTGGGTTTGGTGATGATGCGGCTCCAAGAACCACCGTGTTTGAATGGTTTTCCGAATGCATGCGTGGCAGGAATGTTGATTATGACCACGTTTTACAGTCTAGGCGTTAGTACTTTTGCTGCAGATGCCATGGATACAATGAGCTCTCACTTTTTCCTTTAGATTGACTCGGGACTCGCCAACGTTTCGCTGGTGAATACTAAAGAAACTAAATAATCATTAGTGGTCTCACTGTTGCCAAAGCTTTCTCCAATTCTGATAGTTATAGTTCGAAGATTCTAACGTTATCATTTAGCCGGGTAATGAGACGGGCACTTGGGGAAACGATGTCATGTGAGCTTTATGTATTTTTCTTATTAATGGCGCTATTTTGGAGCGGAAGTTATATTTTTTTGTCCATCGATTGTGACCAGGTTTAGTTGGGTCCATTATAGTCTAATGTCCTCGGTGTCGATAATTATAAGGTGTTCACGAATAGGACCCCAATAAATAACTGCAATGTGATTTTGGTGAGAATTGGCGGGTAAAGATATAAATCGGTAAAGCTGACCTCGTACACAAAGTAAATAGCTCAGCATCCACTAAGAAAATACAAAAGACGCAGCATGAGGAAGTAAAATTGACTATTCCCAACTATACACCGTCCGGGGGGTTCGCGTTCCGTACTTTGGATAACTCCTAATTGCATTACTTATGAGTAGAAGGATTTTGGTGAGTATTTCTGTCCGTCGCAATCCGCCGACAATTCAGATAACTCAGCTGCCTATCCGGAAAAACACCAGACTACCGTTTCGCCCTATTGGGATTCGTTAGTGGTACGTATCCTTCGGTCCTCTACGGGGGATAAACCCATGACCGCTAGTAGCTTGTGTTAACTAGCCCGCAGCTTATGCCACTGCGCCATGGAGGACGGTAGCGGACCATCACGAATTGTTAGCTAACTGCGATATAGCCCGACGCATCCTCCACTGCCATGCAGACGCCTGCCATGCAGATGACAGCGGTTGACCTTCTGGCCTCAGGACTTCCCGGTTACGGCAGCTACGAATTGACATAGCATTTATGGAATTCGTAAGGGCGTATTTGTATTGATTATGCGTAGAAGGCTTATGGTGATCTGTTTTGTTCCTTGCAAGCCGCTAGCAGTCATGGGTTCGATCCTCCGTAGAGGACAGAACGATGCGTACCACTAATGAACCCCAATAGGGCGAAACGGCTGTCTGGTGCTTTTCCGGATAGGTAGCTGACTTATCTGAATTGTCGGCTGATTGCGACGAACAAAACTCTTAATTGCATGTCGACTGGCTGCCCAATTCTGTATCTACAATTCCAGGTCAGACATGAGCCATCGGTAGGACAAGTAGGTGACGAATGTTTATCCATCCGATAACCGCAATGCGCGGTTGTGGATGCAGGCCTGTGTGCTCATGGGTAGTCGCTGAGCGCAAGTAAGCACACATTTATAGGGATGAATGGAAGTGCCGCTGATGAATTCAAAATGATCTGGATCTACCGCGCAGCGCACCAATAAATGACGGTGAAAACGTAGGTTTGTTCACAGGAACTGAGGTGATGGCGCGCGTAGGCTTCGGTGAAGCTACTGCCAGAAATGCAGAAACCAGTTAAACAATGATGTACGGAGGAAGAGTCTGTGGTTCTGATTATAATAAATAGCGCTCGTGCATCCGAGTGGAATGCATGCGAACGCGGTTGAAATGCTGTTAAGCGAACGCGTTATAATTCAGAGCGGTTAAACCAAACAACCTCATGGAACGGACTTACAATGAGTGATGATAAGCATGGCACGATTTTAATTTTTGGACTGTATATTCCCCTACTTCCATTGCTGTGCATTTCAACTCGGAAATTGACATGGTGAAATCCTAGAAAGTATAAGTTGCATATCCAGCCACTTTTACACCGCAAAGGAAAAATATTTAAGTAGTGTAGTTAACAATGCATTTGACATCCAACGGGGAGCTAACAGCTTGCACTGCCTCAAACTTTTAAGATCGAGTTGATTATCAAACGACTAATATTTTATTTCCTTTATTAGTGCATGAACAAAACTGTTTTCTCATTGGAGCTGGCCTTTCGATAGGTCAGCTCCCCCTCAAAGTTGGTAGAGGCATCATTTATTTGTTATTTGTGTATGTAAATGTCGATTAGTTGTTAGTGTCAAACTATCGAGCGCCACTATCGTTCGCACGAAATTTCCGAAATACGCGTGCCACTGTCATGACAGCGCACATTTGCATTTGTGCCTGGATAACGCTAGAATCCACTCAGCACACTCCTTGTTAGTCACACTCTGGCGTTGACCTTAGGCGTCGTTCCACACAGGTACGCAGAATAGGTCCAGCAACCAGGAATTTCCATGCAGTGGACGCAGCGTGCGCGGTTTTGTCACTAACGTCTGGACGAAGTGAGGTACGTGTGCTGCTGGTAGAACGGTTGACGGCCCTCAATGCCGACTACTCGCTGTCATTCTGTGACCGGGTCGAGTGTTCCGATATGCTAATCCATGTCACAATTCTGACTCGGTGATGGAAAGTTTCTGCAGTAACGGATGATAACATCAGGGATGCAACCGTGAACACTTACATAGACATACAGGTTTTACCCTCAGTCCACTATCGCCTTTTCATAGTGTAGAGGTAAGCACGCCGCTGTAACAGCGTTGTTGATTTTTTCAGATGCGACTCTGACCTCGATGCGTCAGTCAGTTCGTCTCACGATCGCATGTATGCGCAACATTGTGATTTTTAAACCGGGTTTTTAGAGGTTAATCGGACATGGGAACAACCAATAGTATTTGCGATAAGCCGCCGTAGGAGGAATCGAACAACTCTGAACGGCTGATGCAATCGAGACATAAAGCAATAAGTCCGTATCTCAGTCGTCTTCAGGGAAACGGCGATGCTGGGTGCCCCGAAGGAAATAGTATAGCTTTCGGAAGGCTGGTTCATTGGACACCTCACTCTGACTAGTAGAGATTAGTAGCGCGGGGGGGGGTTCCTGTGTTTCTGCGTTCGTCGCAGCTAGGCTCAACCAGATTACTAGCGCATATCCAGGGAAACGCTTTCTTGAATGTGGTGGGGCTGCCTGAACATGTCTAACTTTGAGGAACCATGCCAAAAACTTTTACTCTGATGTTCGGCAGTCTCAAAGACACCGTTGCTCTTAAAATCCATGTTGAAAGTTAGCACGGTGTCGTATCCAAGCCGAACCAGTGCAGGAAGTTCTTTATATTTGGGAACGGAGTGCTGTCCATTCTGCGGGAATTTAACTAGAAAGGACAACGTAAATGATTGGCAATGCAAATGGAACACTTGCAGATCAGCCGTCAAACTAACGTCCAAACCTCACTGTTCGAACTGCCTAAGTTGAGCAAAATCTAGTCCCGTATTTGATGAAGATAGGGACTTTATTTGCCGTCTGGATTTTTGGTCTACCATATACATGCTGTTAGGCGAGGAGCAAAGTGAGTAAGGTTCTTATAAATTCAACTAAATGCTTGGGACCAGATATTTCTGATCTTTGGCACACTTTCGCCCATGCGAAACACTTTACAAAGGGACATTTGCCATCAGATGTGGAACGATATAAATAAATGAATACAATGTTTATTCTAGACTAAGCGTGGCTCGCCTGCACAGGCATGATCATGTTAAGAGTACAAAAGTTGATGGGATAATAGACCTTGGAACAATATCAGTGTCACATATGTTGATATATGAATGTGTGTATGTGTGCATGCAGGCATGTGTAGTCGTGTTTATGAGATATCTAAATGCTTTGTTGCACGTTTATCGTTTCGCCAGTGCCAAAGGGATGCTTGATGACGGTGGACTTGAAGCAGTTCTCCGGATAAGCAAGGGGGTGACTTTAGTTGGTAGCGAGCCACAACCGCCAAGTCACAGTGTTGTTAAACAGGCATTTGTGACCTCTTATAGGGAGAACGCTTGCCAGGCGAACACCCACCAAGTCCTGGAACACTGCCGCCGAACCATTTGCTGCAACGGGCTAAACCCGAACCTCCCAGCTGGCACTACTAGGAGGTTTTTCAGCTAGCCAGCTCCGTCATGGACACTTTTACACTGTAACTTCGATCGATTTCAAACACTGCACCGGACTAGGATATGAAAACCCAATCTTACCTACTGAGTAAATAGGCGTGAACGATTCATGAATAAATGATCGATTGAGTGGCAAATTTCACAACAACGGAGACACGATCCAGTAAACCTGGTTTGGTCATGATATAAAGAGTTACTTTGAAGTAGTTAGCAGACTTGTTTCGTGGTAAAAAAAGATTTTGTTGTAGTCATGAGTAGAGGATTTTGACATAATTAATTGTGGGTTCCGCGCAGCCAGTTCCAAATCAGGTAATCGTCCACATGCCCGAAAACGCACTAGACTGCAGTTTCAGCCTGTTGGGCATCATCAGTTGTGCGCATCCATCGGATCCATCAGGATACGAACCCATGACCACCAGCGACTTGCACCGCCAGTTTACAGCTTATGCCAATGAACCTCGGGGGACAGCTTCGGACCATCATGATTTACAAGTTTACTGTGATATAGCGCGTCTTATTCTCAACTGCTATGTAAGTTACGAAAGTTGCATAGAACAGCGTTGGGCCCGAAAGACACGACGTCCACTAACAGTAGCTTTGTACGACATAGCATTTAGCAACTCTCAGGGCGGATATACTTTGATGTATTCATAAGCTGCTGACGCGATGCAAGCCGCTGGTGCTCATGGATTCGAATCCTGATGTATCCGATGGATGCACGCTATTGATGATGCCCAAGAGGCTGAACTAGGTGTCTAATGTTTCTCCCGGCATCCAGACGACTTTCTGCTTTGGAACTGGCTTCGGCGAACCTTCCGTTAAATATATATTTGTATCCAATGATACACTTTCGTGCAAACCAAACCGAGAAGCAGTAATCACCTCAGTAAAATTTCCACATCAATAGGCAATCAGACACTGAGATGAAGCAACAAAGAAGACTAACACTTGGTATTGCACCAGAACGTAAGGAGGCTAGCGAGGTTGCCATTCGGGAAATATGATAATATGAAGATATGTTAAATAAAAATAAGTCTTAATCAGAACACAAGGACCCAACCTGCTTTGAGTCATTTAGGCGAATTGATGATGGTGGTGGCGGAGGGCACAGCATATACCACCAACAATCAGCAACCCTTGATTTTAGGATTTAACCATCAGAAACAGGATCCGTAATATAATACTTCTGGTGAATAGGATATGACAGGAGACAGTGAGGACGATTCGGTATTCCTAATTCCAGAATTCAGCCCTCTACAATAACTGTTAAGTTTTATGTTGCTTCCTCGATGCTACCTCGACGTTATCATGCATTCCTCGTAAGTGCACTTTTGCTTCCTCCGTCGTACACGCTCGGCGATGTGTGTTCCCGTTGTCTACCAGAAAACCTCAGTTTGGACGATGATGTGAGTGAACCTCACACAGGCGTCACCGACATTCTGGATGACCGCAGGTCTTTGGAACACTGGTGTGAGCACTGATCGTGTTTTCAAACACTCACCTGCAACTAGCGAACTACAGCTGCGTGTGTTTTCGACAGCGTTTGCAAGATGTATTGTTGGACAAAAGGAGTATGCCGGATGGAGTAAACATCACATACCTCATAGTATGGGATATCATCGTGGATGTTTGAAGAATTCGTTGGTTTATCGTCGCCAGAAAAGCTCGAATCAGTTGGTTCCTGCACAGAGTTTGCCACCCACAAAACAAGTTGTTGTGGCAGTATAGAAAGCTGACACCACGAGGTTCCTGATCGGCGATTATGCTTCGACAATCAAAGTGGCAATAAAATATTTTGACAGAGTTTTCAGCGCAGTGTGAACATAGAAATTGATTCGAGGTCACTAGGCCTCAGCACAATCATTCATACATAAGGCGCACCGGAATATAAGGTGTACTGTAGAATTTTTATGCAAATAGTGGGATTTTAAGTGTGCCTTATGGTCCGAAAAGTACCGTCTTCAATGTTCAACCCGATTAGGCACATCCAGCATGTGGTTGCTGATATACGAACATGTGAGTTCGATGAGTTTTGTCGGTAAAAGTTTGCTTAGGAGCTATATCATAATTTGCTCTTAGCTAATAATTGCCTTCCCGTGGGCGTAACGGTGCAAGTTCTTTAATTTTTCTACTACAGACATCAACTATTACCATTTAGCCAATGTGCTTAAGCAACAAGGGTACAGGATCTGCGGTTTAACAACGATAATTAAGGGTAAACCGAGACAAAAGATATTCTGGGGTATGTTTATACCACGGCGATTTCGGAACAGCCACAAACCTCAACGTAGTTTCTTGAATGGTTCACATGTGCATTTCGATCGCTTTATTGTTTCCTGTGACGTTTGAACCGAGAATCAAGATTCCTGAATGTTAAGGAATTTTGATTTTCACCTTGATGAGCAAAAATGTTTTAAATTGTTTCTAGCTCACATGCCAACAGTTACCTCGACGAAGGTATTTCATCTACCTACGGTATTCCATAAATGTTTTCTTTGTACACGCTGGAGTACTGCAGCCGTTGGTCCTTTTCTGACACAGCGAGTGTCCGAGTGATGATAGAATGTTAATGGCAGAGCTCAGCGTAGGTAATTAAACGCAATCAGTTAATTTTACGAAATGGAATAGATTTAATGTTTTATACAAAGAACTTATGTACCTATGGACATGGTTTTATTACCGCAAAAAGGTTAATGAAAAATGTTACAACGATGTTTACCTTCAATAATGCGAATAACCGTTACGATTTATGCGAAATGATTGGGTAATATTTATTTTTGGTATTTCCAGATAATGGAAGTTGTGACGAATGACAAGAGAATATCTGACAGAGAAACCTCAGATGTAGCACCTTTTGAAGAAGGCGATTTGGAGTCTTCTATGTGAGGCGATAAGATTTCATCAACTTAATCATGTCAGTTTGTTGAGAATCCTGAAGAAAATAGCAGGTGTACAAACTCCTACTTAATGCTGTAGTAAGCGTACACAGGCACTCAGTAGAGAACAAAAATGCATCTTAGCGAATTATATCAAGGAATGCTCGGAAGGTCATTTCGGTTTCACATGTCACTAGGTGAGGATGCTGTCCTACCAGTGCACATTGCAGTTTGACCTCACAAGATGAGGATCGTGAGATAGCCCTAAGTATGCTGCAGAAGGCAGATTACTGGGCTTCCTGGAAGGTGCAGTTTATCTTTGAGAACAGCTGAAATACGCCAAATTCTGTAGGACCATTGGACTCATTCACAATACTGTAGTTTTTTGAGTCATTTGCTGAGTATTTTAGCTCAAGAGGTATATTCTCCGGACAGGAGTTACAAGGTTGTGGAAACTGGCATAACCACAATGCTAAGACAAAACCATGTCTTTGCCTACTAAGCAAACATAAATGTAGGCATGATGGTGTCCTTTGAAAATGATATTCTTGTTCCCTTGTTCTGTGATGTCCGTGCAGAGGGAAGTTTAGTACCACAAATGTTCATTTTTCTACGGAAAATTTACCGCAATCGTTTCATCGTTAGAGCTCTACCTTAGAAGTTAAGAACGGGAAATCAATCAAGATGGATGAAGGAAAAAAAATTTTCACTATGAATTTTAGCATTTTATTAAGTTTACTTACCCTTTCCCAGAAAGTCCTGTACTCCTGATTCCGGATAACCATATTTCCTGTTTGTATACCCTAGCAGTCAATTTAGGCAAAGAATACAGCATACATTTCTATCAATACCTCCAAACTCAGCATATAAGCTGCAGTCATTTGACTACGTTCTGTATGGATCTATCAAGACTCTTATGGATAGACACTTCATGCTTGGCTGAGAGGAAATCCAGCGGTACAATGACAATTTTGACATTTATGGCATTGTGGGTACAACACTTTCACAGATATTTACATCGGCAAAAATTATCGCCTCTTTTCGTCCTACCGGACTCTGGCTAACTACTTGAAACATTTTGATCGATGTCCATAAATCTCATTTTATTCATTGTTCTGTGAAAAGAAGCTGGTATAAAGTACAAAATAAAGAGTTAAGACGTTCAATTTTATGATTACTTTTTCTTTACAAGTTACCACGTTGCTTCATGTTTGTGGCACGTTTTACTCCGGACACAGGTGCAACTTGCCACGGTGTCGGGGTGAGAAGTTACATAATAGGTGGTAATTACATATCTTTTACTCTCTAAAGTTCCTAGATTTCCAACTCTGTTCTTCTTAGTCAACCGTTAAAAGATACACTCACACGGCTCACATGTTTAAAGTATAACAAATAAATAACGGAAGTTCAAGCAAAGGTAACAATTGTTACTTGTTGCTCCGGCTCATCCTACGTCACACATACAGAGATGCGGAATTATTTAGGATTTATTCCCTAATTATGGGGTAAAGATGGCATGGGTGCAGACGTGCTAACGATAACGCAGCCAAACAGAATAAGTGGCAAAAGAATGGGCTCGCATTTTGGGCACTAGATACCAACTATGTACACCACCTAACAGAAGATTTACGGCGTTTCCGTGAGATGTCGGAATTCACAGTCGCCAAGACTGGTATGCACAAACATTCCCCGCGTGACTGTAAAACGTGCCGACGTTTGGTGTGCCTACCCCGATTTGGGTCCTCTGCTCAGTGATTACCACTATCATGCAACAATGGTTTTGTGCATGAGAAGGTGGTACATCACCACCTACGACGGATTCTCTACACAAGTAACGGCGCAGTTATATCAAGGTTAACTTCACGAGGCTCAATTTATAAGGTAAAGTCAATAGATATGATTAATCATCCCTCCTCCAAAACCAAAGTTAATTAAGATGCGCGTTTTTCAAACGGTTGGAAAGTACTAATGTTTAAACCGATGTGCCAACCATTTACGAATGAATGCAAGGTGCTCGCATTTCTATGTGTATCAAAGCTTTCTTACCCATTTCGATTGGTCTCATGGGGGGCTTTAGGAATATAAATGATCGGTCAGCAACAGCCTTACTCAGGTGCTACACTCAGGCAGAAATATTCACTAAAAGTATTCATGCAGACGCTGGCAGAAAACATTTGTAAAATTTTTGGAATGCGGCGAACACCGAGTGGGAGTACCCACTTCGCAATGGCAGTTAGCTCGGATGACAGTAACTTTTCACACACGGAAAATACATCCTTTATCTCTAACGTTTACGAAGCCAGTTACTTGTAACCAGTGAATCCTCCACAAGATATTTATTCTTTTCAAACCTTTTGTGGGAGGTGGACCTTATCATATTTGCCGAGTACTGGACTAGCCGTTTATGGATGATGAATGTCTCGGACAGCAGTCTGCTTTACTTATTTGTGATAAGTACTAGTACAGTTACTTGGTTGGACGATCCTACGAAGCTGTAGCTCATTTTTGTTTTGAAGTTGGCTCTTGTCCTGGGGGCGGGCAACAGCAGATGTCCCAGCGTACACCAAATACAAGTCGAACTGTAAATGTTTCCATTGGTCTACTAGTTACGTGTTTTGAATGCTTTGAGCTTTGCAGAACAACCCTCAGCTGATATACCGAACGGCCACCATCTTCATGTAACCCGTTTGCGTGTGGGACCCTGAACCGTGAGTGTGACATGAGAGCAAGAGAAAGAACGTGGTGGCGATAGAATTGGTCTCATCTAACCAACCAAGTAGTGAACGGAGACCAACACTTTAAGCAGAATGTGTCATAATGTTACAAACCGACGCCAGAGTTGAGCGAGCTCCCTTGTTAATTCCGGGATATCACTGAGTGTCTGTACTTACCACATGATCATGAGTGAACTTCTAGCTTGCGCAAGTAACTGGAATCTAGGGAACAATTTACTCTGCAGGGGGAAAAATTAGGGGGCATTCATATGAATAGTGGTATCTTAAGTTACAAGTGATACATAATTACTTGAAAGGTGTCTGTGCGTAGCGTAAGGTTCGTAGCAAGTAGAAGTCGCGATTAAACTGCGCACAATAATCTGCCTCGACGGGAAATCGAACCGCGGCCCACGAATTTCCGGTCCGCTGCTCTACCACTGAGCTACCGAGGGCTGACGATTAGGTGCACAATTTAATACCTGATTTCTGCTTGGTGCGCGAATTATTACCAATGAACTCACAGTAATTGTCCTGGTGTTGCAGATTGGCTCACTCACTCGTCACTTCCCAAGGGACCGAAATAACTATCCTTCTGAAGTCCAAAGGGCGATGGTAGATTACTTGTAAGGTGTTTGTTCGTTGAAAGTGGAAGTCACGATTAAACTGCAACTAGCAATACGTCGCGCACCAAGCAGAAGTCATGTATTAAATTGTGCACCTAATAATTAGCCCTCGGTAGCTCAGTGGTAGAGCAGCGGACCGGAAATTCGTGGGACCGGGGTTCGATTCCCCTTCGAGGCAGATTATCGTGCGCAGTTTTATCGTGACTTCTACCTTCTATGATACATAATTGTCAGAGCAACAATCGTAGCAGCATACGTGACCGTGCCAATGAGGTGGATCGCAAAAGACAAATAAGTACGTCCGCAAGCTTTACCACGGATCATCTTAGTTGATATATACAGGCGATTGCGTTTTCAGATCATTAATTTAAGACATGTTGTTAGAGACAACATCATTTGTACTGTGAATTGCCTTCGGACTGTAGCAGTTTGGAAAATTAAAACTGTTCACAAGACTCCAGCGATCGTATTGTTTGACCAGTACTTGCCGATAACCTTTTGCTAACGTGGGCTTTGACGTAAACGAATTGTGGTATACTCAGATGACTTGAGTACGTCAAATTTCGATCCCATCCTCCGTACACACCGAAGATCATTCTTAGCAGACTCGGAATGGCACGTCGTACAAACAACGAAAACGGTAACACAATTGTCAAATGCAGTCTCGCGGTCGTTATTCATCGGCTACAAGATGAGTTCGCGGAAATTTCATATGTTTCTTTCATATACTCTAGATTTAACGTTCTGTTGACCTATCCAACAAAATAACGTAATTCTGTATAATGCAACTTTGCATAGCTACTTCTTGACCCAATCAAATTCAGCGGAGAGATATGGGACGTTTACTGCAGTGATCAAACATTTTGGCGCCACAATTTGTTCCTTGTTTTAGCTTGATGCTTTCGTTGATGTTGTTTAAGAACCTGGTGGTCCATAAGGCAAAATATAAGTTAAATTCAGTTGACTACAGATAGTGTCTATGAGTCCGGCTTAGTAGCTTAAATTCCTTATCCATTTCTTCTTCCAGGTCAAACCATCTGCATTGGGCGATCACTTCCTAAGTGAAATTAGCGTCCTATAGCCAACCGTCTGCCTTCTTATAGCTTACTAGCCATTATCGCACCCCAGCTCATCAGCCGGTTCTTTGGCGTGCTTATGTCGTTGGCTCGATGTTGTCGGTGGTATTAACCCCATTGTGCATGTAGCTGCACTGTCTTCTGTTCGCGCTATGACGAATATGACTCGGCTTTCTCCATCCGGTCCTCGCCATCACTGCCATCTCTCTGGATTATCTAACTTTCAGCTGGTTCCGAACTACAAGCTACCACCAAACATTGTTTTCCAAAGAGTACCTCTATTATCCTTCATGGAATCATGGTCTGACCTCTAGTGAAAATAATATGCATAACATTGACCTTTCTCATAGTCCAGTGTATCACAAAGGCATAACAGCCAGCGAAAGAGGAGCTGATAAGCTCGTACCCTTGAGGACGACTATCTACACAACCTGTAATGATTAGCTTCAGGTTTGTGTTGGTAACTTGGCTCAACTACGCGATATCCTTATTAACTACCTGAGTTGCGGAGTACAAATAGTGATATTGTGTTCAGCCGAGTGTCCAGACATGAGTATTAGAGCTTTCTGAGGATGCCTGAGAACTTAGTTTGACCATCAGTTAAATGCAGGAGAATTCAGCCATGTATTTTGCTGCCACAGAAGCCAAAAATAACACTGGAGTTTAAGATTTTTAGTTTTTTGTCGCTCGGTGCACGTGTATACTACCTCATGGGTTATACTGTGTTTGTTTGAACTTTCTCAGCAACATCTAAAATTCCGGAACAGCCTAGGAAGGTACAGAATAATTCGATAAAGAAGGCCATTTGGAAAAGCCTTGTGGTAGTGGCTGTTGGTACCTTACTACTTTACCCAGTCAGCCATGTTGACATAAAAAATGTTGCTAGTTCCTCGCAACAATTTGAAAAATAGTGAAACGACGAATTTTGTCAGATGTATGCGTTTCGTGTCGGCTCGGTCTTGTGTGTCCTGTGTGAATGCATAACATGAGCTGAAGTTGTTTGTTGCGCCGTCCCTTATTTGATTCATCTTGATAAGTGCCATTTCTTTCGAGAACTCAAAGTCCTATCGCTTCTGCCTACGTAACTAGTCCCGCAGCAATATGACCATTGAATAGGGAGCTCCATAAAAATCTTCCTTCGGACACGGTTGGCTCTGGATCCCTCGATCGGCTAGTGTGGCAGGGCTTCTGGATGTGGACCCCCGAAGTTAGCTATTTGTCACTAGCGTACTAGTAATCATTTTCAGTTCTTCAGCTACACAGTCGCTTGAAAGTATTCGTCTGGCAAGACTACATAGGGTCTCCGTAAGCGTCTACATGTAACGCAATCGTGTATAGCTGGTGAACTGCAGGTACCGACCACACCATGCCACTGTTTTGTATACGGGCTACTAACCTATCCGTTAACTCGGTGGCTGGTCAGACCATCCTGCAGTTCTGCCACTCAACATCTCAGAAGACCCTCAATTTGGTGAGTGCAGCATTTGACGCCTCATCAACTTTGTAAGTCGCCGTTTGGATTAAGTAAACGCTGGAATGTCATCCAACTAGTTTTGCGGTATAAAACTTGAACTATTTCTTTGGATGGACTTGGTTCTACCACCAGCGTCGAGAGATCCGCTAGTATTGCGCCCAAGAACTGCCTGTGGACATCCCAAAAATTTGACAACATAACATATACTGGAATCGAAATTTGACATTTCCACGTACACCAGCAACGATTCCATTAATATTACAACCGGAGCTTTCTTCTACTACACAGATGTGACAGCCAGTCTTGGGCATTGGAACGTGCGAGAACAAACATTCCGCATTCAAGGCAGACGTCACTTTATTGGACATAAAGTTAAATGTAATGACAAGGAACGGCAGCATTGAGTATGACATCAGTTTCTCATTCTGTGCAACAAATAGTCCAATACAAACTACACAAGTGATGGCCAACGCGGTTCGCCAAGACTGCATCCGCACTTACCAAAGTGACCCATCGTCACACCCGCTCTCACCTCTCCCAGGATTATACCACCAACGGCAGCCAATGTGACGAAAAGACTGCTGTTCATTGCGCTTGCAGGTCTCGCCTGGTGTGGAAGACATCAGAACGAAGGCAATGAAGACGGCGGCTGTGAATATTGCCGAACTGTTAGCTCGGTTCTTTCGACTTTGTTTCGATGCAATGCAAGTTCTCACAGTGTGGAAACACCGTAGTTGGAACCGTACTAACGTCCAATCACTCTCTTGCCAATGTTATCCCAAGTAATGGAAGGTATTGTCGCAGAGGAGCTCATGGGATACATTGACAGCAACAACCTCCTAATTTCATAGCAGTACAGGTTCCTTCAAAATCGGTCTTCGACTACAAACTTGATGCTAGCCCGAGAAAGATGGACAGAGGCAGGCTATGTCAAAAAACGAGTCGTCGTCGTCGTCGTCGTCTACTTGGACTTCCCCAAAGCGTCCGATCGTTTGAACCACCGCATTCGCTTTCACAAGCTTCGAAGCTATGGAATCGGTGACGGTGTGCTGGGGTGGATCAGTAACGTCCTCAATCAAAGTCCTCTACCTGAATTCCTATAGGTAACCCAACGGAGAACATGCCATGGCATAAACTCTTAATTAATACTCTTGTTGTTAAACAAAATGCAGTTCTTGCATAACATTTGACGTTTTTCTTCTCCTGATGTGTACTAATAACAGAAACCTGGTGTTCACCGGAGACACCAGACACACTGTTTGGGATATTGGGTTACAGTAGCTTCCATAATGACTATCCTTCTGGTAAAGCTGCTGGCTGTCTGATCTACATTAAAGACATATACTTGGTTTTCCCTCTGGATAAACCACTCCTTCGGAAAATTCTTGACTCGGTATGGACTACCATTACTAGTTGCATTTACAGTGCCCCATCATCTGCAGTCACAGTAACTGATGTCTTGCTAGACACTTTTTCGTTTATTGCCGACCTTTCATATACTAATAAAAATTATCGCTGGAAATTTTAGTATGCCCGATAACCCATGGTCACATAACAAGGAACCACAAAAGGGCAACACTTTTATGTCTACCCTTGGTCGAATGGGATGGACACAGCAGGCCAAGTAGCCTACTCGGTTTGACAACACGCTTGATCTAATATTTGCTGTGGGATATTAAAATGTGTCTACATACATCAGTGACAGACTACTGGGGCTTGATCACAACATCGCTGGTTGTTCTTCCCAAAAAATTTTCTAAACCGATAGCAGCAGTGACCAAGTACCGCCCATTCTCTTCTGTGAATTGGTCAGTCTTCTCAGATCTTATGAGGTCTTTAAGTTGGGATCCGTTTTTCTTAGCGCAGTATGCAAAATTACCGGTAATAAGTTCTACCACCGTATTCGGCTTTGTACTGAACTTGTGGCTCCAGAATGCAAAAAAATGTTGAGAAGGATTGCCGCATCTGCAGGTACCTCGACAAAGGTAGCCACTAAACTAAATAACATAGAAACAGTTCAGGAAAGCAACCAATTAAACCTCACTGATGCTTTATACCAAAAATTTCATAGCGTTTTGCAATGAGCAACACAAAATGACATGCTCCGAGGAGGTAATGGTAATGAATGGCACAAACGCGACAGGTTCCAACTCAAAACATTTGGGTCGTTGAGGGAACAGGAAAACAAGTTATATTAACTTGCTTGTAAGCTCTGTTGGAACTGCCATAAACGATCACGTAATCAAACTTTAGGTCTTCCATGACTACTTCAAGTCTACCTATAGTACCAATGCCAGCGAGAAACTTCAACCCAAGCTGATAAACAAGGCAGCAATACACTCCAAAATGCTGAATTCAAACTTGGTGTTATATGTCGCCAAATCAGATAATTCTGGCCAACATGCTCAGTTGGCCCTGACAACATACCATTAATTCTAGACACACACGGTGGCTCAGACATCTCCCTGTTTCTGCTTGATCTATCTATGCTTTCCATGATCGCAGTAGAGTATCTTATGCACTGCAACCGATCGATTATAATACCACGACACAAAAGTGGTTCCACGCAAGAGGTAAACATTTACCACCCAATCAACCATACCTTCATTATCTCCAGAATCATGTTGGCTAGTTAAAGAACGCATAACAGAATATTTGCGTTCTATGCTCCTTATCAGTAAGCATCAGCACGGTCATGCACTATCTGTCAGTTAGAGTAACTTAATTATGTAACTAGAACAAGAGACGCCGGAAGTTTTATGGTTGTATTATTACTTGATATCTAAAAGGCCTTTAACCGTGTCCAACCTAACTTATTGATTTGAAAGCCCTTGTCTTATGCGATCAAAAATTCGGTTCTAAATTGGCTGTCTTCCTATCTCGAGGGCAGCAATCAAGTCGTCCGAATCGGTAACTGTACATTTGAAACCATTGGAGTATCTGGTGGTGTGATTCCAGAAAGCGTGTTGGGTGCTCTTTTATTTTTATCTGCCTCTACCAACTTTTGATGAAATTAGGTTCGGGAAGGCATCTCACTTCACTGATGATGTTAAAATTTTGCATTATTCCACCCCTGGGCAAGGTAATCCTAATTTCACCTGAATTTAGTCTGGCTTGTCCACATTAAAGCACTGGAGTAACTCCCAGAACTTGCACTTCACCACTGACAAGTGTAATCCAGTGTATATACTTGGTTTATTCTCAACTATGTGATGCCTCGCTCAGCTAAGCTTGTCCGATCATAGGTACAAAGGAAATGCAGAAGGGTTTTACAACGCTGCTGTACACAACATTTGGGGTTCTAATTCTATTGATTCCTACTCTCTTGATTTCATTTCAAAATTCGTCGGAATCCACGACAATTGTAAAACTTTCCGATATATTTAGGCGAATGGTTGGGAAAAGAATCCAAAATAATACGCTTTTAAGAGGTGTGACAATATATCCACGAAAAATGTAATTTAACTATCCATAACACTGCTATATAACAATAATTTATCAATAGTGAAGGTGTATGAGCAGACACGATAAAACGACAACGGTAAAACTGAGAACCGCATCCATCATGAAAAATAAATCAGTTCGAACTAACGACGTACCGCAAACAAAAGATAATTGTGTTAACACAGGGTAAATGGAATTGGGGACATAAATTTTGTTGCTTAGTGGTGACCATCAACAACTCATCCTTTCAGTGGGTCCATGTCTTGCAGGCACTCACGCCTTTTACCTAGCTGTGTGCTAGAAAGGAAGCACTATTTAAAAGCTAAAGAAAAAGCTTGCCTATTCAATCCACCAATGTGCGCATATTTTGAATGCCATTAGTGGGTATACTAGCTAAGTAAGAGCACAGTGAGAACCTGTTTAGATGAAGACAAAATCAAAGATAAATCCCATCTATGCAACTCATCGATTTGTTCGTGACGGTGACAGTTCACCGAACCTTCTAACCTTAAACAACCCTTCCATTCATGTGTGTGAACCTGCTAAGGTGATGAAAGATGGCTCCCATCCATATGCCTTCCGGTCTTAATCCTTTGGATTTACACTGGATATAGGGTGCGTGGATGGAGCTGTGAGTGGTGCAGCGCAAGCCACCCATAGTCCCTCTGTAGGGGCAAGCGTCCTGTGGTTGTCTCATTGGCGGCCGCTATGACAGGCAAATCCAAGAACCGGATGCAGTCAACTATAGATATTTCTGTGTGGGGCGCAGTCCGAGACCTTGGTCTAAGATATTTAGCTGCATTTAATTTTTTCGAACGTTGTATTCTTGCAGGCTCCTGTTAGCAAAATGATTGACTACATAAACCGAACTCTTGTCTGGGAATTCCAGGCTTCAAGTCTTTAAAATGTGTGTCGAGCCGAAGCTTGAATACTGTATAGTTGTGTACAAAAACCTGAGAAAAGTTACATTAAAGCACCACACCGAAACAAATAACCAGCGGCGTCTTCCAAGAAAGTGTGTTTGGACCACTACTTTGCTAATCTACGTAAAGAATATATGTGACCCGAAGAAACATGGACACCCATTTCTGCTTGCAGATGACGTTAATCTGGTCTACTCATTTCCTCCAGACCAACTACATATATGTTTGGGAAACATCTGTGAAGACCTCTCCGCACTAAATATAGCTAGTGATGGTTTATTAATGGAGTTCTCCGCAGTGAAATCCCAAGCCCTTAGGTACGGATTCCGAATCCCAGAAGGCTCTATCACACTTGCCGGAAACGTGATCCGAACGTCTGATTCAGCTCGGGACTTAGAAATTAGGTATTTCGACTCTTTCAATTTCTCCGAACATGTGCTTTATCAGGTTGCGAAAGCAAGGCAGTTATGTGGATATATCACCAGAACGTTCTCCCTGTCTGAAGCACGGTTTGAGTCATTCAAGACAGTAGTACGACCGACACTGGAACACAGTACCATCGTTCACAGCCAATTGAGAAAGACAGAACGTCTCTAGAAAATGTCCAACGATCATTTACCAAGCTGCTCATGGGACGCTGCTCAAACCTGTTATTCTGATCGCTGTCGAAAACTCCAACTGGATCCACTTTGGCTGAGACGCTTAAAGAACAACCTCGTTCTCTTCTACAACATTATAAACCAACGAATTTACGCAGACAGCAGCGCACTTGAACTACGGAAGAATTCAGTCTACCCCACACCCAATGGTGGCTACTTGATACCCACAAACCTTTCAAATCATAAAATACGATCGAATTTCTTCTTAGTGAGATACACTGATCTGTGGAACAAACTACCTCTACAGATATGCATGAGTGCAAGCCATGTCACATTTCGAAATTCCCTTCAGACTTTTCTCACTATGTTAAATGTGTTGAAGATCTTTAACTCATAACAAACTCTAGAAACATTGACAGAAGTGGGTATAAAAATAGATGCGCAGATATTCGCTTACAACTAGCTTTCCCACTACATGTCATTACCTACAATACCAAATCCTGTATCTGTGCAGCCTAGTATCCCCTCAGTTATATTATCTACTCTTCTACCCCACAAACTAGAAAATGATGACGCAAATATTCGTAAATTTTACATATTAAGTGCTCGTGTCTACGACCCGAGGAAAAATATGATCCGAAATTCCATTAATAAAGTTTTCTTTACTATTATGATTTATGCTGCATAAACCATGCAACCTATTCACTATACAAATGATCGCTCCCGCTTATAGGGTTGTGTACCGTTTGTTGGTAACTATACAAATTAATTAGTTAATCAAATTAGTTTATATTTCAGGATTGGAGTATTATGATGGAAATGTGGAATAGTTGTTAGCACCGATTGCGTTACACATTTAGTGCAACTTACATTGCAATGGCTTAGATTCCAACACAGCTAAAGTAGTCAGCACACACTCCGATAACTGTGGTGGTGTGAGCACTCGTGAAACATGGTTTAGCCCTGCTCATTTAAGCACTGATCCACTGAGCACAAAAGTGCATCGGAATCAATTACATTTAACCAAATAAAGCGAAAGTATTGATTTTGGGGACAATAATGGTATTACAACGAGTGTAGCAAATTAATAAGGATGAACTGAACGTACGACCCTGAAATCAAGTGATCAGAAGATAAAAATATGAGGAGGAGTCCCACGTCACGTCAACGCGTAATGGAACCGTTAATTGAGGCTCCGACTAGAACCAGAATGCAAATCAACCCAGCACAGTCACTCCGTGTTATTTCGCAATGGCAATGACTGACAAGATCGGTGTTTTAATCAACTGGACGATGTGTTGGTAATCAAAAAAATAACGCATAAGTGCAGCTTGGTTACTGGTGCGCTAATAAAGGACCAAGTCACAGTAAGTGGAATGTGTTGAATAGGCATTCCGCTGCGACATCAGAGGATATTTGAAACAACTGGAGGATATATTGACAAACATTAAATGGTCCATTTGATGGCTGTCATTGCATTTGCGAATATCTTTGTCGGAAAGAGCAGATAACCAAGATCGTTGTTTACTAAGTGTAAACCGCTTACGTATACGGCGCGCACCAGACGATCAGACCCGACTAACTTACTTGTACAGCACCACGTATGGTTATTCCGATCTGTACAAGTTTATAAACAGACCTGTTTCTGTTTCCTGCTGCGATGCCTGAACAACACTTATATCGGTCATTAGCAGAGTGAAATACATAGCGTCTATTCATACTGTTTGCTTCAGAGGCGCACATAGAATATTGAGCTTAGATTCAACCCAGTACTCTAGTCGTCCTCACCTGTAGTTGACAGCCCGCCCATTTCCCGCTGCTAAGCAGAGGTATCAGTAGAGCGCTTGCTGGGTTTTTGCGAGTCGTGTTGCTGGATACTTTCGGCCAATAGCCACAGTTTACCTAAAAATAACCTTTCAATGGAACGGATCGAGAACTTAAAATATATATGTGGAGCTTGAAAATACTCAACTGCTCAAGGAGCTGTGGCTTAACGACCAAAGTGTAAGCCGCCAACCACTATGAGTTGCGCACCGCTTTCAGCTCAGGCTATCTTCTATCTGACGTGTCCAAATGAGGACGAAATCGGGCAGTCGGAGAGTGCGTAGTTGGAAGAAATCAGCTGCGAAACTCTCCACTTCGGATGCGGTCCTAGTGATCGAAGTGGCATAGGTTTGTTTCAAAGCAAACTGTAGTCTCAATCGTGATTGCGTATCGCAATCCAGGCACATGGCGTTTACTCCAATAACCAATAATGAACTTCTAACCGCTATGTCAAGCGCTGCTGTAGAGCTCTGGCCTAGTGACCAAGAGGAAATCCGTCATCTACTGTGTTGGGCTTCCCCCTCAGGTCAAACTATCCCTAACTGACGAGTCCAAGTCAGTAGGAAACCCGTCGGTCGTGGAGTCAGTGTTGGTTGGGAGCAACGCCGAAACTCTGTACAACCGGCCAGTTATTTGCACGAAAGCTCCAGCAGACTAAGGAAGATGACTGCAGTAGCACTCATGGCAAAATGGGTAAAACTACGATGACCGAGAAGCAGGTGGATGAGCAGTCGCGTTACTGATCAAAATGTCGTTCCAATGTGCACATTACAAATGGAAGACTCCTCAGCGTTTCAAGTTACCATTCATCTCACTTAATTGATGGCGGTAGAGTGCTTAGATATTCGCTGGCTGCGTTGAGTTCGTGCTTTCAGTTGCTTAAATATTCCAGTTTGGAGGAATATCTTAGGTGATCCAAACTGAAAAAACCCAACCGCACTCTTGACGTTGCATGAATCCGCTATCAGCATACGCTCAATTTGCTACAAGTGCAGTGGAACGCCGGATGTGGCAACCTCTGACTCTTAACTTTCGCATTCCTCTGGAACACTACTTATAAATGGTAAAGCACAGTGAAGGAGCAACGCATCCTTCAGTGTAAAATGTAAGCCTAGAAACTACTGGCAAGCGGGTTGGTGGCCATCTGACAGATGATTGCATATCATTTTTAGGTGCGCACTCTATGCGAAGTTAAAGTTTAATTAAGACCTGTCTCAGACGTCTGGTAGCTGACCCAATCTGGTCGCTTAGAGTCGCCACAGCGTTTGGAGGCAAAGCACAATAACTCATCTCCCGCAGCTTCTTCAAGTATGCGGCCGAAAGCGAGAAGTTCTCGTTGATGTATGAGATACCCGAATTAGCCGTGTGCTGCCTTTAACAAGATGTGTTCCACACCACTTACCATGTGCCGCAAGGCGGAAACGATTTGTGCCGAGATGTGTTTGGCTAACGAATCCTCCATTTGACCGTGTCGCTTCAGATAGGAGTGTAGCTCACCTGCGGGTGCGTACTCCATGATGATGAACCATTTGTGTTGATGCTCATACACTTGAAACACTTGGACAATGTTGGGATGACTCAAGCGTTCCATGTTGGCCAACTCTTGGGATAGCAATCGCCTGGTTTTGGCGTCGAATTTGGTTCGATCAATCACTTTGACGGCCACTTCAACTGCAAAACAAGAGAGACAGCATAGATCTCGCAATGTTTACTGTGAAGAAACCAAAAAGGAACAATCGGCTGTATGTATACTGTGGTGGACTGAAGTTAGACACTACTGCATCAGTTATCAGTAGCGTGGCAACTCCAGGATGCGAAACCGCAACCAGTCAACAACAGGCCGTGGTAATTCATCCAAAGGAGAGGAACACTTTGGAACCGCAATTATATGCGCAGAAAGAAACCAGCATCATGTAGCCTCCAACAGGGATTGAAAGATGAGTGTAAGTCTCGTTAGTCGGAACGAACGCACTTAAGATTAGCCACGTTTGAAGCAGTGCGTAACACCGTTTGCACCTCGGGTTCTTACAATACGGTAATCGCCCTCTGGGGGTCAGCCTTTTTAAGGCAATCGGGTACGAAATATGCTCGACTTCGTTTTGCTAACAGGCACCAGCAACTCCAGACGTTGAAATAAAAATAGCAACGAAAGCTCGGTGTAACCACTTGTTTTATTAGAAGTAATGGGAGCAGCAGATGTGAGAGTTGCCGTGACATCATCTAGTTACTCTAAATAAACCATAAGGATTAATTACTTGCACTGCAGACGACCATTTGAACAAGTTATGTGCACCTATGGGTGGAGTTCACATGCCACGTGGGGCCAACGATTCGTCAAACACACCTTGACAGTAGGCGTTCCAAGCCGCAACAGCAGTAGTAGCAACTGCATAGAATCCTGACGACTAAAGTTGCAACCGCTTCATAGTGGAACAATGTGACGCTTTGTCTTCGTTACGATGTCACCTTCTCAGCTGCTGTACCTTCGGTCAGTGTCTGCTATTTTACCAAATCACGCATTCCTTCGCACTTGTAGGGCGACAATTCTATAGAAAACTTGGTAACAGTTAGAACAACCGACAGGCGAACCAAGAAATTTACACTTTGTCTTTTCGGAGCGGTTCGATGTCATAATAATCGCAGTGCATACAAAAAGTGGTAGGCGGTTTGGATCCATGATTGTTACTGAAGCAGTAATGAAACCCCTCCAACAAAATATAACGCTTTGGAAAATTCGGGATAAATATTTGTGTTAGACAAACCTATGGCAGTGACCAGTATTTTCATAAAGCCAATGTACAACATGTTGTCTCAACAGGGACATATTGACAGCTTCATAGAAACCAATAGAGATGGTCAAACGGAGTAAGGAACGTTCGCATTATGCACAGCCATGCCTAGTATAACAAATCAGAAATGTTGTCAAGCAGGTGATAGCATCTTTTCACAGGCCCAACCATCACCGGGTAACAATTTCAAGATAGGTAGTCAAAAATGACAAATGTCGCGCTGCAATAACATGAGCAGTTGAACTGATGGAATTCATTGAGTCTTTACAAAACTGCTGCCCTAAGATTGGTCGGTACAAGTATGCGGTTGTGGTTTATAGTTTACATCCGCGGAACATACTCTGACCTTGGCCCCGGCAGAAATGCAGTCGCGACTATCGCTTGTCCCAAATAAACTAACAAAGCACTGGATCAAACTTCCATCACAGCTGAAGTGGGAAGAAGTAAACCCCTTTAGATATTTTCAGTTGCAATTTAAACAAGCGAACCTCATGTGCCGAATAATGATTCCCCTTCAAATAAAATGATGAAGTCAGAATATCGTAAACCGTGAACGCTTGTTGCATTTAACGAGACAAAGGAATTTGGCAGTTCGCCTCTATCCGCCTCTGAGATGGGCAAGGCAATATCACTTAGCAGTAATCGGTCTAACGCCATCGAGACGCACTAACAACACATTTAGTAGATGAGTCGTCGAGTCACCTGCATATACATAGTCAGAAAGCAGACCAGCAATTGAGTTTATCAAGGGGTCCATGGATCTTTGGCTCGTTTAAAAATGTGAGCAATTTGATTATGAATTTGATGCAGTATTACTGAACTCCGATCCCCACCTCAAACACTATTTGGTGTCAAACATGTGGACATTGTCCGCAGTGGTAGTTTTTCATCACCTTGCAACTTTCAAACATAAAAATCAGAAGACATAGTTTGTGAGATGAAGCAGTCATTTCATGCATTCCTATCAATCACAAAAACAAAGAACATTAGAACATAAACAAACGGCAATCATGGGCAGCAAAACGCATGGACTACTATGGTAGGCTTAGAGCCACTGTTAGCTGTATTCGAATGCCCAGCGGTGATCGTTCGCGGCTGCTCATCTCGACTAGACTTGTGCTAAAGTGTTCGATTAAAGCGCCGGTGGCAAAGCAGTGCATGCTCCACCGTCAATACAAACTTACCTATAGTTGTGCAGACAGCTACGTCTGGCGCACTGACAGAGGTCTATGTGTCAGAATCAATGAACACATCCAGAGGTGGTTACGCAACCGCATGGGATCTATGGCGACGGAATTATTTGGCTTGAAAAACCCAGCTACCTCGGCGGTCACCAGGCACTTGCTGACTACTGGTCACCCAGTCGATCCTGATTAATCGTTCACAGACCTAATACGCGATCAGCGGCACCAAATCCTTAGGCTATTGGAGGTTATCGTTATCGATCGCGGACGACCAACACTGTGCATTCAAAACAGCTGAGAGTGGATCTAAGCCTACCATGGTAGTCCATGTGTTTTACTATCTATGATCATCATTGGTTTATGTTCCAATGCTGCAAGATTTTGTGATTGCTAAGGATGCAGGAACTCACCACGTCATCTCCCAATCTACGTCTTCTGATTTTTATATTTGAAATCACAAAGGGAAATGCATGTTTTGAACCTTGCAGACTGTTGAGAAAGTAAGCTGAACAAGAGGCTTGTTTGTGGATGCAACAATCTTGATTTATTCGTTTTCCCATTTATTTTAATCGTGGTGTCTTTAACTTTCAGGAGAGATGTTCGGGTAAATTTACTATAGACACATAGTGCGTCAACTGGAATGTGTACCGAAACACAGCTCTTTACTTGTGTAAACTTGTCTAGGTTATATAGCCATAAACCGGATATCGAAGTGTGTTGGACACAATTACCATAACTCGCGCAAGCAGAATAACAATAAACAATAATGGTGCTGAAATGTGGTTAAAGGCAAAGAGAATGCAAAAAAGGAGCTAGGAAATAAGCGCGTAAAATTAGTCAGGATGGAGTAAATATTAACAGCTAGATGTAAGAAACTGAATGCAGGAGCGCTGCTGATTGCACGAATGTGCCACGTCTGACAGGGTCCCGAACAACTGAGGTATACTACCTTGGGGTCCCCATCCACCAAGACGACATGCTCAACCCTAACCAAGTCTCTCGGTCAATTTCCCTGTGTCTTTATACTACGCCATCGACTGGCCACTGCGGTTTCGCACAACTTGGTACAGCAACGGTATATAATACACTCTGAGAAAGGTAATCATCGGGCCTGTGTTCGTGCTTTTATCAAATTGATTGATGCCTCGGAGATCCAATCTTATTTTGACATCTCAAGTTGGGAGAAAACTGATCAGGCGATCGGCAAGTCGCTCGGTTCTGCTCAAAGATGATTTGTTTCACTAAAATTTACATTAGTCTTGAGTTATATGTGAGCTGCTAGACTAACTTATGTTTTGAGTTTTGAGTGACGTTTTTCGGTACGCTGAAGAGTATCACTCAAGAAAACTCCCTTTACCAACAGCCTAGCGTCTGTCTAGGAAGTGGACGTAATGGGAAAGTAGATCAACACAATTTGCTATCCTTCTCATTACAGCCAAATTGTTGCGGAGATGCACAGTGCTACAAATGGAGTCAATCTTCGTCAGCTATACCCTGCAGATAAAACGACTTTATTTTCAGTTACTCGTCGCTACCTCCTCACGTGGCATTGATCGTACAGTAACTGAAGCCGGTAGCAACCTAGAAAACTACCTCGACCTAAATACGAAGATTTAAGCAATCTTGAGGATATCACGAACATTGTTTGATACGCTACCTCGAGTTACCTCCCACAGTAGACGTATAGAGCCCTAGTTGCTAAGGTAACTGGATGAGCTGTGACACGGGAGCACTGGCCCCATTCAGACTGGTTACATTCAGGTTAACATTGCATAAGCCTTAGCATCTTCTTGAATAGCTTGTCCCAGCAGGATCAAGTTTTAGGGTCCGAGTGAGACTGTGACACATGTTATCGACCTCGATAGATCTCGCGTTTGGTGAGCATTTTCCTTCTTACTGTTTTGAGTGAGCCAACTGTACCTGGAGTCTGAAGTGGATCGAGGATCACCGTTTGTCTGAGGACCATTGTGCTGTCTGTCCCTCTCAATGTCGATTAAAACGCCCGGATACTCTGTCCAACCAGAAACATCTATCTGACGCTGCACGGCGTCATTCGCATGTGATCTGTGGACAAATGCGTGCAGAAGCTAATCAATAACCCTTTGACAGAATAGTCCACCATGTGATGAAAGTACCGCGCTTTGTACCGTGATTCTGCTGTTTCAATTCTTTCCCACCTCCTGATCGAATGACCGAAAGTCATCATACCACACAGCAGTATGCTTACCGATATGCAAGTGCGCTGACTGAATGTTGACGAGTACAAAGAATTCCGTTGCATCAACTGACTATTGCAGCATTAGGTGCATGGTGTTCCCTCTAGACTCGTTCTTGTTACGAGCGTAGCTTGAACAGATCCATGTGACAAACTGGTACTCCGAATGGCGGCTTGATCAGACACTTGTAGGAGTTACGATACTACTTGCTTGAGTACTTGTGCTATGACAGAACAGCCCGAACTCTGAAAGTCCCCTAAACTTCACCAAATATTTCCAAGTGTGTTATATTTTTACGGCCGGAAGATGGTGTTAGGTAAGGCATAACACCGACCTTACCTCTCCATTCACTGCTAAATGTGGCGGCAACACCCTTGATTTAAGGCTGGTTAGCGCCGAAACATCACTGAGTACGACTCTAAACTTTGTAGGATTACTCAAGTCGCACGTTTGACACGTTTTCAACCCGCTAAAAAACAAACAAGCATTACTCACGGATTAAATGTTGTGTGCTTCACAAATCATGTCATGTGGTCTTTAGGAAGTTTCAAAGAGACCAAAAGGAAAATAGGCAATGCTTTTCTGTCAATAAGCTGGACGCTTCTTTTTAGGTGCTTGCGAGGTTCTGCCTTCGGGACCGCTTTAGACCACAATGCATTGATGACCAGTGAAACCAAGATTTTGTCCAAGAGTTCGTATGGAACGATACTACTAACCACCGAGATACAGGTGACTGCGTGATTCATCGGTCGTCTTTCAACTAGGACTGAGGATCGCATAATTTTAGAGTGTGGCAGCTCAATACTGAGCAGTTCTCATCGAATAAACGCTAGACAGTTGTGGTGGCGCCGTTATTGATCCACGCATTTTCCGGTCGTATTGTAAACCGTCAGACTCTTAATAATCAGGTGTGGAGGAGGGTTTCGTTAAGTCCGAGGACACTTGTAGCTCGGAGTAGGAAAGATGGTGCTTCTGTGTCTTTGAAAGACATAATAAAAAGGTAGTATGGCGAACAACATGTTTGTAGCTAAAACACCTAGCTCCGAGAATAATGTAGTACAGCATAAAGAAGGCAACCACAGGCTGAACATCAATCGGACCGGTCTGTCTTCCAGACTACGGACCACGCGACTCCCAGTTTTTGAACTTGTTGGATGTCATGCCCCGCAACACGCATTTGTGGCGCCTGTGTTGTACTACCGCATTACCTAATGGCAGCTGTTTATTCGAACACGAAAACTCCAGTAAGTACAAATCAAAACTGGCGTGTGTAAAACCCAAAAATCTTCGTTGACTTTCCTCCAGTGTTTCGCCTTTCTCTTCTGCTATTATTCCGATAGCTCATTGTTTTACCAGACAATATATGGTTGGCGGCATCCGGTTTCGGATTTGCCTGTCACTGTGGCAAGCCACAGGACTCCTGCGCCTACAGAGGGACCATGGATGGCTTGCGCTGCACCACCCACAGCTCCATCCACACACCCCATATCCAGTGTAAACCCGAAGGAATAAGACCGGGAGGCATGACCAGACAATATATATATATATATATATATATATATATATATATATATATATATATATCAATTCCAAGGTGCTGTGCATCGAATGAACAGAGAAACAAACGGTGGTGCTTCCTTACATCAGAACGTTTCTGAACTAACAGCACGCTTACAACAGCCACACAGAATAACAAACCACCTGCATTCCTGAAAGAGTGACTTTCAAAACCGAAGGATCAAATCAAACAAGCCAATGAAGTCAATGCAATATACCAGATACACTGCAGTGAAGGTGATAAGCACCAAATCGGAAAAAAGGAGGGAAGCCTTCCACACGGGTCACAGAGCATTAGAAGCTCATAAGAAGACATGCTTTATATTAAGTGGTTGCTATACATGAGGATGAAGCAGGAAAACGTAAGGACTTTTACATGTGAAAATACGCAGCAGACTACAGAATCCCTCGAAGCATGGCAACTCCACAAACCATTTGATCAATCGACACATTGAATTGGACGACATCTACGCAAATCTACCGGCAAGGAACTGTTGCCGCAGTTAGGCAACAGTGTCAACCACTGAGGAAGATGAGCCAGTCACGAGACACGGGTCCAAGTTAATTGTCATAGATCATCTGCACAAACGACAAATGACGATGAGCTAAAAAACACGCATGTGACTACCCGCTCTGCATCGATGCACTTAACGCATTGATTGTGTCACTTCGACTATTGACGAAATGTTTCCAGCGAAACTGTCAAGCTCAGGGAACAGTTCGTTCAAATAGTAGTCAGCAAAGGCTAGCTACGTTCGCTCCCATATAAAAGCTTTTACTTCCTTCCTATGGAAGCGAAGTCGGTCAGGTGTGTTTATTCAGACTACCTTATTCGGCACCTTGCCATTCCATCCATTTCAGAGGCGTCGGTTGATGGAGGCGATAGCTTAGGGAAAATTAGAAAGAAAGAACTGATCTTCTAGGTCACCGTACAAAACTAGGTGTATATTTGACCGCCCATGGCTCATCTACTTGTCACCATAACAACGGAGACACACTGTACATGTGGAAACAGCAGCAAAGGTTCTCGTTTGGACACGGCATGCTTCATTTGTGTGCACATGGGTGTGCGGCCTAGTTCTTAGTCACCCTTCAAACAAAGGGTTTTGCTGCTTTGTGAAAATGGACACAATTCTGCTTCGTGACGATCCGGAGCACATTCGCCCCAGTCAAAGTGAGATTTTGTCATCAGATGTTGTCGTAAGACTGAAACACAAGGTCCCACACACACATGGCTTTCTGGAGTAGTGATTTACGACTGTGCATCGGTCAGAGATTAGCAGATGGAATCCGGAGCACGCATATCGATTTGTGCGACTACCATATACCACACAGTGGAGGAAGGTACACATGGCGAACAAACAAAGGGCGCTCCATGATGAATGGATTTTCTAACTATTTGATGGACTTCATAAAGAAATCTAAAGATACCAAGACCTGCTACGTTGCTGACTTTGAGATTTGCTTACGTGGGACACTATTAAAAAGGTCCTCATCCAGTATGTAACAACATCACCAGTTCATTATCAAACAGGGTAAGCTTAGGATAAAATGTGGCAAACACGTTGATCACAACTATCATGCTCATAACCAGTCACATGAAAATAGCGAGCTTTCCCTCCTTTCAAGTGACTGCATTCAATTAGGTTGCACAACAGACTTCATTTCTCACGGTGCAAATCGCCGCCTCCGTTCGTATGCTGGGTTTTATATGGCTGCCCGGTGCACTGTCCTTGTGGCCGTGCTAGGCTCGAACTCAGTGTGGAGCGGACTACGGTCCAGCCATCGCCTCGTGTGCGTATGATTCCCTAAATACGGCCTGATTTGTTTGCCTGAGAAGCAGTGTGGGCCGGCTCCGTTGATGAAACGTGGGTCTTATCCACATGCCTCCCGGTCTTATTCCTTCGGGTTTACACTGGATGATATGGGGTGTGTGGTTGGAGCTGTGGGTGGTGCATCGCAAGCCACCCATGGTCCCTCTGTTGGCGCAGGCATCCTGTGGTTGGCCACAGTGACAGGCAAATCCGAAACCGGATGCCGCCAACCATGTATGTATGTGTGCCCCATGCTGAGGCTGATGTTGCATTCTTGATGCTTCTTCACCGGATTTGGGCTAAACCAACTTACACTTAAACTAGGGCTCTTTAAGCTGCACAAATTTCATTCCACTTTATTTAGTTTGTTCTGCCCACCTGAATAATCTTCTATTAACTGGCTATGTTGCTTAGGCTAATTGTGCATATCTTCGTTAATTTTATTGCGTTTGTTGCATTTTTAAGTAACTTGTGGACATTTTTCGTTATCGCGGATTCGTTGATAACCAACTTACTTCATATGGTAACTAAGCGAAGAGTTATGCCACCGTATCTGTATGCATTATTGGCTTTATTTTATTTCATCTTGTGGCCGGCCACAGTGACCAGCAAATCCGAAACCGGATGCCGCCAACCATATGGCTGACCGGACTTTCCAAATAATCAGGACTTGTATATGTCAGGTACATTAATCAATGCAATACTACCATCTATGCTACTGCTGGGAATCTAACCATTTTCTGCACGTCAATTGTTCGAATAAACCGGAACGTTTGGCTTTCCTAACTGCTTGCGAACACAGATCTACGAGTGTAAGTTTGGCCGTCCCACAGGATGGAGCCGATGCATTAACATGGCTACTGAGCGGAGTTATAGATGGGTTGGCTCCGAATGAATTATCTCTCTTGCTGCTGTAGTTAGGAACAGTTTCAAACTCCAAGCCACCTCTAAAAAGGCTCTTGAGTACTCATTCATACGCTTTTGTGCCTATGATTAAGTTTTCCTTCAGGTTTACTTCTGGTGTTTGAATTAGGCTCCTTGGAATATGCTATCTTAGAGCGCTCAAGTTCATGGTACAATAGCCATCTAGCTTAAAACCTGCAAGATTTTATTTTTCTGGTCAACCAACATACTCACCCTGCTAACTCATACGTTGATAAGCCACAGCTCACTCTCGAGGTACAAAGTCACCGAGTTTGTAAATGCTAATTCAGTCCCCGGATAGTTTGCGCCATCCGCTCCAATTTTGCAGGTAGTTGGAAACCGCCTGCCTACGGTGACGTTAGTAGCTACGAAACCGTCTGTGTACGTAGTTCCTATAGCCAGGCTATGATGTAGCGGTGAGTTTTAGCATCGCTATCCGGTAATCCTACCCACCCCATTAACCCAGTGTACAATAAGGTACATCTACAATTATCGACAGAACTCCTGCTCATGAGTCCCCTGCGATATTATCCCTGGTTATGTATGTATGTGAACGCATGTGGTGGTGCCGTCCTTCACGGAGAATTCAATATGCATCAGAACAACTTCGAGTGTCACCGCATGCCTGAAACCAAACTTCACCGATCTTAAAAGATGAAGTCGTTCCTAAGGACTATGACTCGGAAATGCATGGCATTGGGAGACTTGGTATGGCTCGTTCACATAGCTCTCCGTGCGAGGAAAACTGGGATGTATGCAACACAAAGAAACCACGGATCCAAACTCAATCGGGAGGATAAAGTAACTAAGCAACAAGACCTTGTGAGAAAACTTTCCTCTAACCCCAAACTGTTATACAAACATGTAAACAAAGTTCGTCGGCATAAGCGAGGAATTCTTGCTCTGCACACTGCATGCGGATTAGCACGAACAGCACAACAGTCGACCAACTTTCTTGGACAACAACCGGGCCGTACCTTCCAAAGTGTGCAATCACCTTACATCCTGTCTACGCAGCTTTTGCCACCGTCAGACCTTAACCACCTGTTTTACGAGTACAGCCGTACTAAAACAGATGATGCGGTTGCGCGAGTACAGCCCCATTGGTGCAGACGGCAATCGCCCGAAAGCGTTGAAAGTTGCTGCTATGCGTTTAGCTTAACCATTAATAATACTGTTTCAGCCATGCGTTAACGAGATGCACGTCTCCACTATATGGAAGTACGGGATCATCACTCCAATCTACAAAAGTGGTGGTCGTGCAGGAGCGGCAAATTATCGCCCGATAGCACTGCTTCCCGTGATCTCCAACATCATGGAGTCCATGTAGCTGAGGTGCCTGGAGAGTAGAAAAATTCTCGCTCTGGAGCAGCACGGATTTTGCTAAAATCGGTTTTAGACTACTAATCAGTTGATAACTCGTGTATGTTTGATGGAATTTGCGGACGCTGTTGTAGGAGCAGATGCAGCCTAGCTAGGATTCTTAAAGGCACTGGACCATTTAGACCATCAATTCTACTGTAAAACTCCAGATTTATGGGATCGGCGATCCCATTCTGCACTGCATATGTGACTTTCCCGTACAATATCCCCTGAACGTGTGGTTTCGCAGCGCCCTATCGGAACCAATCAAAGTTCAGTGCCTAAGGACTCGATACTCGGGCCCCGCTTGTTCCTGGTATTTGTAAATGATCTCGTGAGCGTGCTATCTTCAAAGTTCCTACTATCTAAACATATGGCGTGCTGTCCTCACTCTAGAGGTTTACACAGCCCTACAAAATGATCTGGATAGGGTATACACATGATCCATCAAGAAGATGCTGTATTTCAACAACACCAAGTGCAAAGTTCTCAGTATGCTGCGTCTGGGTATTCACAAGTACCAATTAGGGCCACAGCTGCTGTGCAGCGGGCTTTCCGTGACTGCGATCTCGGCGTGCTCGTGCAACATAACCTTGGTTGTTGAGGCAAACTGCAACGGCAGCAAAGAAAGCAAAGTGGCACTTCAGCATTCTTCCTAGAGCTTTCGGGAAGATTGACGTATCGGTTCTTTCGAAAATGCTTGATGAGTACTTGAGGCTGCACGCGGAATACGCTATCTAAACACGGCAACGCCGGAAGAAACACCACCTTACCGCGCTCGATACTGCACAACGCAGGGCGACGCAGAACGTCAGAAGTTTGTCCCGACTTCCATACATACTCAGGTTCAAAGCACTAAAAATGTACAGTAGACGTTACCGGCGTCTACAGGGCGATCTCATAACGGTGTAGCAGATTCTAAAAAAACCTACTACACATGCCACACTCTTTTGAAACTCAGTCAAAACACTTACTTAAAGAGTTGTCAGTTTAATTTAGACAAGAATTACAGCCGGTTGGAATGTCGACGATACTTTTTCTCCCTCCGATCGTCACAGCCCTGGAACGCCCTTCCTACGTATGTAATTATTACCTCCACCTTATCCATTTACAAAAAGCGCCTTGACAATATGCTGTCACATTTAAACTACGTGGTATAGCCCATGACCTTCGTATGATGGCATTAGTGCACAGCAAGCAGTGAACGGTGTCAGAATCCTCCTGAACTCCAGGCACGTATATGCGCACAGGTACTGCTCCAAACACTTTGGTGAGTCATGTATCTCACACTTTCTTTTACTTACACTAATTTTATCAGCTAACCTCGATCTAACCATCTTACATGACATGTCAAGCATTCGTTTTTATACCGGTCATAAACCATCGCTCCATTTTTCCATGAGAATCGCAATGAATATGCTTCATCTTCTCTTTTAGTACGCGTTCAATCCAAAAACATTCCCGTGGCCAACCAACCAACACGGTTTGCTTCGCGTCAACAAAGGGACATACCGTGAAAAAACTGGGTTGAATTACGTCAATGGAGAGATCATGACACGTCACGTAAAACATAAACCTCTCCATGAATATTTCGGGTTGTCCACCATCTTGACAGACAGCGACTTGGCTGTCAGCGCCGTTGATTCGTTAAGGGTTTGTAGGCAAGCAAATGCTGTACTGTGAGGCCAATAAAGCTGTTCTACTTGCTAGATGTGATTTTTTATTTTAAGAAGATGTTTGTCATGTTTATAAAACTCTAAAGTGCTCACAGTCCTCAGTAATTAGTCTGCCATTTCGAGGAGAGATAAAATGGCCGGCTGCTACTGATATGTGAACTATCGAATAATTCATGGAAAGCAAAGCAACGTGCAATTTAAGCGACATGTAAAGGGAAATTCATTTGTTGGTTTTTTACATGCCGTCTTGTTCTCCTTTGTCGTTTTCGACGTTTGCAGCATTGAACATGTGATGCAAGAAGTCAGAAAGAAGGGCATCAGCAGTAAGCCAACACATTGTGCGGACGCTTCGCTGCCACGCCATCACCACCGGTCGCGCGACGGCTGAGTGTACCGCGAGGACGCCCTCCCCTATGCGGATTCGAGCGGGTGACCTAAGGATTGCAATCCACGTGCGCAATCCTTTCGGCAACCGGCCGAAGTAAGATGATTCTGCAAACGGACCTTCCACAGATTCCGATTGTTCGCATATCAACCTACCGACACATCTCATCATTGGGTCCCAAACGAAGAGGACATACGGGCCTAACGACACTTGATATGACGGCGGGGATTTCATGTGGTGCCACCAAGTAGAAGCCTGACCACCATGCGGTCTAGCGGTGCTGCGCGAAAAACGATTAGGTGCAATGCGCAGGACGTGAATGAAGCACCTCAACTGGCGCATCAAAACCAGCTTGTTGAAGGAAACAGGACATCTGAAGACTTCACTGTGAATTCAGTGGTGCCACCACAGACGAGCGAGCCTTCTTATCAAGCCATTGTCGAATGCGGAAATCCGGCGAGCCGATAGAGGTGCCATCTAGCCTCGTTGCTCTGTAGGCTGAGCTTTGTATTTTAGGTAATACAATTCATTACTGCAATTATCTAATTCACTGAACACTTACTAAGCGAACTGGCCTAAACCTGATCCCATGCTACAACACTGAGTGAACCCACGCACTGTAAACGGGCTCTCTACCGAGACGAAGGTGTATCGACGGAGTCAAAAATGTTTAGGTTAACAACGGCCGAGTGGGCAAAGGCGATGCGGTGAGAACCGTCCTTTCTGACAACACAGTTAGCAGAAGCACAGCTCCCAAGGCAGATGAAACCAGCTACCTATTCGAGCTGTGCATGTTCAATGTTGAGCAAGGGAAAAGATGTGTCAATTCTAGAGCAGCGTTTTGCACTTTGTTGGTTACTTTAAGCGCCTAACGGTTCAGAATAAGTTGCATATTCTGTGGATGTGGGGTTTTCTCGGTGGCATAGAAAAGACACGAACTCAATGTAAATGTACCTAACGTTGCGGCATTACGCAACCAGTGTTTATCTTACACATCCTAATTGCAAGTGAATTACCAATCCCTATCAAAGATAAGTTGTTATGAGCATGGTTGAGTGAGTGCGGACACTGCGTCCGGTGTGGTCTATAGTGTACCTCAGCCGCATTTCGATCGTGTTTGCTTACTTCCAAGGGTATAGCAGGAAACTCCGTGGGTAAAGATGCTTGTTACTGCACAACAGTGGAAAGGAAGAATTGTCTGATAACTACAAAATAACCCGTCATTGCTGTCTTCCCACCTCAGCTTCGCAAGGGATGGCTGTGAATGGGAGGAAAAGGAGTAAACAACCATGATCCTTTTGAAAAATTTAGTAGCCTGAGCTAATGTGAAGTCAGTGTCAGTTAAGGCCAGAGGAAGCCATAGTACTACACACGTGATGCATAGTTTGTTAATGTGGGAGTTAGATGGATACTGGTGGACTAATTTGATTGTACATGTGCAGTACATTTTTCTCAAGTGATTGCACTCGGCCTCGTGCAGGTCTTTACTGATGGCACATTACTCAAATCAAGTAACGCTTTACGAGATTCGGTTCAATTTTAAAAAAGGCATCAGCAGTACGCCTGTATGCAGTACCGACGATTCGCTGCTGCGCGACGACCACCAGTCGCAAGTGGGATAAGGACATTGCGAGGATCGCCCGGCCCCTAGGCACGCTCGAATCCAGCCCCCTCAGATCACAAGGCAGATTTGAGATCCTTAAGGCTACGGGCCGGCTGATCCTTAAATTTACAGGCAAGCCTCAAGCTTTCAACTAGACTACGAAAAGGATTCCTTTCTTCCGTGAGTGGACCAACTCGTTAATTAGAATAATTGTTATGATGTCATATTACTTTTTATTTGGAGGTACTGCTGTTCATATTAGCATGTGTTTCATACGTCGCTGACATCGTAAGTCTGGTAAACTTGTTCACGACTGTGACATACGTGAGTTACTTACGATTGATGTTTTCTAAATAGTTACTGATGATTAGGTGAAATCCTGACGGTGGTCAGATGTACTGTTCACTTCGACTTGCCGAATATCAAAGGGATGTTCGATTTATACTTCAATGGACTACCCGCATAGCTTCGAAGCCATTCCCTTTTCTACTGATTTGGAAATAGACGTATAAATTTGATTGGCTTGACTGTGCCCTGTAAGACATATAAAAGGATTTCCCTGTTATTGTATTGGTACTGATGAGATAACACGAAATGCTAGCATCTGCCAATATTCGTCTTCTCATTTCGTTGTTCAAACTACTGAAGGGGACTAACTGTTTTAAGTATCTGCTTCTGTTTGAACTGGATGGGATGCTACGTTGCTAGACCATTTCTGGCGGACGCTTGGAGTCCAGCGGAACGTCATGAATACTTTCCAAGATGGGGCCATGCACTGATCAGGAAACTGTCGACATCAGCTGGAAGCTGGATTAAACCCAGTAATCATCATTATTCGTTCCTGCCGACTCAGCGGCTTAACGCATGAAATGGACATTCACGTTTCCCTTAGAATGCTGGTAATTCGGTGGTGTCAACACAGCTACATTTATCGGCCAAAGCCGCCATGGTATATGTTACTGTGGACGAGTGGTTCACAACTTTTTGTGACTGTTACCCACAACTCAGGTTCAGCATAAACAATTACCCTGCAAAAATCGGGTTTAACAAGCTAATTACCTATTAAGTTATACTTTCGCTTCAACTTATGGAAAATGAACAATAAAGTTAATTGCTTTTAAACATTCACAGAAAGAAAACACCTATTTTGGAGCAAGATTAATAAAGAGGTCATGATATACGTTAGTAAGACGGTTGATATTGATTAGCTATAACAATTTCTGGTATCACGGGCAATGCTGCTTTTCAACGCAGCAAATATTCCCATTGTAATCAAACGAATCAAGGCCAGAAAACAGTTCAGGGTTAAGATATCTTTTCGGTAAAATCTCGTCAGACCCAAACTTTTACATGACACGGATTATGTGGGGTAAGCGTCAAATTGGGCTGGGATTGATTTCTAAGGTGTTTGAAAGGTCAAGATCGATGACTAAAGGTGGCTACAGATGGTAGGAAAAGTGCATCAATGGAAATTAATACAAGCTTCAGGGCGTAAAGTAAATAGCTAAGGTCACAAAGGGTAGTTAAGTAACCATGTCAGTCGGCCAAGATAGTAGTATCGGCCGTATGAATCGTTTGTGTACGCATAATTCCGGCTTCAGAGGATGGATGTAAATAGCCTCGGCGATAGACAAGATTTGCTTTCGGAAGCCTTGTGATAAGCGTTCAGGTAGTGAATAGATGACTTTAAAGTCATTCTCCGATGCAGTATGGCCACTTTCGAGGAGGTGCGACATGATTGAGCTGTCTGAGGCCCTCATTTCGCCTTTGTAAAACCACGCCGGGATGTGCTCGCGAATCCTCTGGGATAGACGTCTCGTTGTGCGACCCACGTATCGTGCACCACAAGAGCACGAGTACTGATAAACGAGCATTGAACGGGTCAACGATGGCAGACTATCTTTCAAGGGTTTTGCAAGCAATGGTTTGTTGTGGTAAACAATTCTTAAGCGGGCTGCGAAATAAGAATTATGCGTACACAAACGATTCATACGGCCGATACTACTACCTTGGCCGACTGACATGGTTACTTAACTACCCTTTGTGACCTTAGCTATTTACTTTACGCCCTGAAGCTTGTATTAATTTCCATTGATGCACTTTTCCTACCATCTGTAGCCACCTTTAGTCATCGATCTTGACCTTTCAAACACCTTAGAAATCAATCCCAGCCCAATTTGACGCTTACCCCACATAATCCGTGTCATGTAAAAGTTTGGGTCTGACGAGATTTTACCGAAAAGATATCTTAACCCTGAACTGTTTTCTGGCCTTGATTCATTTGATTACAATGGGAATATTTGCTGTGTTGAAAAGCAGCATTGCCCGTGATTCCTTGAAGATTTTGAATGAGTATCTGAAGTTCAGTACTCGGCTGGAGGAATCCAGTGTTGAATTGGAATTTCTTAATGAATGCGTACAGGCAAGCCGCTATCCAAAACATTTTTGGAGAGAGATACGGCGCTGTGGCCTCTACCCAAACGCAAAAACTTTGAAGAGGCATGCACTTAATTATGTGGACACTATCCGCGTTAAAATGTCGGAGCTGGAGAGATTCATTTCGCAAAGGTTTCCATCGGTGTCAGGCTTGTCTGAGGATCTGCGACGGCCTTTTGAGGAATATGTGGAATTAATTAAGCTGAAAATGGGAGCAAGAAAGCGAAGGAAATTACTTAGTACGCTTAACAACCAAGTCCCACAATTGACCTTTCCGAATAACCCGGAACGGTATGTGTTCAACCTTTCCAGTGTAAATCTAAGCCCAACACAGCTGGAAGTGTTATCATTAGGCCCTAAGTTTTGTATTCCACGTAAGAAAATAGATCAGGCAGCCTTAGAAGTGCAGTTTGAAAGCTTAATGATACAAACTAGAGACCTGTTTCCAACATCTTCTAGTGATGTTGAGAACCTAAAATCTAGTCTAGTAAATAGCTGTCATGAATATGTTAAGGCTAAACCATCTAGTAATGGTATTATTTCAAGGGAGAAAATTCAGGCAATTAAAGAGTTACGGCTAAACAACGAATTAATTATCTCTAGACCAGACAAAGGATCCGGCATAGTGTTACTAGATAGGGTGGATTATATCTGTAAAATGCAACATATCCTCAGTGACGAACGTAAGTTCCAGAAGCTTATGGCCGGAAAGGACAACACAGGGGAGTTAGAGAAACAGTTGGCCGGCTGCCTCAAGCGAATGATGCAAGCCAAACTGATCACAAAGTACGAATACGAAAAGTTGAAGCCTTCAGGTGGACACCTACCGAGATTATATGGCCTTCCAAAAGTTCACAAGAAAGGCGCCCCAATGCGTCCAATCTTGGACATGGTGGGTTCTCCCCAGCATTTGTTGGCCCAATGGATGGTGAACAAATTGCAACCGTTACGGGATATGGTTTGCACTTACTGCGTGAGAGACTCCTTCGAATTCATTGAGAAGATATCTGAACTCAACTTTACTAACAAAAGGATGATATCTTTTGATGCCCAGTCGCTGGTTACAAACATTCCCCTGCTCGAAACGGTGGAGTACGTGTGCGAGTTAAGCCGGCAACTACCAATATACGCTAACTTTCCGGAGGATCTGCTAAAGGAGATACTATTTCGCTGCACGTTAAATGTTCAATTCATGTTCAATGGTGAGATGTACCGTCAAATTGATGGAGTGGCCATGGGATCTCCTTTGGGGCCGTTGTTGGCTGATATCTTTATGGCGAAATTAGAACATGGTCCACTCAGGAAGCACATCTGTGGAACTGAAACGTACATACAGTACGTCGATGACACCTTCGTGCTTTGCGAATCCGAAAAGCATGCAGAACAGTTGCTGAAGGCCTTTAATGATGCACATAATAATCTACGCTTCACCTGTGAGCACGACAATAAAAACCGTTTACCTTTCTTGGATGTAGAAGTCATCCGCAATTCGGACGGCTCATGTAGCAGAAAGGTACACAGAAAGCATACGTGGACTGGACAGTATACTAATTTTCACAGCGCGGTGCCTTTACAGCACAAGAGGAGTTTAATCCGATCTCTTGCCTTCAGGGCGCGCAGTATTTGCACTCCGGATACCGTCAACGAAGAGCTACAGAGAATCAGCGACGCCCTTCGTGAGAATGGTTATCCCGATAAGTTTATCATGAAGCATATGAAAGCACGCAAGCAAAAGCCACCTAAAAGCATTGCTCCCAAGAAAGAGCTGTTCATACATTTACCATTTAAGGGCGACACTGCAGCTGATATCCTGTCTCGACGTTTGAAAGATGCTGTTGAGAAAACTTATTTCGCAGCCCGCATAAGAATTGTTTACCACAACAAACCATTGCTTGCAAAACCCTTGAAAGATAGTCTGCCATCGTTGACCCGTTCAATGCTCGTTTATCAGTACTCGTGCTCTTGTGGTGCACGATACGTGGGTCGCACAACGAGACGTCTATCCCAAAGGATTCGCGAGCACATCCCGGCGTGGTTTTACAAAGGCGAAATGAGGGCCTCAGACAGCTCAATCATGTCGCACCTCCTCGAAAGTGGCCATACTGCATCGGAGAATGACTTTAAAGTCATCTATTCACTACCTGAACGCTTATCACAAGGCTTCCGAAAGCAAATCTTGTCTATCGCCGAGGCTATTTACATCCATCCTCTGAAGCCGGAATTATGCGTACACAAACGATTCATACGGCCGATACTACTATCTTGGCCGACTGACATGGTTACTTAACTACCCTGTGTGACCTTAGCTATTTACTTTACGCCCTGAAGCTTGTATTAATTTCCATTGATGCACTTTTCCTACCATCTGTAGCCACCTTTAGTCATCGATCTTGACCTTTCAAACACCTTAGAAATCAATCCCAGCCCAATTTGACGCTTACCCCACATAATCCGTGTCATGTAAAAGTTTGGGTCTGACGAGATTTTACCGAAAAGATATCTTAACCCTGAACTGTTTTCTGGCCTTGATTCATTTAATTTCTGGTATGTTCGATACGACTTCGGCTAATGTGCTACGTAATTCGTAGTCCAAGTTCATTCAGTTCCTTGCTTTGGTGTGTGAGACATGAACAAATGTCAGAGGCTTCTCATTTGTTTCAACCATCCATTCCAAGTTCGCCTAGGATGACAGCTTCTCACCAGTACGCTGTATCGATACCTCCTAAACACTAAGCGCCTGTTTGGTTCCTTCTACCTTGTAAAGATTCGCACACTTCTTTACCTGGTAAGGCGACCTATGCTTCCGCCCTAGTGTTCACTAAACTGTAATTTGACGCGGCAAACGATTGCCTGACTCATAAGCGATCGGCGAACGAGCCGATAGAGGCGCCATCTAACCGCGCTGCTCTGAAGGCTTGTCTTTACATTTTAGGCAATAAAATTTATTACTGCAAATTGTCTAATTCACTAAACACTCACGAATGCTAAGTCAATGATGACCACTCAATATTGAATTCGTAATTAGTTAAATGTTTTGATATAGACGATTTCGTTGTATTTTGGTTTGGCGAATGATTGATGACCCAATGCTGATAAGAATACTTACCCCCAGTACAACTTCAGTTTACCCATTTGGGGGCAATTATCGCCAGGTTGAGAACCACTGTTGTAAACAGACCCCAACGAGTAGACTGGAATAGTTTTCACCGACGACCTTCGCTGAGACTGATTGGCCATTATGATACTGAGCGCTACTGCATAGTCAATAACAGGTCACCAGGGTGGCAAATTGCTAGGTCCTCTGTTGAAAAGCTATACGGAACACTGATATTTGTGCCCTACGACTCCTTTTGTCGGAAGAAACTGCTTCTGTTAAAGGTCATCGGCATTTTTAGGGTGATTAAGGCTTGCATAGTTCTTGGATGTGTCATATACGGAAGTGCAACCCAACTGGTGCATCTGCCGCTCAATCCTAACCAGCGATTCCATCCAAGCAGACTGTGGCGCAGACCGACCAATCACAGTTGAGTCATCAGCCACTGAACCGTATAGCCTAAAGCTGGTCAAACGCCTATCGCCTTGCGATCTCGCTGTATCAATGCTACCTGTTCTATCTAACCTCCAGTATTCTATGCATCTACTGAGAGTAGTTAGGCCATAACAGGATGATTGAACGATTGTTAACGGGCCACAACAGCAGGCTGTTTGGGCCTTCATTTTCAAACCCAGTGCGTCATCCGTCAAACACCACATTCCGAGTCCCACTTCCAGCTGCGGCTACCTCTGCTTGCAGATCCTGAACAAGGAAGAAGGCGGCCATGAAGTGCAGTTAGCAACACTGAAACTCACGAATTCGGATACGGTCCCAGTGATCGGAATGGCAACGGCCTAAATGGAGGTCATAGATTGCCATCTAGGCATAACACTCAAGATCAATCCTCTTACAATATTTACCAATGGAAGATATCGAAGTGAGACCTATCGCAATGTGTTCGTGGCCACCTACGAGGACAAAGCAATAAGTTTCCGGATACGCTGTACACAGACTAGGTGCAGATGACATAGCAAGAAAAAGGTGAACTGCATTCCATTCTGAACACTGCTCAGTGATTTCAACTCAAAGAACTCTAAATCAGCAGCCAAGCACAGCTCATAAGCCGTAAGGGTCGCTCCACACCAGAATTACAGTCGGCGTCTGTGATCCATGAACTCAGTAGACGACAATGGACGGCGATTAATTGTTATGACCACAAATGGGATTTAAAGCAGCACCAGCGTGTTGCGCAGTTGCGTCCTGCATTAGGTAATGATGCGCATTCGAAAACCACCTTGGTTGAGTGGTTTGCGGAATTCAAGCGGGGCATCAACATCATCATTATGCATGTTAGCTACAGGTGAAAAACAGCTCAACTACTGTGACGCAATACATAACAGCATCGTTCCGGTAAGCTATCCGCCGGCTACTATGCAGCAGAAAAAAAGTAAATTCAAAATTATAATAAGCTAAGAACTGAGATCGCGGTTCGAGGAGATGGCTACGAAGAAAGGGGTAAAAACAAGAAACTCACCGCACGGACGATATTTAGACATGCGCCTAGCCATGTCAGCAGGCGTATCGAGCCAGAGGTGTTCATCGTCTTTCGGACCCAAACCAGGGAGCCTAGACGCTCCAACTGAGGCTAGCTTCGAAGTGAGAGCCTTCATTCCTCTCGACCAGGTCATCGCTTGGCCAACCCTCCTCTTCTTCCATCCACACCCCTGGCGCGCAAACAACGCACGTCGCGGGAGTCGGTGGGCTGACGTGCGTAACACGTGGCCGCGACATCGGAGCCTGGTGCGTGAAATAACGGTTCTGAGCGGTTCATTTCCTTTTCCTGTGTCGTAAATAAGGCGTCCAACACGCTCGATGATCACACGGTGTTCCAAACAGTTGGGAGGGAAACTGCGAAGGCGCCGGTGGTCGAACGTAACCAGCCTCTTTATGTCCGCTGATCTGAGGGGCCAAGTTTCACAACCGTGCAGTAGAGTCGAACGTACGGCTGCATTGTCAAAACTGCCCTTCAGGGGGACAGTGATGTCGTTCCGGTGCCATAAGTGGCGAAGATTCGCAAAAGCATCTCGAGCTTTTTCAATACCGTTCGTGATCGCATCTTCAACCCCACGGGCGCTGCTACTACTTCCTAGGTAGTTGAATTTTGAAACGACATCTAGCTGATCCTCAGCAAGGATCAGTGCTGGAGGCGGTCCAGGCCAATCTTGGAGGAACGCTTTGCACTTCGAGGCTGTCAGTCAATAGCCAGCGCTAATTTGTCCAATGCTGCCTGGCCAGTTTATGAGCCGTCACGTATTAGGGCAAAATCCTCAGCATATTCTAAGTCAAGTCGTTCACCTGGGAGCAGATACACACCCTCTAAGTCGTGTCCTGTGAACGCGATTTCCAAGCCTTCATGGATAGCGAAGTTAAAGAGGAAAGGTGACAGCGGTCATCATTGTCTTAAACCGCTGGAGATGAATAAAAGGCGGCGACAGACCGCTGCAAACCATCATTCTGCCTGAGCTACGCGCATATAATGATCGGATAATATTTGCATATTTCTCAGGTACACCTTTCCTGAGCACACAGTCCCAAAAGTCACATCGATCAACCAAATCGAAGGCACATTTGATAACGAGTAACACGACAACGGTGGGCACCAATAAATGTGACGGTGCTCCAACAACTGACGCAAAGGGAAGGTGGGGTCAATGCAGCCACGTCCTCGACGAAACTTGGTTTCCTCTTCACGAATATAGCTTTCACAAGTGCCAGTCAGTCTGTGAAATTTGACACAATCAATCAATTTCGAGGTGATGAAGCTCCGACTAATGACACTATGGCTGCCGAATTCCGAAAGGGAGTCTCCCTTGTCTCATATTCACCAGATCTTACCAGCAGCAGGAAGATCCTCATGTCGTAAGTCTAATCAACTACATGGACATTGGATCTTTTCGTTGTCTCTGGAATTTATCGATGCTGGCCGGCATATTCCGACTGGAAGAGTACACTATGGGACTGGCAGAAGCCTCCGGGCAAAATTCCGTGCTAGCCTGAAGAGAGATCGCGAATCCTGGTGGTCCCACCGTAGATCAGAGATGGAAATGGACGCTGCCCTTGGTAACCATCGTAAGTTATTCCGGCTGATACGAGAAACGGGCAGCAGTATACTTGGTGTTAGAGAAAATATACGTGACGAGAATGGACAGCCTATACAGCACTTCTCAAAACGTTTGGAGCGTTGGGCTGCGCACTTTGCAAGGCAATTTTATCGGTTGGAATGGTTAGGTTTTGCGCCGATCACTGATCGCCCCGCTCCCTGGTCTGTCCATTTGTATCCACCCACTCGCTCAGAAGTCGAACGTGCGATCGCACTGTTGAAGTTAAATAAAGCCGCGCGACCAGATTATCTACCTCCAGCCCTCATCAAATTCGGTAGACCTGCTCTTGTGGATGAGTTATACGAGTTACTGGGGAAACTGTAGGAGCAGGACCCAGTCCCAACCGACTGGAGCCGATCCATCATAGTCACAATTTTCAAGAGAGACTCACTTTCGGAATTCGGCAGCCATAGTGTCATTAGTCGGAGCTTCATCACCTCATAAAATAGACACTCTTCCTTGCTTCGCTCCAATGGAGCATTGTATTCCATTAATCCGATGTTGAAAATATGGGAAGAAGTGCGCCCCTCTTTGATAACCGACCAACGAAAGGTGTACGAACTGAGTACTCAGTCACCGGCGCGTTTCCCTGACTTCGCTCAGCTAGGTTGCGAGTAGGCTATTCAGTCAAAGGCTCGGGGTGGTCACCGAAGACGACTCCTTACTTCGGCTCGCGCGATCGGATAGTATCGTGCCCTCTCTGAAAAAAGCATTTTTCTGTGTTGTGTTCGGCATTCTTTTTCTACAACTTTACTCCCTTCGATTCAAAGGGTTTTGATGGCTACATATCTATTCGTAAACTGTTGAAATACGCGTGTCACGTGACTTACCTGGTATTCGGAGTGCGATAAAAGCAGATACAAGTGTTTTATAGGGATTTGCGATTATCACACGGTAGCCCTGTCTTCGCTTTTTTCGCAAGACTCATGTACACTGCATTCGTCGCGCATTCTTCCCTACTAGCGCGCCTACAGCGCCGTGGCATAGTTAGGCGTATCATTACATGAATAGTTCCTGGCGTTTCCCTCTTAATCTCATTATCCAAACTCTCCGTGTAGTAGCGACCACACAAATGAAACCATCAAGTGGGCGCGTACAAGAGCCCGTATGAAATTGGCTTTATTACTGAAAGAAACTATACTCAAGTGGAAAATAAAGAAACAGGCATCTGGTTCTTCTCTGTTGCACTTTCATCGTTTCATGGTACATAAAGAGAAACAAACCGTCAAAAATAGGAATCACACGCCTCCATGGGGCTCGGGAGTGGCTCTGAATGAGTGGGGCATCTGACCAAGAGTGTCGCAAATGGTTATGTCGGTAAAGTTGGTAAAAATACAAAATCATGCTGATTAAGAAGCGGACCCGCCGAGAAGCAGGCAGATACAGCTAATCATCGATTTCGACTGCGGCCTCCCACGTGTGATGCGGTCAACGATCCATGGCTGTATCGTTCTAATTCGTTGGTAATCAGACCCAATCGGCGCTTGTATCGAGACATACTTGCGTTGTCTTGGCGCGCTTTGGCGTCGTCGTATTTGCGGCGTGTTTGAGTTACCAGTGAATGCAATTCCGCCACATAGCGCTCGCGTTCCACCTCTGAGTTCCCCCCACTGAGACGGCGCTCCAACCCCTCAATTAACCGGTTGATAGTGGACAAATTGGATTGATTTCTGGTTCGCTCAGCTGGTGAAATCTCTGGATTTGCTAGGCACTGTTCAGTTTTGAGTTTGTCATCCTTGAGCACCTCTAAACTATAGATGTTATTGGAGTCGTGCGGGGCCACTATCGTGCGGGAACGTTCCATGCTCGGTGACTAAAAAGGGCAACGAAAGGAATCGGCTCTTAATCTCATAATTTGAATACAAGACACTTTAAAGATACCACAGGTCTGGACAGTTTCATTGGTACTCGTTCCTAAGAATACATCTCGGACCGATTTCGTCCTAATCTAGACTCTTCGAGTAGTAATGGCTAAGGTGGTCGCAAGCGTTGCTCATCTAGCCCGCTGGCGTGGCGTCTGTCGGGATACCATGACGTCGCCAGGTCGATTCCAAGATCCAGGATGTGGAGTGCAAGCGACATCAAATTACCCGCCTGTTATGCGGTACCACTATCGAGCGGTTTATTCCAAAGTGAATTGAGCTTAGGCTTCGCATCCAAACAGAAAAGCGTATAATAATCCAGACTAACAAGTGACACCATATGCTAGCGAGCTAATTATACGGGGCGATCTACCGATCAGAACTGCTCATTGGCGTTGGAGCAGTCAGATGGGCAGTATTTCTCAACGTTAATTTTGTGTAAACTGAAGCATCAAGGCCTCTGATAATAAGTATTCACTGAAAGTTCTTCAGGCATTATTTGGATTGAGTCATAGAAAAAGTGGGACGGTTGTTCGAAGGCGAGATATATAACCGTGGGACGAGGCTGGATCTTAATGTTGTGCGATGGTTTGTGTACCCCTGTGACCCATTGAGCTACGCTGGGTGGCACTTACAAGTGCCTTCAGAGCCACTCATACCAGACAGATCAATGGTTAGGGGTCAGACTAACTCAGTCTCACAATCGCCCCGCTGTCTTGCGGGCAGGCTATTTAGCCAAAGGTTCGGGGTGGAGTCCCCTAAGACAACTCTCTACTTCGGCTTGGGCAACCGGGTAGTATCACTCCCACTGACAAAACCATGGACTGTTCAACTGCAATATCGCTGTCAGCTGCTTTTGCTCCTACTAGTCACTCACCTTCACACGCCACCTGTTCATTTGTTACCAATCTGTATTATCCGTTACCAAGTGCTTCTTGTTTCCATGACTCCTACTCCGGATGGTTTCGTCGACACCCAGAGAGCTCGCCCAGTCACATTCTATTGGCCTCGGACTTCATTCCGTCTGGCATTCTTCAATGTACGTACACTCATGCAGATCGGGCAGCAAGCTGATCTTGCGCGCACACTGGAATCCATCGCCATCGATGGTTATTGTCTTTCCGAAACGCGATTCCAAGATCTCAGTGCTGTAATTGAGTTGGGATCTCCCACCGACCACGGAGCCATATTTCACCTAGGTCTAGCTGGTGACGCAGAAGCAACTGCTGGCGTTGGTGTAACGCTAAGTAGCAAAGCCGAGGCAGCACTGCTGGACTGGTTCCCGATTATTAGCCGACTGTGTGCAGTTCGGCTTCGGGGATCATGCAAGATAAACAGATGTCGTGACGAGAGACGCAACTAGTTTGTGATCACAGCTTACACTCCAAATGACTGCAGTTCCGACTCCGTCGAGGACCTTTTCTACCGTGAACTAAATCAGCTCTTAAGCAGAGCCTGCAAATCCGACATCGCTGTCCTTGCTGAGGATCTCAACGCACGGGTCGGTCGTCTGATGGCATGCAAAATTCACCTCGGTGGTCACCATGTGTTCGATAAGAGCCGCGCAGATAATGGAGAGAATTCTCACACTGTGGGAAGATAAGCATCCTTTTCTCTCGAGCACCAACTTTCGGCATTCGAAGAGACGTTCCGCTACTTGGCGATACCCTTCTGTGTCTCAATCATGGTCTCAGATCGATCATGTCGCAATCAGTTTCAGATGGAGGGGTAGTGTAAAGGACTGTAGATCAATCTGGTCCACTTTTTTGACTCAGATCATGCTTTTGTCTGTGAGAACATCTGCATGAGTTTCGGACGGTCACCGAAAAGAAAGCGCTGTATGATAGACCTAAATAAACTATCTACTGTTTCGGTTAAGCAGGGCTACCAATCTTCCCTGGCTGGTGCACTCGGCTGCGACCCACCGCAAAATAGTGATGAACACTGGTCTGCATGTAGAGGACCATAATATCTTTCGGACAGCAAGTCTGTGGTCTTACTCAGCGCACTATGAAGGAATAAATCTCCACGCTCACTTTGGATTTATTTGACCGCCGCAGAAATATCCCGGCGGAGTCTGATCATGATGAAAGGCGTCGTTTTGTCAATCGGCAGTTCGCACAAAGCCTACGCAGTGACGGCGAAGCCTGGTGGTCCCAGCGTGCTTCGGGAATGGCGGCCGCCGCCCTCTCTGGCAATACTCGCAAGCTCTTCCAGCTCATTCGATCCACTGGCCACAGAAAGCCTGGTGTCAGTGAGACTATATGCGAAACGGATGGTTCTCCGATTGCCAACTTACAGAGACGATTAGACCGAACATTCTCAATTCCAGTTCAATTGGCCCTCACCGGCCACTTATAATCCCTGCGAACCCAGCTGTCCGTCTTAGGTCGTCACACTTGATCCGCCCAGCGAAACAGAAGTTTGTCTTGCGATTCGACACCGAAGACGAAGGCTCAGACTGACTTCCTCCGAAGCTGCTCAAATATGGCGGTTGAGTTATCAGTACCCAGCTACCCTCATTGTTCTCCGAAATCTGGCATGAAAAAGGTGCCTTCTACCTGTGGCGAGTCAGTTATTGTCCCGGTTTTTAAGAAGGGTGCTCGCACTTCGTGTACTAATCACCGGGAGATTAGTCTCCTTTCGTTTGCCTTCAAGCTATTGGCATCCATACTACTTCGTAGACTATCTCCCATTCGCGAATCGCAGTACCGGGAAGAACAAGCTGGCTTCCGACTTGGCCGCGGGTGTGTGGATCAGATATTCACACTCCGTCAAATCCTGGAACACCGCCACCTTTACCAGAGGCCTACCATCGTTGCATTCCTGGACATCCGTGCCGCATTCGACTCGGTTGATCGACCTGCACTATGACGTTGGTTGCTAAGGAACGGTTTCCCAGAAAAGTACATTGTCATCCTACGCGCACTGTATTTCCACATATGGCAGAGTGAGGGTGTATGACAGGCTTTCGTCGTTCTTCCTGGTCAATAGCCGTGTATGATAAGGCTGCCCTATGTCCCCCTTCCTCTTCAATTTTGCGATCAAAAATATCTTGTCCAGAGCTCTACACGGTTGCCAAAATTTTGGTATACAGCTATTACCGGACAAACGAGCAACCGACTTAGATTATGCCGATGAAATCGTCGTACTTGGTGAGGACTCACAGAGCATGGGAACCATTCTAGACTGCTTGGCGATTGAAACATCTAGGTACGAGATGTGCTTTGCCCCGTCAAAGTGGAAAGTGGTGCTTCAAGATGGGCACTCATCCGTTCTCGTACTCACTATTGAAGGCACACAGCTTGAGCAAGTGGATAGGTTTGTCTACCCTGGCAGCTGTATGTCTTCCGGGATATTTCCCCTTTGGTAAAGAGTGGTGTTTACAATACCATCGTTCGGGCGGTGTTGCTATGTGGAAGCGAGTCATGGCCAGTTCGAGTAGACGACATGCGCCGGCTCTCGGCCTTTAACAACAGGTGCTTGAGGAGAATCGCTCGTGTGTGATGGCAACAACACATTTGAAACAGTGAAGTCAGACGTCGTGTCTTAGAGAACGCGAGTATTCGCTTCAGCAAGCTGGTTTTCCTACGCCGGTTAAGATGCTTAGATCATGTTCTGCGTATGTCAGCTGAGCGTCTGCCCTATCGCGCTCAGTTTGCTCGTGCAGGACTCAACTGGAAGAGACCACGTGGTGGTCCACCATCTACCTGGCGACAGCGAATGAACTCGTTGACTTCATGTCTTGCCACCATTGGATCCTCACTTCTGCCTGATTGCGGACCAAAGGACGAGGAGGGTCGATGGCTGGAGACAATTCAGGATATGGCTCGTAATCGAAAACGGTGGAAGATCTGTATATATAACTGCTTGGATTTTGATACTTAATGCTTAACGATTAAAATTGATTAAAAAAATAAAAATGGCGTGTGCAAAGTAACAAATAAATGCTCCGTTGTTTTTTCTATTGCGGAACAATGGCTAAAGTGTGTTGTTCACCTTCAGTTAATGTGCCATGACGCTGATACGGTATTCAACCTATCTCCGTTTAGTTATTCCCATGGTTATATTTGGCTCTACGTCTATTTGATAGACTGCTGACTATACTACTACTACTACTACTATAAGCGTGGAGCGTTTCTGACAATTCAGTCCAGTGTGTGGGAAAGGTACTATTGGTGGAACACCGGTATGCTGAACGCGCAACACACATGTATAACGCACTTACTTTCTTTTGTATACACTGTACTTTCCAATCCGTAGTAATCGTCTAAGTTCTCACCTACTGGATCATAAGAGCAGAATGGGTGACACATTCTCAGCTCCTGTGGCTTAAACGTTGAAGAGAAATTTTTAACGATCCCGTTGTGTCAGTGTCGTTTCCTGGGTCACATGATCCCACTTAGGATGTTAGTGTCACGCCCCATACAATCCATCGCTTCTTCTGATGTGAAACAAGTCATTTGATCATGGCGACGAATGACGACTCAGCTGCGGCTGGTCCAGCTTTTGCCCAACCGTAGATGGTGTGCAACTGACCCACTTTTTCGGAGTTGCATCATCATTGGTCATTACCACCCATAAACAAGCTGAGATGTCAACTGCAGCACAGTAGCTAGCTCTGCTACCTTTCAAATACATTGCGCCATATCGATCATCGCGAAAGCTAAGCTGGCGGAGTGTGCATTAGCCATACTCTTACCTTCCGACTGATAATCTATTGTGTCTGCAGTGACATATGTTTTCTGCTAATTAATTTCCAATGGGGTCAACGTCTGCAGACATATTTGCCTTTTCGCCCCCCGATCGTTTATCCTGTTATGGCGGTGTAAGCAAGCAGATCCATCACACACAACTGAGCTCGGGTTAATGGGTGTTGAAGTGATCGATACCCTTTCGCCTCAACTCTGGTGGCCGGAGAGCAGTATCCAGTAACAACACACTTCAGATAATCACCAGTGCACGTGTAGGCGGCTATAGGGTCATTGATTACCCAGAAGTGAGTACCTATTGGAGGGCGGATGAACAACCTTGCTGGTCACCGGCTTCTGTGTGGACTGCAACCGAACACAAAGAAGGCGAATGAGCCACCTGGCTGTCAACGGTCTTCATATTCAGAAACCTAAGTGAATCTCCCCGCTGCCTTGCAGGTCAGGTCTGTAAGACCAAAGGCTCGGGGTGGGGTCCCTTAAGTCAACCCTTGGCCTGGGCAACCGGGAAGCTCATTGTCCACGCAACACATGAACCCTCATAACTTTTTCGCTGACAGTTTCTTTTCCCCTTTTTATTGTTTTACTCATGTGTTGTGGCACTTTGCCAGTTGTTTATTGGCCTAGTTTTAAATAGCTGATGAAGGGTACCGTTTGAGGCATGTAAACTCTGGATCAAAACAAAACAATAGGGCTGTCGCTTAAATCCACTTTGTGTGAATTGTTCACACGTCCGGGCAGTGGAGGAGAATGACGTTTCCCCAACTCCCTTCTATCTCACTGCGTTTACAGCAATAAGGATGTGGGGTGCGAGACAGACTCATGACAGTAGGGTAATCGAAAATGAACACACCACCTGACCTTAGTGGTGTCATCTTCAAAAGTTTGAAAGCTATGGGCCCACACCGTATGAAGTTAGGCGAAATGGATGAATACTTTAAATATTGCGGTCGCGAGTTAAACGGTGAGGTCTCGTAGAGTCTTCTTCACTTATCATCATTCATGGCGTTGATGCGACGTCGGCCTGCCGTTGAATGAAGTCCACAGGATTGTTATCCATATATGGGAATACATGGTTCATCTTTCACTAAGCAGTGACATCATGCACCAGTGTGACGGTTTACCGAGTAGTAACATGTGCACGATATTGGTGGAAGGCTATGCTGTATCACGACAAATTAACCGGTAACTGTGGATACTTTGAGTAGGGGGATTCTTCGCATCAACTCAAAGTCACAGTCCGAAAAGCACTAGCCGACCATTCCGTCTTAATGGGATTCGCCAGTAGCGCGTCTCCATCAGGAACTGAGCCCATGACTACCAGCTACCAGCTGCTAAAAACACTAGGCCATTTGTGACGATGGCAGACGGTCACTGCTTACAAGACAAATGCAATATAGCGGAACTCATCTTCAACTACCACGCGAGTTACGAATTTTGCAAAGGAAAGAGTTGGTCCTTATAGTCGCGGCTTCCCATGTAGCAGCTGTGTACGACACAGCATTCAGAAGCGGTGTGGGATTTTTGATTGCACGTGTGTGTGATGCAATTTATTGTGGAGTCTTCGCAGCGGCTCTATGTCAGACGCCCCCTACGTATCCGGAAAAGCAGCAGATGGCCATTTCATCCTACTGCGATCAGTCAATAGCGCGCAGGCTCGGCTCAAGTATGGCTGCCGACTTCTGATATAACAAAGGTTTCAAAGTTAACTCGTAAGAGTGGGTTCGCGGATTCGAGCTCCTTGAGGCTAGATGAATGCGCTGTGCTGATAACGGCCCTTTCATCATCTACGAACTGTGGCAAAGGTCATTAAGACCGCAGCACACGAATATAGCATAATCCATCCCAAGAATAGACTGACCAGCCAAATTGTTTTAAAAAATTATGTGACGGTTACTAAAAGATAACACACCTTGGGGCTACTCTCACTACGATCTCTGCTGGTGCGTTTGATCTCGACCGTTACAGTTTTTGTGGGACTATTTTGAGGCTCAGAACAACTGGGGGGTGAAGGTCGGGTTCCTGATGATTGACTAGTGGCTGGTGGTGCGTGCGATGATTTTGGCAGGTTCAGCAGTAACCACGGCTTGCGGTATGAGGTCATTTGCGGGCCCTATAATTGTAGAAAGTGAAGGGGGTAAAATTGAAAGTGAAAATTCGGTGAGGAAATGACTAGGATGAGGAAGAAGTTGTGGGGAATTCTAATTCAAACAGGGCATATATGGACGAAGTATACGTATATGTGCGCGTTGCCGGCTCTTAGCCTTAAGGGCAACAAGCTTGCCTTGTAATTCGAAGGCGTAAGGGCGAATCTACGTAGGGACCGGGCGACCCTCGCCATATCCTTACCCCAGATGCGACGGGTGGTGTTTGTGCGGTAGCAAAGCGTCGGTACTGCGTATTGCTGATCTGGAGCATAGTGTCCTGCTCAACCGAAAGTTCGTTCAGACTGGAACCTGTTTAAATGTGTGAAAATATAAGTCGCAAATTCGTTTGGGCTCGCTTTGCATAAGAAAATATAGATTTATTAGAACTAGTAGCAGAACCATGGTATTTGTTTCGTTAACCTGCTGGTGAGGGCAAAAATTCGAAGTGAATGAGCAATGACAACCATCGACTAAACGAGCAACGCTGGTGGGAGTGCTGTGCAGTCGCGGCGACCCTCGCTGTGCTTGAAAGGAATGGGTATTCGCAAATCGACCATCTCTCCGATGCACATACGTCAGCGTCGAATTGGGACACTTGGCCGCCTTCGCTAATGTTCAACATATTCAGTGATTTGAAACAAGGAATTCCCTTTGTATCCCAAAATAGAAATATTAAGATGACGTCATCATTTCGTGCAATCTTGTCGACCACTTACATGCTTCGGATGATGGGTACAGGAGGAACAAGGTCACGTGTGATCGACTGGTGGCCGGGGGTGACCGATTAGCCTGCGCTACCACGGGAAGCTTAATGTTACTGCTTTTACACGCGACCGGTAACAATGACCCAAGTAAGCCCGAGAATGCGGGATGTGAAACTGTGTATTAGTACTGAGAATGACGGATCGGTGTTGATCCGGCACTCAGTAGACGCCTCGTGATTGTTGACGTAACCCTGTTTCTTATTTCATCTGGTTCAACCGTCAAAAATACCGATCGTCTGGAAGACCACTTCGGAATGAGGTCAGTGCACCAACGTAGCTACCTCCAGAGCTACAGATGGATCTGTATAAACAGTGCGATTTGCACTGCTTCCACGTTGTTGTCTTCTTTGAACACCTGGGTAGTGTTCTCGTCGGCATGAGTAAAAAAATCCCATCTGCATTGTGCATTGATTTTCTAACGGCTCGTTGAAAAGACATAAAACGCGGCTGAATTACGGTTGTTCGTGTCGACGAGATCACCACTTCGGTCCATCCTGTTCACTCTATCCTTGTAGTTCGGCCCCAGCCTTGTTCACGCACGTCTCAGATACAGTCAGGCTCCTGAGTCCACAACCATCAGACTGTTCATGTAACTTTCTAGTTCCTCCTTCGTCTGATCTCATGTGATGTTAGCCGGGTTTTTTTGTAATTCGCCGTATCTCGACGATTCATCGTGGCGTCATCGGTTTCAGTGATTTTACGCCCCAGCTTGCTCGTTCGCTCTCCATCGCGCGGTGGTGGTGTATGTGTGTCACATGAGCGTCTAGTGACGCTTTGGCCGTGCACTGCTATGGCCAATGGTGAACTGTTCATGAGGCTCCTGTCCCGCACGGTTTTCAAGTGCACTTTGTACCCCGCTTGGAAACTGTTGTGGTTTGTGTGGTATTTGTTACCCTATGAGATCTGAGCTGATTCTGCTTTGTCGAATTTTTATAGTGACATATGCGAATTGTCGCCTACACACATTGCTTATCACAGACAAGCTGAGATCAGGTGCCACTGATACACTAAATACAGTGACGATTCCGCTACAAGACGAGAGAATGAATCGACCGCGTTGTATTTTGAGAATGCGAACTGCATGTCGTAATGCGCAACATCCTGTCTCTCACTCCAATAGAACAGGTACAGGAGGATAGTGTGGCTTCAAGACGAGGCAATGACAAATGAATCAACATTTCAACTGCAAATGCACAAGGTAAAAATAAGCGATTATGAGTTTTTGGATTCGGGGATATTTCCCACAGATTGTTGTGAAGCTTCAGGAAGGGATGCACTGATTTTAGAGAAGAATGGGACTTGGGTAGCGCGCGTCCCTGTGACAAACTGTGCAGTGAGCAGGTGCAATGGTTAGAGAGAAAGGTAGCTCTTAGGGCAGACGACCATAGTTGTTCCGAATATGTGATGCGACTTGCTAGAAAATAGTGACAGGAGCAGTGTCTTCTTTGCCGAGAGATGGAAATCGATTCGGTTTTCACTGATGTCTGAGAACAGTTCTGGGGTAATAAGAAGGATTGTTAAACCTCAATGGGATGCAGATGATATAACGACGAATAAAAAAGCATCAGCAATACGCCTGTACGCAGTACCGACGCTTCGCTGCCGCGCAAGCACCACCAGTTGTGCTTGGGCCAAGGATACCTCGAGGGTGGCCTGGTCACTACGCATGCTCGAGCACGTGCCCTCGAACTACAAAGCATGCTACGGACGAAGGATAAAATAGGCAGTCACGCATAACGCAGTTCTGCAGGGCCCGTTACAGTCCTGTAATTAAGGTGGTGGAGAAGAAGGAGACAACTGAGTGGGAACACGATAAAAGGACCTCCGTGGCCGAGTATCGTGAGTCGGTTATTTTTGCATAATGCAATCGAGATTTTGTTTTCTTAAATTAAAACCATGGACATATTTTCCACGGTCTCCTCATTCAGCTTCTTGTTAAAAAGCTACTGTTTGATTACAAGTTTATGAGAATATTAACGGATAAGCGAAACCGGTTAAAGGATTTGACATGATAGTTCGCATCAAACACTTCGTGCTCTGTGACAGAAACCGCGGGTATATGGCAGTTAGATGGGCTACAAATGCGAATCCACCAAGATGGGGATCTATACTTTATCTATTGATTAATGCACTGACTGTTTCGTTGAATGATCCAGGGCTGGTAAGACCTACACAGTCAGGCGGCAGTTCAGTAACTACTGTTCCTGTTTGTGCGGTATCAATAGAGTACAGTCGGTGCTCTTAAATTTCTACTAAAGTAGCCCATGGTCCTCAGAACCAGTAGCGTCTAACAGGAGTCCGTCAGTATGAACCGCGAAGAAGAACATGAGACGTAAATGACACCTAGATGGCATTTACGGATCATACCTCATTGCGCTGTTCCCAAGATGGGGTTAACTGGGATAGAGATGACCGAAATTTTCCCCGTACGCTAGCATAGTTTGGGAACAACGCTTCAAATCGTTATCCATTGAAGAACGAAAGGGAATATGAGTAAGCTGTCCGGGACCTTGATACGGAGATGCTGAGCAGATTGATCAATCCTACTTCGACAACCAAACTGCCGGGATGCACTTACCGAGCCAGTGGAGCGTTGACGGATGCGCACTTCCAGCCGTCCGCCGACAGCTTTGCGACCGTCCATTAGATCAGCCAGATGCGTGACTGTGGCGGTATTGGCCAACGGCCCAAGCGGAATGGAAGCAGTGCCCAGTAATCCGGGTCTTCGGAAGAGTCCGCGACTGTAGTAGACCTGATTGAGGAGAAGATCAGAGAGTACGTGCTCTGGACTTCAGACAGACGCGACCCAATGCACCAGAAAAGCATAATATAGCTCAAATGTGACTGTGTATGAGCTTGCACAGGCAAGAGAGATTTATACAAGAATGAAAAAGGAACAAAAAACAGCCCTGAGTACCCTGTCCGACCGAGTTGACCATGTCCATGGGTTAACCTTTGAGGAAAATTGGCAATATACTCCTGGTACCCCACTGGAGTGCGTGCTACTCTTGAAAAGCTTACGTTGGTTAGGTTATGTCTTCAGTATGCCAAGTGATCGCCTTCCCCAGCGTGCATTATATGTAGTGGCTACATCAATTTGGTCGACAATGTGGAGAGGTCAGTCTATGATGCGGGATAATAGCAAGAAGAAACTGACCGAGAGATTTGGTCAGGCTGGCGTATGCCGTCTTGGTGAATGGGAGCCTCGGGATGGCCTGCATCAGTGGTTGGAGACCCTGTCGGATGTGGCGCAGTCGCGCAGTCAGTGGCAGTAGTACATACGGCGTTTTGCGCACATCTGTTAATTTTCCACATCGATTAGTTTTCCGCATTTCTTACTTGACTTCGTTTTCTTAGTATTTTATGAGCGTTCAACGCGATTTAGGGTTGTTAATGGTGAGTCGTGGCGACTGAGTCCACCGCACTTCGGTGCCCGGAGCATGGTTATTCAACTGCAAACCATTGGAAAATGTTGGGTAATCTTCTGAGTATGAGGAACTCCACGGCCTGTTGAGTTGAGGCAATCCGAGGAATGACAAAATTCCACATTGTTAGGCAAGCAGGCGCATCGTCAACATAGGTGCAGACCACCTCGCGCAACAGACAACTCTCCAGTCGCGTGAAGTGAGTAATAACACCGCTAGTAGCCATAGATGGAAGGTCATATTGTCAAAGGTTACCGATGATGCTTGTGATAAGCACGCTTGCAAAGTTGGTCACACTAATGTATGATGCCAAGCGGAAGACCTCAAGTGCATAGGTGAGCACAGCCGCGCCAAACCGCCTTACGTGGGAAATGAGTCCACTACGTCGTTTGAAGTTAGTAATTACGGGTACCGGTTTTGTTTGAATGGTAAAGGGTGTATCTATTTTGTTTACTCATGTGCCGAAACCGGTTCTCATGCTTCACTAACGATCTGATAATCAGATAATGTGCCACCAATACAATAATAAGGTAGTTGCTTAAATATTTCCCTTTTTCACTGTGCAGTAATGTGGACTTATTTTTCCCTGTTAGCCAGACCCATACTGCTGTTCCTTATGCTAAGTCCAGAAATTTGGTTGCGAGACCCTCCCCACACTATATTATTCTCGATTCCACACATGTACATAATTCCCTAGAAAGTTTTCGACCTCCATCGCACTAATACTTACTAATACTTGCTATTTCCCTTCTATTTACGTTGATCCGGACTACAACTCGTTCAACGGTACGATGAGATACTTGCTACCGAAGAAAGTTGGATCTGCATAAGAATAAATTACAACTTGAATCCAATCCCACTCAATACGAATCTCCTCGCATCCGATAAACAATTTCAGAGAAAACTTGTACATAATGATCGGTCTAGGGTCTCTGGAACGTGTCTCACCTTTCTGAGAAATATACCTATTATTATTATTATTATTATTATTATTATTATTATTATTATTATGACAAAGAAGGAAGATAACAAGTGTTGGGTTTCACAAACGCTGTTTTGAGTTTTTTATACCGGAGATTAATCAACAGATAAAACGGCACAACACTGGCGGCACTAATATCTGTTAGGTGCCATCACATCCAACGTTTGCGACCACATGAATTTCGAGTCACGTGGTCCCAAACCTGGGAGGCGTACTGATCCGACTGATGCTATGCTTGAGGCTGCTTTCTTCATGTTCCTTTTCCATATCATTGGTTCTCAACCGTGGCACATGTTCCAATCGCTTCCGGAAAACACAAATAACGCTCACCGGAAGGCGATGGGCTGGCATCCGCAGTACGTGGCCGAGCCAACGCATGCGGCGTCGGAAAACAAGGTTTTGGAAGGTCGGGGCCGTTCGCTCCAAGCACCTGTTCACGAAGCTCCGTATTGCTTATGTGATGTTACAACCACACACGAGGAGTCCTTCGCCTGGGCAACCGGGTAGTATCACGCCCGCTGACGAATCATGGACTACACCGCTCACTACTACTACTGCTATGCCGCTCTTCTGTCTTAACTCAACCGCTCAACGTCCACTCACAGACCACCCCACCCCCCGTCCTTCATCTACATGTACTCTTATGTCTTCTACGGTCACCGTCACAAACGACCCACGTCTCGCAGCTGATGGAAGTAACAGCCAAACTCCCGGTTCTCAATGTCCTGCGATCGCAACCGCCTCTCACTCCACCGAAGCTCCAGCTCTTCTCCGACCTGGTTCTCCATTCATCCTCGCAGCGTTTAATGTTCGAACTTTGATGCAGATCGGACGACAAGCATATCTGGCCCGTACTCTTGAAACGCGATCGGTAGACATCTGTTGTCTTTCAGAGACCAGATTACAAGACTCTAGCGCCGTCATCAGAATGGCCTCTCCGGTAAACTCTGACGCCAAATACTACTTGCGGGTTTCCGGAGACCCAGAATCTGCCGCCACTGGTCAAGCTGGTGTTGGGGTTGTATTAAGTGCCAGGGCTGAATCAGCTCTGCTTGACTGGATCCCAGTCAACAGCCGACTATGTGCAGTCAGACTAAGAGGTTCATGTAACGTAAGCAGGCGTCGAGATGCTAAGCGTGCCTTATTTGTCGTCTCCGCCTACGCCCCTACAGACTGCAGCCCGGATGCAGTTAAAGATGGCTTCTACCAACAACTACATGAACTTCTGCGTTCCTCCAAACGGACGGATATAGTCATTCTTGCCGGGGACTTTAACGCACGGGTTGGCCGCCTTCTACCAAGCGAGCACCACATTGGGGGTAGTTTTGGTCTCGGTGGCAGTCGATCAGACAATGGAGACAGACTACTTGCTCTTTGCTCTGATCATCGCTTGTTTCTTTCGAGCACTAGTTTTCGACACTCGAGGAGACAGACTGCTACCTGGCGCCCGCCCTCACAAACGCAAGAGTGCTCCCAGCTTGACCACATAGCAATCAGCTACAGATGGCGCGGAAGCGTAATGGACTGCAGATCGTACTGGTCAACTTTTCTGGACTCTGATCACGCATTAGTTCGTGCTAAGATTTGCATGCGTTTCGGAGGATCACCTAAGCGCGCCCACTACCGACCGGACGTCGCAAATCTACAAAACGCTGCGGTTTTAACCAGGTACCAAGCCTCACTGTCAACTTTGCTTGGCTCAACTATTGACGGTGATCTCGATTCGCAGTGGGCGCATATCAAAGATGCGTTAGTTTCCGCCAGTATCGACACTTATGGAGTTACCCGTCACCCACCGAAACATTGGATTTCCGCCGACTCCTTGACGCTGATGGACAAACGCCGCTTGATCCCATCGGATTCGAGACACGTTGAAGAACGCCAATACCTTGGTCGAGAGTTGCGCAGGAGTCTGCAAATGGACCGCGAAGCTTGGTGGTGTGAACGTGCTAGGGAGATGGAGCTTGCTAGTCTCTGTGGTAATACCAGGAAACTCTTCCATCTCCTTCGAGTCACCGAAGGTGTTCGATCTGGTATAAGTGAAACAATATGCGAAGAGGATGGCACCTTAATCACCAATCTTCAACGACGGTTGGAGCGATGGGCCGAACATTTTGGCTCGCAGTTTTGTTGGCCCCCAGCTCCATCTGCTACCTCTGGCGCTCGCGCTGGGGCCGAGTGGTCTACCCCAACAGACCCTCCCTCTTCCCAGGAAATCGAGCAGGAGCTCCGGCACCTGAAGCGTTATAAAGCTCCCGGCCCTGATGGTCTTCACCCAGCTCTATTTAAAGATGGTGGCGCATCGCTGGTCCGAGAACTCACCGTTTTGTTCTCGAAAATTTGGTCGAAAAAGAAGGTTCCATCATCTTGGGGTGAATCGATAGTCGTACCCATCTTCAAAAAGGGCCTGCGCACAATCTGCTCCAACTACAGAGGAATAAGTTTAGTCCCCGTCGTTTGCAAGCTGCTGGTGTCCATCATACTTCGCAGGCTATCCCCAACACGCGAATCGTTGCAGCGAGAAGAACAAGCTGGGTTTCGCCCTGGTCGCGGCTGCATCGATCAAATCTTTACACTTCGCCAGATCCTCGAGCTCCGCCATGTGTATCAGAGGCCAACGATTGCTGTGTTCCTGGATATCCGTGCAGCCTTCGATTCTGTCGGTCGTACAGTACTGTGGCAGTGCCTTCTGAGGAACGGTGTCCCCGAGAAGTTTGTCTCCATACTGCGCGCTCTATACAGTCTGACCTCGGGCAGGGTTAGGGCTTATGGCATGCTTTCGCCTACCTTTGTGGTCTCCAGTGGAGTTCGACAAGGATGCCCTATCTCTCCGTTCCTATTCAACTTTGCCATTGAGGATGTCCTGAAGAACGCTCTGAGCGATTCGTTGAACGCTGGCGTTGAGCTCCTCCCAGGTAGTCGAGTTGTTGATTTGAATTATGCTGATGATATCGTCTTGCTGGGTGACGATCCACACGTCGTCCAACTTGCATTAAACCGCTTGACGATTGAAGCATCAAAGTATGGTATGTGCTTTTCGCCATCCAAATACAAGGCTCTCCTTCAAGACTGCCAGGTGCCTCTGCCTGCACTCACGCTTGCTGGTGAGACACTGGAGGTTGTGGAGAGCTTTGTCTACTTGGGAAGTTGCATCACTGCTGGCGGGGCTGTTGGAGACGAGATTTCGATGCGCATCTCGAAAGCACGTCTCGCTTTTTCTAGGCTGAGGCATTTGTGGCGTCGCCACGACATTCGTCTCTCCATCAAAGGGCGGGTCTATTGTGCAACTGTTCGTGCTGTACTGTTGTACGGATGCGAGACCTGGCCCATTCGTAAAGATGGCTTGCGCAGGCTATCCGTCTTCGAGCACCGCTGTCTGCGGTCCATTGCCCGTGTGTGGTGGCAGCACCACGTAAGCAATGTGGAAGTTAGACAGCGTGTCTTGGGACGTGGAAGCCACTCGCTCGAGGAGCTCATCTCACTGCATCAACTGCGGTGGTTGGGACACGTATTGCGCATGCCTGTTCAGCGTTACCCCCGTCGTGCGTTGTTTGCACTTGCTGGACAGGGCTGGAAGAGACGGTCTGGTGGACAGCCTACAACATGGAGAAGCCGCATGAAAAAGTTGACGAAACAATTGGCCTCGGCCGGTTGTTGTCGACTACCTGGTTGGGGTCCGAGAGATGAGGATACTTGCTGGTTGAAAACCTTGGAAGTTATGGCTCAAGATCGATGTCAATGGCGGACGTGTGCATCAGTGTGTTGCGGTGTCCCTTCCTCCTCCCCCTAAAAACGAACAAACTGAAAAAAAATTCAAAAACTGTGAGTGGTAAACTTGACAAAAAAAGCATTTCTTGTTGCTCTTTTCTTATTATTCATATTGTTTTCCTATTCAGCCATGATTCCGATGGAACAATATCTGTACCACAGATTGTTTATTATATATATATATATATATATATATATATATATATATATATATATATATATATATATATATAGTCCTTCGCAGACAACGATTGTCAAAAACTGACAGTCATCTCATGTATTTCGAGCGAACAGGCCAGGTCTCACAGCCGTACAGCAAAACAGCACGCACGGAAGCATTGTACACCCTGCCCCTCAGCTTGAGACTGACGTTACGACGACGCCATTGGTGTCTCAGTTTGATGAAAACAAGGTGGGCTTTTGCAATGCGCTGTGAAACCACATCTTCAACACCGCCACCAGGCGATGCAACTCTCTAGGTACGTAAAGCAAGGGACTTGCTCCAGAACATGTCCAGCAATGGTGAGCGCGGACGCAGGCCCCTGCCAATCCTGAAGGAGCACTTTACATTTGGCTGGGGTAAAATACAAGCCATAATTGGATGCCTCAAACGATAAGCGGTTCGACGTGTTTTGAATGATTTGCAGATCATCACCCAGCAAGACGATGTCATCGACGTAGTCCAACTCTGCGATTCGGGCGCCAGGAAGAAGCTCAGCACTGCAGTTGTGGACACCATCAAGCGCTCGTTACACGACATTTTCGATGGCAAAATGGAAGAGGAAAGCTGAAGTAGGGCAAACTTGGCGAATGCCGCTGGTGACAGCGAACGAAGAGGAAGGTCTGCCGTAAGCCCTAATTTTGCCCGACGTGTGACTGTACAGTCCCCTCAGAATGGCAAGAAACTTGTTGGGTATACCTTTCCTTACTAAACGAGTTTACAAAGCAGCTCTGTCTACTGAATCGAATGCCGAGCGGATGTCCAAGAACGCTACGATCGTTGGTCGACAATAGACATGACGGAGCTCGAGGATTTGTCGGAACGTGAAAATTTGATCAATGCAACTTCGGTATCTCATGGCATTCATTTATATATATATATATATATATATATATATATATATATATATATATATATATATAAACAGAAGTACGGGGTTTTTGATCGCGAACACAGTTTCATATATGATTGATTGACGTTTAACCTCACACTCCCTCAGTTATTCCATTGACTAAGGGCCATACGTAAAAATATGACTCAGATGAGACGACATTCGCAGTGCGTATCCGCTGTCCTAATACGAGACATTTCCTGGGTTGCGTGCGAGATCACGCACTCTTCTAGAACAGAGAAACAGTGCGCAAGTGAGTTGAATCAGAAAGTACAGCCGATGGTGGATTTGGACGGAAAAGTTCGCCGATTCCACGTCTACCAAATCAACTCCCTTTTCGATACTGTTCGTCTTTAGGATATACCAAAAGGCAGCAGAAGTGAACATGGCCGCCGTAGTTACGACGCTAAATCCCTACTGAGCCCGAAGTAGTGGAAAGCAGACGAAGAGATACCGAATGGGCAAGTGTCCACAGTGTTACATTGAGTTGTACTCGGCTTCGTACCCGTGTGCGGTGCAGAGTATTTCCCCTAACTAACATCGAGAGGACTTGTGATTCAGCCATCTTTTCGTGTACATAAGCACAAAGCGTGAAGTGACATTAAAAAATGGCATTCATCCAGTAATTAGCCGAGAAACTTCCTAGTGGCGGCTTCCACTAAGATTGCTGTGTTGGGTAACAACTCGGGTATGGGAAATAGGGCGGTTGCTCATAAGCAAAACCAAAAATGCAAATGTGGGTGGTGGTTTTGCTTACGAGAAATGAAATGGAAATATTTGGCTTGCTGAAGCTCAGCATACCGCGTGACTCACTCAGATTTCTGAACAATGGGGTTTACAAGAAGTTTTACGGGATGTGTGAACCAGAGCATCGAGGCAATGATAGCATATGTATTGTCAACGTTTAAGGCAACCGAAAACGTAAGGAACCAAGGTAGATATCAAAAGTATGGCTTCGGGTACGACGATGACTCTGTCATCAGGTAAGGCTAGCGAGAATATTCAGTGCACGGCAGATGAAGTTTGACGCATAAAGGATGTGTGGCAACTGCATGAAGACAGCACGAAGGCGGGTACCCCAGGTGTGCATCAGTTACAGCAGGATGCTTCGACTCGTGCAGAGGGAAGTTAAACTGCAGCGCGATGCAGCTAGTTGATGCCCGTCAACGAACTACATAAAGTAACAAAATGAAGCATTCTATTGCGAGCTTTCATTGCACAATCATCGCTGAGATACCACAATCCTAACCATCGTACAATCACCTCGATTTAGCATGCCAATGTTCACGCATCCGTCCATTATGCTGGATGGTCTACTTCGCGGACACCTACCGTCCAACAATGTGCCGTTTGTGACTGATGGCTCAATTCCTTATCTCGTTGGGTGTTACCGTATTCCCTGTGCATCGTCCCACTTTTAATCGTTGTGCAGACTCGTCAACCTGCTCACAGCTACGTTTCCCCTCGGTCATGCAGCCTGCGCATGTGCCCCTGTTTGGAGTATGTCCGCCCAACCCGGGCGTAGCCCCGTTTGAGTAGTCAATCCTCGTACATTTTCTTCGAACGGAGTGATTATTGTGCAGACGTTTCGTTGTCTGACAAGGCAACATCATCAGTGCGGCTTCACGGGCCTGGTTCGCAGAGCCTCGTAAGCGACTTCAATGTCCAAGTGCTTTTCGATCGAGTTCTGCTTTGAATGCCAGGCTTCAATGAACTCACGTGCTTGTCGGTTTTTAGCCCTTTCCAAGTGCTGGCATGCTCTAAGTTAAATTGTTGGTTCTCGGCATCCATATGCACTGACATCAGGGAGTTCTGATCGTGGCGACGAATGGCTAGGCTATGTTCGTGTAGCTTTATGCCAAGCTTTCTTCCAGTCTGTCCCGCGTAGTATTTGTCGCAGTTCCGGAAGCAGATCTTATAAATCACACCAGTTTCTTCCTCTTTGCTAAGTTTATTTTTCTCTTTGGAGGGTTTACTGCAAATTGTTTCCATTGGCTGGTGTGCAACTTTGACTCAAAAAGGCAATAAAAGCCTTGCTACCATTTCAGAGATTCCGTTGATATAGGGCAGAGTTTCTCTCTTTTCAACTGTTGCATATGTCGAGGTGTGTTGAGCAGCCTTGTGTGATGCGGGGCAGCGTAGAATGAAACCTTTTGGGTACCAGTTCCGCTTCAGCAGATTGAAGAGATGGTCTTCTGCCCGTTTCAGCTGCGATGTGCTACAATGGGGTCGTGCTCGTTTGAAAAGGGTTCGCACGAACTAATCAACAGTGTGTTCAATGGCATTCAATTCACAACGGAGAAGGAGAACAACCAGCAGTTGCGATTTTTAGACGTTCTCATACGACGAACTGGTGCTGAACAATTGGAAACAACAGTCTACCGAAAATCTACACATACGGACCAGATCATCATCTACGGCAGCAATCATCCGGCAGGCTACAAACGCAGCTGCGTGCGAACCCTTTTTAAATGAACACGACCCCATTGTAGCACATCGCAGCTGAAACGGGCAGAAGAAGACCATCTCTTCAATCTGCTGAAGCGGAACTGGTACCCAAAAGGTTTCATTCTACGCTGCCCCGCATCACACAAGGCTGCTCAACACACCTCGACATATGCAACAGTTGAAAAGAGAGAAACTCTGCCCTATATCAACGGAATCTCTGAAATGGTAGCAAGGCTTTTATTGCCTTTTTGAGTCAAAGTTGCACACCAGCCAATGGAAACAATTTGCAGTAAACCCTCCAAAGAGAAAAATAAACTTAGCAAAGAGGAAGAAACTGGTGTGATTTATAAGATCTGCTTCCGGAACTGCGACAAATACTACGCGGGACAGACTGGAAGAAAGCTTGGCATAAAGCTACACGAACATAGCCTAGCCATTCGTCGCCACGATCAGAACTCCCTGATGTCAGTGCATATGGATGCCGAGAACCATCAATTCGACCTGGAGCACGCCAGCATCTTCGAAAGGGCTAAAAATCGGCAAGCACATGAGTTCATTGAAGCCTGGAATTCAAAGCAGAACTCGATCGAAAAGCACTTGGACATTGAAGTCGCTTACGTGGCCCTGCGAACCAGGCACGTGAAGCCGCACTGATGATGTTGCCTTGTCAGACAACGAAACGTCTGCACAATAATCACTCAGTTCGAAGAACAGCTCAAAATCCGCATGCACACCCCGAGCTACGGATATTCTTATTAATTTCAAGCCAGCCCTTTGGCCGACGAACTTCACTTGTTAGCTCATTTTTGCAGTTTCATTGACCTGTGTTCGGCTGACCATGCGCATGACTCCCGTCGCTTCGTCCCAGGAACTGTTTCTACGCCTTGGTAACAAGGATTCACCATTTATTTTAAACCCTGTTATTTCAATAACAATAACGAAACATCTGTCCTGTGCAATTAGTCAGCATATGTTCTTAAGGATAGACGTGATGGATGCCTGTGTGAGTAAACGTGTGAGGAAAGGGCTGACATACAAACGGTCAAGATCAATCCGTGACCACATTTTTCACGGGGACGCACTGCAGGAGGTAAACACCAAAGAGCGGGACAAAGTCCCATGCATACATACACAGAGGGAGAACATGCCGTGTCGTTAAATGTCTGCGGAGCCATAACATGCAGTCATTGTGCGTCAGGGGAAGTCCACATATTGCAAAACCCGCTACATACACATTAGTACCTAAGCCCAAGATTCGTTCGGTAACCATTGTACAGTAAACCTTTACATGGTCAAGTTACAGAGGTTAGATTTACAATGACAGCTATAACCCAAGTGGTCAACATACAACTTACAGAGATTGTCAATATACAGAGGTCTAAGCCCACAAGGCTTAGATGGCGAACGTTCAAGCTGAGAAAACAGTCAGCTAAGAGTAGTAGTCAGGATAAAGAGGTTGCCAACTTGGGAGGTTTTACTGTATTACAAACAAGAGGTCAGTGGAGGCAAAAAGAGTAAAGAAGTAGCAGACAGTGCTGCTGAGGCGGTCGGTCCGAACAAAGTTGGGTCCAAAAGTTAGGACAAACTCACTAGAAAATGAGGAATCAATTTCAGACTCGGCGTTAGAATGTCGCTAGGCAGCTTAGTCCCATGATTTGTCTGATGCCATAGGTGTAGCCTTAAAAAGCACGTAAACCAAACGCAAAACTTACGCAAGCCTTGATAGCTCTGTTGTTTTTCACGGAGAACTGAAATGAGCGGGAACGTGTCTCCACCTGAAACCGAGCTACCGAATCGTAGGCAGGATCACAAGTGTGCTTGATCCACTCCGTGGAGTGTTTCTGTGGATTCTCCGAGGACGGGAACGGCACCTGCAATTCAACCTGAGTGTCCACTCTGTCCGGGCCCGATACATCCGACGGGACAGGAAATGTGATCCCACGTAAAATGCTAACCTCGAGCACGTTGTCGCCAAGATCATGATTCATATTCAGTTTTGGGAGGTTAGCCCACTCGAAAGAGTATGAGATTGGTCGGTGCTTTTCAACGCAGGAAGTGAAAAAGGAGGCACTGGATTGTCCAAATCGAGCCAACTCCTTCAGTTTCATTGACAACTCTGTGAGACCAGCCCGGGACAATTCCTCGGCACATTCCCTGGCCTCAGTAATTTGACTTTTAAGTTCACCCAGAAGAATGCGATTACGATCCGATTCGCCTAAAGGGTAAGAAATAACATGGATAGCATTGCGAAGGGAAAAGATTGCACCGAAATGTTTCGGCAACCGTGAAATAAGTTGTAATGTGGGACACGACGGAGGCAGTCAACAAGCGATGTGGTAACAAACACCATCTCCGGAAAAAAGAACTCACTGGCAGCAGCTTCCAAATCCAGCTGCAGTTGCATGGGAGGATCACAGGCCACTCCAGTGATGACCGGTCCCTTGTAGCCTAGAGCTGACCCGGAATTCGATTTGCTAAGTCCTGCTGTCGGCGCTTTCGGCAACTTGGATAAATCGAAAGGGATACCTGCCTCAACTGATTCGATCAGTGGATTGATACTCAGTGCGGCGCGCAGGTGTGTTCTCGCCAAATCCATATCTCCACTCTCCTTCGCCGTTAGGGCGGCTGCTTTCAATTCCGCCTGACGAGCTTTCAGTAGTGTGAGCATTCGTTGTTTTCTGCCATCGGCTCCGGCTGTTGTTGGTGGATCGTGTGCTGCTGGTACCGAACTGGTGTTGCCCTGAACGACCGAGGAACCCCCTTCAGCTCGTCTGGCAAGCTTCGGACAATTGGGAGGGGGTGGAAGCTCACTATAATCAAAACTGGAAACACCATGCTGAAAAGCTTTCACTGCATTTTCGTATTGTGTCAGAACCCGAGCATATCTGCGCGCCTTGCTGGAATCAGCTGGATTTAATTTTGCCTGTTGCATCAGGACCTGGAAAGGAAATGGTAGCCAATTAATGGAAAAAAGTATATGTCCATAGCAGGAGTATGGTGATGTCGAACTGTGGTATAGCAAGTTCTAAATGGTTGCATGGGTGGTTGCGAGCATCCGTCTCCGGATTCGGCTAATGCACAGCTTTCGAAAGCCACAGGATGCATGCGGCATCCACTGCATCCCTCTAAATCCTATCCACCTAAGCCGAATCCGGGCTAGACCAGCACGAACGATTCGAAGCCACGTAGGTATTTCCGTGATATATGACCCAACGGTTCAGAAGATGTAGATGCAACTTGTACACTGCGATGGGATATGCGTATTTTGTGAGCATCTGATAAACGAGGGATTGGTGTCCGATGGCAACTCAGTCGAGTAGAATATGGACAGGCACTCACGTCAGAAATGAACGATATGTCACCTGGGTCGTTGTGACCAGTTTAGGCCTACTGAGGCCGAGGGTCGTCCCCCTCCAAAGGTGAGTAACAAGCTCCTGAAGACAATGACCGAGATAACAGCACATCACGCGTATAGGACGCATTACGAACATTTCATTGTGTGCAAACCTATGTGAGAGACCACGCGCTCCTTCACTCACGCTTGGCCGAACCGCTACAGCGCATCAGGCAGACATTGCAAAGTAGTGGAGCCACCCGCCGTGCATCTTGGGTTACCATACACAATCTCAACCGTTGACTTCGAAGTCAGGCCACTAACCACTGTGTGCCGAGTTCCAAGCCCAGCTCAGGCTATCTCTACCAGATGAATCTGCACAGGGACGAAACGCGTCGCGCGAAGTGCAGTGTTGGAGGAGAGCAGCACTGTAACCCCACATTTGTAAAAGTATGCTTCTGTGTCCATGCGTTGTTTTTTAGTATTAGAGCTAAGGAGTGGTGAATGTACCAAAGTGGAGATCTGTAAAATCAGATGACGAATGATGATACAAGGATTGTGGAAATGTAACTGTGCGCACATGTCCATAGGCTGAGGCAAAAATATGTATTGGTGTGCGTATGCACACACACAACAAAAATGCAAGTGAAACGAATGGACATATCGGAAGGGAGAAGAATATGCACAAATTGCCATCGGAACTACAACAATACAAATTTATGTGCAAAATTTTGAGAATAAATGCCACACAGGTTTCTTGTCATGCGAATTGACACTTCGGGTGCTGGCTCAAGACACTGCTTGTCACCGACCAGGGTAAACAGGCTCGATGGCGCATCAACTTACAACTGGACTTCCGGAAAGACAGACTAGCCAATCAGTAGGTGGGACATTTGAAATCGTGAGACAATGACCAGATAGAGAAATCAGACGCTGTCTGACTGCATAAGCACTTTGCAGCGGGTGATGCTGTGACCAGTAGTTCTATGCAATTCGATTTACCGTTGGAGCTGCGCACGTCTACTTACAAGAGCATGTGGAAAGGACCGTTCATCGAATTGGTGGACAGGGTAAGGGGATGAACGTGTTCGTTCGCAGGTGAGTGAAGCACCGGTATACCCAACTCATGCTCTCGCACAGCACTCCTGATCTTCATTCACTGTAACACCCACAGGTTTCGGTGAAGAGCTCGATTAGGACGATAATCAAGACATCAGAACACAGCTGGATAGCATGAATGGATACCAGCATCAGAAAAACTAAAAAGGGGCTAGACTCAGACGACATGCGACGTCTGATGCATGTCCCATTGACTCGTTAAACAGGTGCCTTCCAAGACACCAATTCCAATCATCGACTTCTACCAATCGGTCCACAGTTGTGCATCGCAACTGTCAAGGACAATGAGTCCTAGGTCATAAGATCGACTTTGCTACCGTGCAGTCTGGGAAGAAATATGAGATACTGTATTGACAGAGAGCTACAACTATTCGATCGGAAATGATTGTGGTGTAGAAGATGCGCAGGAACTAAACTGATCAGTTGTGAGCCAAAACCAAAAGTGATAAATTGCAACTGAAAGAACCGTGTACCATCTCGTGCAATGTGAATTAAATCTCTAGCGACAGTACCGTTCGTCCAAAAAGCCAGAAATAAGAGTCCGGACAGTTCTGAGTGATACCAGAGTTCAATATAGCCAATCAATAGATTTGTAGAACCGTTATGGGGTTTTTACAGAGGTCACCTCCCTGTAGAGATGTGTCAACACGGAGGCTATTAGCAGATGGGGTTTGTTGGGTATTTCATCGCAGTTAGACTCAGGCAGACAGCCACTACATATCCAGGAAAGCGCTAGACGGCCGTTTCGTCCTGTTGGAACTCGTCAGTGGTGCATGGCTCAGTGGCATAAGTCGCTGGTTCGCAAGAGTCAAGATTGTGGGTTCGAATCCGGCAGGATCGGGCGGGTGCACGTTACTGACAGGTCCAAACAGGACAAAACGACCGTCTAGCGCTTTCCTGGATATGTCGTGGCTTTCTGCCTACATCTACCTGCGGTGAACCTTCACAAAAAACGGAAGCCATTAATTGAGAGTTCGTCGCACCAGCTTTCAAATCATTGTCAACCACACGCCAGGAAAAGCACTATACTATAGTTTCAGCATGTTGGGCATCATTAGCAGTGCGCACCCATCGACTCCATCAAGATCCGGACCCGTGACCACTAGTGGCTTGCACTGCCAATCAGCAGCTTATGCGACTGAGCTATGGAGAACAGTGGCGGACCGCCGTGATTTACAAGTGCAGCTCAATCTCCACGACCATGCAAGTTACGAATTTTGCAGTGGGAAGGGTTTGTCCCGAAAGACAAGACTTTCATTGGCAGTAGCTACGTGCAATACAGCATTTAAAGGATGTTAGGTGAATATTTTGTGGTACTAATGAGTAGGGAGTTTATAATGAGATTACTTGGGAGCTCATCGCAACAGCTTTCAAATCAAATAATCTTCCACATGCCTGGAAAATCACTAAACGGTCGTTTTGATTCGTTGGGCATGTGCAGGACTATTTGAATCGGAAGCTGCTGCTACGAGCTCTTAAGTATTCACATCATAAATGCCCTACTCATGAGTACAGAGGCGATCAATCCACCACGGGTCGGAGTTGCTCAAAGTGAGACCTCAGTGCTGAATGACTAACTGGTTAAAAGGATCCCATGACGAGGATTGGTATTTTCTGTAAATGAGCCGGTTGTGAATCCTACTGAAAACCTTTGTGAGGCAAAGCAGTTATGCTGCAGTGCCTATAAATTCAACAGTCAAATTTAAGCTTTCTGTAAACTTATAAGACGACATCCGGCTAATGTCTCTGGGCTGCTGTGGGATATTCCTGGGTGACTGAAGTCAGTGGGATGAAAATGACCAAAGCATAGTATCCAAATCATGCATCAACTCATTATGAGCACGGGGATAAGAAAAGCTCCGATGTCGTGAGAAGTGATAATTATGGAGGGGAAAGACGAAGTTTTTAAAGACAAGCGGGCTTAAAGGTTGAAACGAGCAGTTTTAAGAGATTCAACTTGCTAACCCTGTCTTGCGGTATGAGCATTGTAATGGTAGCTGCTGATGTTCGCCCACAAATTCGGAACGAACAGGCAAGAGGCAGCTCGCGATCGACTGCTCGCCGCCGGTCGAGCAGCAACCCCTACAAGCATGAGCGAGAATGCTTTGTAAGCTAGCACGACTAATTGGCTCGATCGATGAATATGCTAATTTTTCGCCAGAGGCAGTCAAACAAGGAAGACTAAAGCGGAATTGCTTAACGGAGCGTAGGTTGACCAATAATATGTTGCCTTCTGATCAAACTAGATTCTGATCGCAGCCCAGTCCTTGTTTTTAATTCTCGGGTGGCGTTACACGGCACACATTGCTCAGAGAACTTCTGAAATGGGGAATGAAATGACGGCGGAGTGCAACGCGCCGCGTTGCGCCGCGCGCTTCCATCGTCCATACATCTTCGATGGATAATGCCTCCTCCGTAATGCTACGAGAGAGTCATGTTAGAATACATTCATGGTATCCTAGTACACATAATAATGACGACTAAATAAACCGAGATGGGTGGTTCGGAGAAATTGCGCAGCAAGAAGTGCAAGGAATTACTAATGAGTAGTAGGGATTTGAGTGCAATTTTAGATATAGTTCGCCGCAGCCCTCTCTCAGTCAGGCAGGCTCCCACACATCTGGAAAAACACCAGAAGGCCACTTCTGCCTTTTGGGTCTCTTCAGTGGCGCGCGTTTCTTGGACCCCTGCCGGGATCCGACCCCATAACTTCTGGATGGCAGCAGACTGTACCATCAAGCCATGCGTGATGGCAGCAGACCTGCATGACTGAAAGTTGACTACGATATAGTGTGTGCCGGATCGTCACTGGCTTCTTGATTGCGCGTAATCGGATGGATTCTGTTACGCCGAGAGGAAATCAGAAAACAGCTGCAAGCATCAGTTCATTCGAGATAAGTGATCGCAGATTTCTGGGGACTACAACCCGGGCTCCCCACAGTACACATCCGTTATGGATGCTAAGTTCTGTCAATCTGTTAAGAAAAGGCATGAGTTCTTTGGCTTTAGTTTCTGGCCACGTGACCTGAACGTAGCGTTTCGCGAGTGCTAAAATAGAGGAGGTATCGGTTCCTCGACATGTGTGTTGATGTAACTGAAAAATTGTCAAGGTGCTGGATCAGATTCCCGAGTTCCTGGGCGGCAAATTCTTCCGAAAGCACTTATGGTAAAGGAAGCAGAATGGTCGACAAGGGATATATTGAATTATATATATATATATATATATATATATATATATATATATATATAGAGAGAGAGAGAGAGAGAGAGAGAGAGAGAATCAAGGCCCAATGGACCATTCTGGGCGAGGCCAATTGCTGAATCCCGTTATCATGGACAAAAAGTGATACAAGAGGTTTATGATCTATGATCACAAAGGTCGACTGAGTAGGTATTGATGAAACCGAATGGTACCGAAAACAAGCGCAGCTGCCTCTCGATCAAGCTGAGAGTAGTTACGTTCAGCTGCCGCCAAAGTTAGTGAAGCATAGGCAACAGGTCGACGAGAGCCGCCTGGCAGTTTGTGCAATAATATAGCTCCAAGACCGTGGAGTGAAGAATCACAAGAACAATGGGCTTTTGTGGGTCGTAATGCAAAAGAACTCCGGCAGATGAAGAAAGCTTCTTAATAAAGTTAAAAACAGTTTCCTGAACTCTGCTCCAATTCCAATGTTGGTTTTTGCGTTATAGTTGATGAAGCGGGTGCAAATGGGTTGCCGCTGACGGTATGAATCGGGAGAACTGCGTGACCACTCCCAGAAACGATCGCAACTTAGTCACATTTTTGGGTGCCGATGCATTAAGTAGTGCTCTAGTCTTTTCTTCTGATGAGCTTAACGCATCTCTTGACAACCGATATCCAATGTTACGTACACTTGGAACAAAGGATTCACACTTTTCTTTTATTAAGACAAGCCAGAAATCTGACAATGTTTACAGAACTATATCCAAGGTGGGTAGAGTTTCCTCAGTGGTGCGTCCAGTGATCAAGATGTCATCCAAGTAAGCGCGTGTATTTGGTATGTCTTTCAGCAACGAGTCAATAATACATTGGAAGACAGCTGGTGCAGAGCCTACTCCAAACGAAATAACCTAAGGTGTGTATTGACGGTGGTGTAGGCATGTGAGCTCACATCGAGTTCGATCTGCTAGTAAGCGTGGCTCAGGTCTAGATTGGTAAAAAGTTCGCCACATGAGAGGGACGCATAGATGTCCTCAATCTTTTGCAGTGGGTATCGGTCCGGTTGTACTGCATGGTTGACCGTAAGCTTGTGGTCCCCACAAATCCGTACGGTGCCAAGGCTCGTCAATACAGGCACCGTAGGAGCTGCCCAATCGGAATACTGGAAGGGTTCTATTGTACCCTTTTACTGTAGTCGGCGAAGCTCACTCCCAAAGTTGTCCCGAAGAGCATAAGGTATAGTACGCGCCTTCCAGAATCTCGGTGCTGCCTGTTGCTTCGGTGTAAAATGTGCCGCGTAATTCTTCAACAATCCTGACTTAGTTTGGTCAAATAAGGTTGCATATTTTTGCAAAATCCCGGAGACTTGCGGACGAGCTTCCACAGTGTTGACGTTTAACATGATGCCAGGAAAACGTTTAATCCCATCGCGGCCAAGTATGTTACGGCCGGGGCCCCCAGAAACGTACACTCGGATGTGATCCGTCGAGTTGCCGTAGGATATGCGTGCAAGAAAAGTACCCAATACATTCACCAACTATTCAGCTTAAGAGCACGGTTGTATTGTAGTATGATATAATTTGGGCAGTTGCGATAAGGCATCAGGTCGTATCTACGCAACTGCGGAGCCGGTAACAATTTCAAAATCTACAGGTTGCTCGTTAATTTGGATAGACACAACAAATGGTTTCTCCGCGGTGATATTGTGAGTAAAAACGGTTGTGGTGTCTATCCGATTCTGGCTTAACTTCTCGGTGATCTGATTTGTAGTTCTAAGATTTCCCTGCGCAAAATGGAATTTCGTTTAGATGTGTCCTCCTTTACCACAAAATATGCATACCGAATGAAGATACTGATAATCAGCTGGTGTTGGATGCTGTGTTCACCACAGCGATAACAACGGAATTCTCTGCATTGCACGGACTGAGACAATGTGTTACTAAGTTTAGTCTGAGAGAACTTAGGTACCTATTGCGAAATTTGATCGTTGTCGAACTACGTCAAAAGCACTTCCCAAGTTAACGCCTTTTCATCTTCCGATAACAAGCGCTCTCGTGCCTTCTCGTTAAGAAGACCAACAATTAATGCATGTATAAGCATTGTTTTTATGAAGTGGACTGGCTTGATTTGCTTAGGAATCAGTAAATAAACGCAGTTACAGTTTCGTTCTGATGTTACTGCTGCATGGTGTTACATTTGTAACGTGCGGTAAACACATGTGGCTTTTCACCCAACAGGCGATCAAAACAGTGGGAAAGAAGTTGTAAATTTTCTTCCGTTTGTAGGCGCAGGTTATCGAAATGTGACTGCCCCTTGTTCCCTAAGAGGTGACGCATTAAGTTAATCTTTGATGTCTCAACCAACGTACCATTACCATCAAAGAGAACAAGTAGATTCAGCTAATTAGTGAAGGTGGTTCTCCACTGCAACCATTGTTGCGTAGTAGGCCTTTCCGTGGTATAATTTTAAAACTGCTGAGGTGAGATAATTGAATTTGCCATTGGTGATCGTAACAACTTCCGTCACCAATCTGTTACGCCGAGACAAAATCAGAATACAGTGCTGTGTATCGCAGCGAAGCATCAATTCAAATGGCTGATGTACTGCTGTTGTTGTTATGTTGCTGTTGCTGTGTAGTAAGACGGTTATTCACGTAGATGGCAAGTACAACTGTACACCAAAAAGGGAGCGCGCAAAGCATTTGAAGATTACGTAAGCCACATGGACGCTGCATCAAATCACCGATCAATGGCTATGGCAGACGGCCAATAGCCGGAGTACACACACACGTACGCTGGCACGGGGTGAGCGCTTTGCACAGCATATCAGATTCACTGATGTGAAAGAAGTCAAATCCTCCATCTAGGAAGGCAGTGTTTGGCAGTCTGACTGTCTGTTGCCAAATGGTCAGTGCGCGGCTTGCCTGAACTAGGTGCAGGGTCTGAGGGTGGTACCACGCGCCGAGGAAGACGGTCAGATGTTCGACCCCAGGTAAGCGGTTGTGGTGCAAAAGCTGACCGAGTATCGCATCAAAGAGTTTGTTATAAAACACAAACTGGTGAGCAGCAGCAACACATAATCGGTGGTCTATCTGGAATGAGCTGCACACTAATGAGAATCTGGTAGGACCCGTTTCCATGAATAAATGGAGATCTGAGACATCAACGCGAGCATTGCCTAAGCGTGCCGTAATCTCTGTAGTGATCTAGTCAACAAAAGCTGCCGGCATCATCTATTGCCAAACATCTAACCGAAACAGGACCTCAGGTTGAACCTGGGTCAAGGTTTACAGTTATCTGTCGAAACGAAAACCCCAAGGTTTGCCGAGGCTGTGGCGCTTAACCGGCATCGTCCTATTTTTGTGTAGATAAACAATTAACAGTCTCCCTAAAGCTTCCTTGGGGCTCATGACGTTAATGTGAAGCTCGTTAACCAGTTGTTCTTGCGTCTACGTAATTTCCCTTTGTGACCAGTTTCAAATGTTCGATATTTTTTCTATCACGTGATGCATGTTTGTGTTGTTAGCTTGCGGGTTGATCAGATAACACGAAATGGTTCCACCTCGCAATACAAATCTTCCCATTGTCTTATTTAGGTTGATACAGAGAATTCAGTGCCTTAAAAGCGATACAGTTATCTGGGGAAGTAGACCGATTGGCCACTTTGAGTCGTTGTGCAGCAAGTGGTAGAATCGGTTGGGTGAGGTCCCAGTCAGGTAAAAACCCTCTACAGTTAAGCGTAAAACATATGTCCAAGGGGTGCATGTTTATACAAAGGCTGGAGAACACCAAGACAGGTACATCATTCAGGTAAGCTAAGATGACATCTCGTATAGAAGTGTATGTAGCTAGAGAGGAATAAGGGGATATGATGGCACTCCTGATATGGTCTACTCGAGGTTGTAGTTTCCCTATCTATTCACCAGGAATCGATCAGGAAACAGCCATCAAGTTATTGGATCTTCGAGTGAGTAAGCATGTTGCTGCGCGAGTAGGAAACTTTCAATGGCGTTGCGCTGGTGATGTCCGCTTGACTGGTGATGAAAACACCTAGCTCCGTGGACAGCCTAGTAAGTGAATGCTACACTCCACTCATACAATTACATGAACTAGTAGGATGTACTACATTTTCTTGTCAAAAGTATAGATACGATGGATAAGCTGATCGGTTTTGATCTAGGATCCGGTGGATTTTCAAACAACGAACGAAAAACGTCACACATCCGCAGATATTGCCCAGATTAGCAAAAGGAAAACAATTACCGATCGCCGTACCGCGCCACAGAAATGGCACACATACTAACGTGCAGGAATACTGTAGAAAGCATCAACAACTCAGAGTGCTAGAAAAATGAGCCAATAATCCTACTGACCCTATAATATTCCGCTCGTAGATGGAGATTCTCGGCTGTGACCACAGGGCTCAGCATGGCTGGTGGCGGGGCCTGTGCGCCTGTGGTGTTCCCGGATTCAGCGTCTGACTTTTTCGGTGGCTGAGGTTCATCGTTTTCCTCCTCAGGGGATCCAAATTCGTCGGGTGGAGGAGGCATATCGGACTCGGGATCGAAAGGCTCCTCACCCGATTCCACTTTGGGTATCATTTCTTCGATGAATTTCGACGCCACCAAAAGCTCCTTGGCTCGAGCGAGTTGACCTCGATCACGAGCTTGGACGGCAGCCAGCTGTAAGCATAAACCAAAGAAAAGAGAGTGCGCTAATGCGTGTTGGACAGTTCGGAGAGAGATGAGTTAAGCGTCTAGCGGAAATGCACTCATGACAAGATCAATCGGATCAGTCTAGAGAAGGTTAGGAGGAGGTTTAGGAGGAGCTGCTACGTGACATTTGCTACGAAAGTCCGAAACTGGATGTCTCATTCACAAGTAGGGACATGAGATGGATTACTGTGCGAATTTCAACCGGGCGACACTGGTGGAGATAATCTCATGAAAACATGCGCAAAACTGAGTATTACTATGTCCCAAAAGTAATTGTAATAATTTTCCTAGGTGTTACCAGCCAAAGTAGCACCTCAGTGGTGGATATCGGCGCATCGGTAGTGATCTTAGCTGCAAGTCTAGACTTGTTTCAACTCGATCGGCTGAGTCATTCCTGCGCTGTAGTAGTTTGCGATGGATTGATGTCGAACAACAGTAGGCTATCAAATCTTGTGTGAAACTCAAGAAGTCTGACACCGAGACATTTGCAAATTTGACGGAAGCTTATAAAGATGCCACTCTATTGAGGCATAAAACTTTCACAGAGGGTCGAGAAAATATTGAAGAAGAACCCCGTTCCTCAGGAACAGAGAGTTATTCAGGACTTATATAGGGGTGTCTTGGAACGACTTCAAAAACGGGTCCAGCGAGTCCGAAGGGACATTGGCAATGATTGGGTGTTGCACCACGATAACGCGCCTGCTCACACAGCGGTTTCATTTCGATCATCATTATCATCATTATACACATCAGCTAGAGGTGGGAAAAACACCTCCGCTATTGTGCCGCAATACATGAAGGAAATACATACGTACATACATACAATACAATACACAAAGGAGAAGTAGATACAACAGTTGCATGCCAGCTGAGCTACCAGCAACGGATAGGCATCGTTCCGGTAAGCTTCCAGCTAGCTACTAGGCAAAAAGAAAAAAATATTATGTTTTACCCTAGGAAATGAGATCGTAGATGGATGGGGAGGCTAAAAGGGATGGGGAGGGACAAAGAAACTCACAGCATGAACGCCACTGAGGTCGGCTCCTTGCCATGTCAGCAAGTGTATCCAGCCAAACGTGTTCACCGTCTTTTGGACCCCAACCAGGGAGCCGTGAAGCTCCAACCGAGGCTAGCTCCGAGGTGAGGGACTTCATTCCCCTGGACCAAGTCATCGCTTGGCCACCTCTCCTCTTCTTCCACCCACATCCCCGGTGAGCAAACAACGCACGTCGAGGGAGTCGGTGGGCTGGCATGCGTAACACGTGGCCGAGCCATCGGAGCCTGGTGAGGGAAATAACGGTGCTGAGCGGTTCAGATCCTTTTCCTGGGCCGTAAACAATGCGTCGAACACGCTCGTTACTCACGCGGTGTTCCCACCATATGTGAGCCAAACTGCGAAGGCACCGATGGTCGAACGTAACTAGCCTCTTCATGTCCGCCGATCTTATGGGCCAGGTTTCGCAACCGTACAGTAAGGTCGAACGTACCGCTGCATTGTACACTCTACCCTTCAGGGCGAGAGTGATGTCGCGCCGCCGCCAAAGGTGGCGAAGGTTAGCAAAAGCACTTCGAGCTTTCGCTATACGGTTCGTGATCTCGTCTTCGATCCCAAGGGCGCTGATACAACTTCCCAGGTAATTGAATTTCTGAACGACTTCTAGCTGATCCCCACCAAGGGTCAGCGCAGGAGGCGATCCCTGCCAATCTTGGAGGAGCGCTTTGCACTTCGATGGTGCAAAGCAAAGCCCGAAGCGACTGACAGCCAGTGCTAATCTGTCTAGCGCGGCTTGGCACGTCTGGGAGCTGTCACAGATGAGGGCAATGTCGTCAGCATACTCCAAGACAAGAAGTCGTTCTCCTGGGAGTAGCTCCACACCTTCCAAGTCATGTCCTGTAAATGCAAACTCCATGACTTCGTCAATAGCGAAGTTGAAGAGGAAAGGTGACAGCGGACATCCTTGTCTCACACCGCTGGAGATATTAAAGGGTGGCGACAGCTTGCCGTAAGCCCTCACTCTGCCCGTGCTACGCGCATATAATGCTTGGATAATATTTACATATTTCTCGGGCACACCTTTCCTGAGTAGACAATTCCAAAGGGCACATCGATCAACCGAATCGAAGGCACCTTTGATGTCGAGGAACACGACTACGGTGGGCCGCCAATATGTGTGGCGGTGCTCCAACAACTGACGCAAGGTGAAGATGTGGTCAATGCAGCCACGACCACGACGAAACCCGGCTTGCTCTTCACGAATCTGGCTTTCACGAGCGCCAGTCAGTCTGTGAAGAATTATGGAGGCGAGTAATTTGGAGGCGATGGAGATCAGACTGATTCCTCTATGGTTGCCGCATTCCGAGCGCGAGCCGCCTTTGAAGATGGGAACAATAACGGAGCGGCTCCAGTCGGTTGGGACAGTCTCCTGCTCCCACAGTTTCACTAGTAATTCATGCAAAGCATCCACAAGAGCAGGGCCTCCGAATTTGAAGAGGGCTGGAGGAAGATCATCTGGTCCCGCGGCTTTGTTCAACTTCAACAGTCCGATCTCACGTTCGACTTCTGAGCGAGAGGGTGGATCCAAAGGGACAGCCCACGGAGCGGGGCGATCAGTGACCGGCGAAGCAGACAATTCTAGCCGATTAAATTGCTTTTCAAAATGCTCAGCCCAACGCTCCAAACGTTTTGACAAATTGTGGATAGGCTGTCCACTCTCATCACAAATTGTTTCACTAACACCAGGTCTCCTGCTGCCCGTTTCCCGTATCAGACGGAATAACTTACGATGGTTGCCAAGGGCAGCGGCCACTTCCATCTCTGACGCACGATGAGACCACCAAGATTCGCGGTCTCTCTTCAGGCTAGCACGGAGTTTTGCCCGGAGCTCTTTGCGAGTTTCATTGTGTTCGCTTCCAGCCGGGATATGCCGGCGAGCGTCGATAAGTTCCAGAGACCGAGAAGAGACCCAATGTCCATGTGGGCTTTTAGACATACCACATGAGGATTTGCCCGCTGTTAGTAAGGTCTGGCGAACATGTGACCAGTGACCATCAATTGTCTCCAGTGAGCGAGTACTCAACTCGCATGTCAGCGTACTTTGATACGCATTCAGAACAGCTGGCTTTGTCAGTTGGCTGGTGTCAATGCGCTCACAGCGTCGTCGTGGGCGTCCTCCAAAGCGCATCCGCATGTCAGCACATACAAGTGCATGATCAGTGTCCACACATGTGCTCCAAATCGAGCGACAATTCTGGATGCAGCCTCTCCAGCGGTAACTAATAGCAATGTGATCGATCTGCGTGCAAGGCTGGTTCGAGGCTGGTGGGCGCCAAGTCACCCTCCGGCGGGTGCTGTGTCGGAAATTAGTGCTCGCAAGAAATAAACGAGCATCTTCACACAAATGAAGTAACCGCTCACCGTTATCATTACGGGAGCCTACACCGTGCTGACCGCCCAGATGCATTTCATCAGTGGACAACTTTCCAACTTGTGCGTTCATATCCCCCGCCAGCACAACAGTGTCCGTGCTTCTTCTGTGGCGAAGGAGCTGAGTCAGTTGGCGGTAGAAGTCGTTCTTTACCGAATCATCGCTACAGTTTGTGGGCGCGTAGGCAGCGATGATGAATAGACATCTATTAGTCCCGCGCGACTTCGAAGCTTTAGAGGAGCCAGCCAATCGGACCGCACACATCCGGCTACTGATTGGAATCCAATCAACCAGAGCAGCTTCAGCCCGGGGACTCAGAGCAATGCCAACACCAGCTTGGCCGGTGCTCGAAGCTGCATCGTCACCGGATAGGCGCAATGAGAAAATACTGTTTGCGTCACCTGAAGGGGATCGCAGAGTGAGCACAGAGCTCGAGTCTTGCAGGCGGGTCTCTGATAAGCAGCAGATATCGATCGAGAGGGTCTCCAATGTTCGGGCAAGTGCTGCCTGTTGACCGATCTGTAGTAGTGTGCGTACATTAAGGCATGCCAATCTGAAGGAAAATCGAGGGCTCCAAATGGAAGCCGATGAACTGGAATGGACCGCTTGGTTGGACATGGGCTTGTCGACAGGAGAGGAGTGACGCTTCGCGTTCACATGTGAGTTGAAACTAGAAGATAAATGCCTAGCAAAGCATGTTGGGGGAGGGCCAAGAATCGGGGGGTTGAAAACTGGGGGGATATAAGTGAAGTTGGAAGGGGACGGTAAGAGTGAAAAAGCGTAAGATGGGGAATAAGAAGACGGGAAGGCTTGAGCAGTAGCATCCAAACCCCTATCCACCCTGCTCGATGCAGCAGATAGGGCACCGTTGATTATCCTCTGCGGTGGCCAGAGCATCAGCAATTTGTTTGAAGTGTGATTCATTGTATTGCGTGGGCAGGATACTGTCAGGTTGCCCAGGCCTAGACAGGAGAACGATTAGGGTTCTCAACCAAAGCCTTTGGTTCAAAAACCTGACCGCAAGGCAGCGGGTTTGGCGTTGGACTACAAGGAGTCCGTTTTAAGGAATAAGGTGCCACCCTCATTCCAACCCCCAACCTGGAGGACCAGGAGGCTGAGTTTGTCTGACCTCTAACCATTGACCAATCTGGTATGAGTGACTCTGAAGGTGCAAAAGCACCACCCAGCATAGCTCAATGGATCGCTGAGGCACACAAACCATCGCACCACGGTAAGGTCCAGCCTCATTGCGATAACTTTTGGCGAAGAAAAATACACCCACAGTACCACAAGCTTCCTATAGTCCTGACCGAGCATCATGCGATATCTACCTCTTCCCTAAGTTGAAAGGTCATCAGCGTGGGACCGTGGAAAAGATACAAAATTGTAACGAAGGAACTTAGCACTCTTACGGAGAATCACTTCAGGATTACTACGATCAGTGGAAAAAAACGTTGGAACCACTGTGCATTTTCCTAAGCATCATACTCCGAAGTTTGTAATTTCGGGTAAGTCTTGAGTAAATTCAAATAAAATTCAGTACACTTACTTTTGGGACACAAGGGTATGATGCATAAAGAATTGAGTGATCACGAGAATAACATTTGCTATAATTCATTCTTATATTCATTGGTAATCACCACCGTGTGGAAGACGACGATCTGAACAGCGTAGTGAGCCTGCTTGTGACCAACCATGAAGCGAGAAAATGGCGCGTTCATGAAGTCGAAAATTGCGTGACAGTAGACAAGGATTATAGTATGATAAGGAAAAGAATAAACGTTAACAAGAGAAATACGGGAAAAAATGGGCGCAGCATAGCTATCAGACAAAAATGGACCAAAGAATCGATTGAAAATCAAATTCCGAACCTCTAGGAATGGGGTATGAGCTCGAATCTGTTAGATAACAAATGAAACCTGATCACTTAAGAAAACCACTAATCCAAAATTCGTTTTATTTGATCCCAAGATAATAAATTCCAATCGCTGGTATTGTGCATATTTCATCAAAGGGAGTATAAAACTCCTAAAAGAGATGAAAAACAATCAACAGGAGTGCCGCGGAACGTAAAGAGGAGAGGTAACAAGAAAGAAGAGGTAAACGACAAGGGGACGTTACCGCCTACTACGATACATCTACTTTCAGTCAATCAACGACGAATCAAGCGGCAAATGCGGTGAGCTAAAGTGTAGTGACGTGAGTCGTTTGGAGAATAATAATAATAATAATAATAATAATAATAATAATAACTGACAACGATGACGCGAATGAGGAGGAACGGGTGGTTTTGGACTACAGAGGTGACCAATTCAGAGACCTACTTGGCAAAATACCACAAACAACAATGCGACCAAGTTTTCCTGTCTATTTCACCATTCACCTCTTCCTAGACTGAGCACGCTTGGACATTATTCAATGGTGTTCATAAATTCGTCACAGTTAAGTTAACTCTTTAACTAAACGGTGCGGGGAATCGGGTTGCCTTGACTCGATTCGCTAGGATAAGATGAGGAAAGTGAGATAGGACGCAAACAGATTACGCAGAAAAAAGAATTGGAGAAAACTGGAGTGGATAATGAATGGACAGATGAGAAGAACCGCGTTCAGGTGCGCCACTGACTTTGTGTCCTCGTCATAGCTAGCAACATTTCTAACGTCTAATGCAATCGACTACGAAGACAGCATACATCACAGCCCGAGCAAGTTTTTCAGTTAATTCCCTCGTGCTTTAATGCCACATCGTCGACTGATCACCTCCTGACTTGAAGCAATTGAGTGCAGCAACAGCAAAGGATGCATGCATCAGCAGATGGAGCACATGATTGTTAGGCGGGATCACTCATGCCAATTTCGTAGCTGTGACATTGGAATAGCAGCGCTCGATGTTATTTTTTTCTCTGACCGGGGTCACGCGAACTCAATGGCTTTCGACCGTCTTAAATTCCGCCGATAACATCGCACGTTGGTTGCTTTTGATAAATGCAATCTGTTCATCCTGTAAATTTTGTGTAAACAACTGAGGAGAATACGCGAAATACCTGAATTCAGAATGTGGAGGGATCCCGAATGCCATACCACGTGATACGTTCGTCCCACTCAATGATCTCTTCGGAGTGATTCCTACTACCTCTTAACCCAACTCCTCTCTTTGTCCCAACCCAAAGTTTGTTTGCTCAGGCCATCAATCCAGATGATGTGATCCGATGTCAATACAATTCCGTGATCATTTTCAATTTGAGAATTAGCCACGTCGCATTCAATTGCCAATACATTGACCTAGTTTAAACTTCAGAACAAATTCATTGTCGCTTCCCAAAGTAACATCCGATCCGGTATCCATGATCTGGAATTTTACAATCTCTACCCCGTTCTCCATTTGGATGTGTAGACTGTGCCGTCACAGTAACTTGTCACATGAGTAGTCATGCTACCCCGCATTACAGTAGCGATCTAATAATATTGCAAGCTGCAGGTGGGTGGAGATCGCACACATGGAAACCATTTCGTACGTGCAGCTTATTGTTTTCGTTCCCTTGTATCTACGTAAAATGGGACCACTTACTGTGTGGGTAAGGCACGGCAAAGACTCCGAATAGACTTCCCATGTTTGGGCAACCAGCTTAATCCATTCAAGCAAAACGCGGCGTATTGAGACGTCGGTAGCTTGTTCCACTTGAGGCTTGAAATCATATTGTTGACTATTTTGAGTGAATTGAAAGTTGTTTATCTGGACTTGTGCTGGATTCTTGTATTGTTGAGGTAGAGTACATTTTGTGTTTCCAATTGTTTGCAAATAACGCCGTTACCCAGAACCGGCTTTGTTATTGTTTTGATGCCAGTAGAAACGCGTCAACTGAAGGCTACAGCGCGGTTTGTCGCTTACACCACATTTTTTGTTAAAAGGTGGTTTGTTGTTGCTATATTGAAATTTGTGAAGGGGAATAATTCAATAAAGTAGTGAGGAGATTGGCGACCAATGGACGCAAGTAAAGTGCATGGCCAATGCAAAGATTTAAGGTACAATCAGCACACATGGCGGTAACACCACCCCATGGGTGCTCACACCGCCAGGTACGAGAAATACAACCATGGTCAAGCATAGCTAGCCCGTTGTACGAGGATGGCTAACACGTTTCCCATGCACAAAGTAACATCAGCCATAGTGCTAAACCACACAGCACAGCTTGCACCAACGAACTAGTGTTTCGTCGTCTCGGTAAACTAATGATGCATTGAAACATACATAGATAATTGCTTTGAGTGGCTACAGAGGTACAAAGCAGATACCGTAAGTTAGATCAATGTGTGTGAGTTAATTTAGCCGAAATGGCAACGAAAATGGGTCAGAGGACTAGATAGGTCGATGCAAATCTGATGACCTGTTACTTGGACGAGCTATTTAACAGACGGTATGGTTAAACGTGAGTACTTTGGTCACGAAGTTGAAGGGAAAAGAAGAAACATACAACTTCTCTAGGCCTGAAGAGCTCAGGAAGGAAATTTGCGTACATCCGCGCAACACTAGTTGAGTTGAAATAATAGGAAAAATGGAATCCAAAGGAGTGCTTCTGGCACAGCATTTATCATCATTATAAACCACAACAGCCACTTAAACTGATGTTCCACTGCCATACGACCGTGGTGATTTAAGGAACGAGAAGTGTGAACTAGCATAAAACCCTAAAACCCGAAACATTCAGGATCAAGGCGTCTACACCTTGTCACCAGCATACCGTTACAAACATTTGGATATCGAACAAAGATAAAAGTGGCACTGGCAAGACAGTCTGCTTGTGAATCCACTGCCTCGCGTCATAACCGGACAGTGAATCCGCGGATAACTCAGCACCAAACACACTGAACAGAGCTCGACTACGAGACGACAGCAGACGAGCCACTGGTTCCGACTGCGAGCCAAGTCATGCAACGTCTCGAGCTAAACACAAAACGAGTTACGTGAACCCCAGTCTGAAAGGTGACGCGGTCCCACAGCACCCAGTTTAATCGTCAAAGACTTCATTCCCCGTCAACGTTTGCCCACAGCGAGCCTTGTGCTATCCTACATGAGGTGCAGAAGACAAGGCACGTCATACTGCGAGAAACAGTGCAGTAAACAGTCGTAATTAACCAAATTAGAAGAAATATTAAATTCAAGAAGGAACACTGTGGTAGGCTGTTTGTGTGTACAGCACTGTTCATGAGGCTGGTGAATAGTTAGTGGTTAGTGTATTACTTTGAGAGGTGGAAGTCAATCTGATTGATTCAACTTTAGAAGACCAGCGATTTACATGAACAGGATGAATGTGGGGAATTCGGGGAATTCCGAATGAAATATACTATACACAGGTCGCCGTTTGACCTTTGTTAAAAACTGAGATGACCGTTGACAACTGTCGGTCTTAGTGCATCATACGATGTTGAATAGAGCGATTAGTGTGACCACAGTCGGGTCGCGGCCCGTAGTCTTAAGGATCACAAGCCTGCCTTGTAATCCTGAGGTTGCGGGTTCGAGGATGCGTAGTGGACCGGGCGACCATCGCAGTATCCTTTGCAACGTGTAGCTGGTGGCGGTTGCGCGGCAGCGAAGCGTCGGTACTGCGCGCACCGGCGTGCTGTTGATGTTTTATTTTCGGCCGCCCCTATAAATGATGCAGATATGTTATTGGATCTAAGTAAGCACCGATAAATCACCTCTGTGCCTGGCGGGCATATGGAATTTGCACACTGAACACAATCACCAAAGACTTGCAAAGGATCGGTGACGCGCTAAGAGTGAATGGGTATCCAAGTAAATTCATCCTCAAACATTTGAAAGAACGCATAATAAAACCACCGAGGATGAACGTACCCAAGGAAGAACTAATTGTGCATATTCCTTTCAAAGGCGACAGTACGGCTGATTCCCTGTCCAAACGTTTGAAAGACGCTGTTGGAAAGACTTATTTCGCGGCTCGCGTACGCATGGTATTTTACACCAAGCCTTTATGCGCAAAAGATTTGAAAGACAGGCTGCCTCCGGTGACTCGATCAATGCTTGTTTATCTTTACTCGTGCTCCTGTGGTGTACGATACATGGGTCGTACTACGAAGCGTCTATCTCATGAGATTCGCGAACATCCCGAAGTGGTTTTACAAAGGCGGAGCGAGGTCTAGTTACAGCTCCAGCTTGTCTCACCTGCTAGATTGCGGTCACGCAGGGACGGAAAACGATTTCAGAGTCCTCTATACTATCCCTGAACGTCTCTCAAGCGGATTCCGGAAGCATCTCTTGTCTACTGCGGAAGCTGCCTACATCCGCCACAAGGCAGAATTGTGCGTATAAAAGCAGTTTGTACGTCCTTTACTTTTACCGTGCCCTACAACTTCGGCTGTGTTTTCCCCTATACATACTTCGCCACCTTCAATGACCCCGTGGTTTATTGATTTGTTCCTGTTGGAATTAATGATTTTGGCCAATGCGCAGCCCAATCCGGCACATTTAGCACCTTGTCGTCATTGTGTAATGCTTGAGTCTGATGAGAATTACCGAAAAGAATTCTTTACTCAGATTCTGCCTCCATTGATTTATCCTAAAAATACAGCATCCCGGGGAGTACATTCGGGAGATTCAACGAACAATTGTGGTAGAAGAGGTCTGCAGATATGGTATTCAAAACGCTCCACATAACATTAAAATGCTTTCGCTTTTGAACAGGACAACCGTTCCTCAACGCAGAGAACGACTGTGCTACGTTTTCGTCATGGTGCTTTGAACGGGCTGGAACAGTACTCAGCCGCAGACACTGAAAATGAGTATTTAGTCACATTTGTACATGCAATTGTCATGGTGACAGAAAGATTGTAGGGAAATAGCGGGTTATTTTTACCACAATTGTAGTTTGATCACCAATATCATTTATTATCCGTGCCTACAGTATAATTTGTACATTGTTAATGCTAAATAAAGCAATATGAAAAGTGTAGATGCATAAAAAGAAGTGTAGTTATTGATTGAATGGGTAATTTTAAAGCATTTTGTATGAATACACTGAGACGCGTAATCTCTTAATGTGAGTACCCATAAGGTTACAATAGCTTTACTATCAAACGTAAATGCTGTTATACCCATGGGTATGGGGAATCTTGCTAAAGCGATTGACCTCCGTCGAAGGACATCCAAGTGCATAATGGGGCAGAAGATCGGGTAACTGGAGCCAACAGTCATTAAAACCAGAGCCAACTGTCGCCGGAACCATGTGTATGAAACTGAAATAAACAGATTCCAAAAGTTGGGCTCACAAATAATGAGCGGAGAAATCAAAGTCATTGTGACGGGTCGCTCAAGAAGAGACGAAGGGTCAATGGTAGTTCATCAGGATTCATTTTGCTAGTTAATGAGTCTCGGTGGAGTCAAATTGACCTCTAGAATTCGAATGTTAGGAGGGGTTGTTACCGAGAGAAAACTGATGAAGCCGATCGACTGGTTTGAGTAATAGAAGGTCCGATTGCCGAAAAAATCAAACGGTTTGAAAGAAGTTCAGTGTAACGAAATTATGCTAAATGTCTGCAGATGGGTAATAGGGGACGAAACAGCGACCCTTTGTTGCCCAATGGAAATGATAACAATTTGTCTGGGTATACTTTTGATAAATTCAATCTATAAATATAACGACATAACAAAGTTGTCGTGCACAATGTAAAAGAACTGCTCGATTTTGAGTTCTGTTTTACGACACGCGGTATCAATTAGGTTCACGGTTTACGATGGAGCGAACCTCGGGCATTACGAGCACTGACTGGGATGACATCGGAAATGGAGCACTTTCGTGTTGTTCGCTTCAAACGCCGCGTCCCAACGTGGGTCGACATAACGATCGACACGAATTGGACTTGTGCGCGCTCGGTCAATAAAGTTGGGGTTATGTGTATCCCATTTATGAAATCTTCAGTGAGCGACAAGCAGGCCGACAGGTAAGTCTATCCAAGAAGTCAGTTAAGCCAGTATTGCGCATACGTCAGAAAAGATAGCTAAAGGACAGAAAAGGAAGACCTTGGGTTTGATATACCAACCTTCATTAAGAGGGTGCACAAAAAACGAAGAGGAATGTCAAAACATTGGCGGCAAAAGTCTGTCGCGCATTCGAGTATGCACCCGAGATGAGCGATCGTACCACATCGTCTTCATGGATGGAAGCCTAGGAGTAGACCACATCAGTGGATGGGGGCTCCAGCCGACATGGCGAAGTTGTGGAGTCGCTGGCGCCCCTGTACTCAGTTGTTATATGTGGCGATTGTTGACATTCAACCCGCATTAATTTTACCCGCTTTTATATCGACCCTATTAAACCTGCGTTCTACCGTCGCGACGAGACTGGACCTTAACGCGACATGATGGTTTGCGTGCCTCAGTGATCCAATGAGCTAGGTTGGGTGATGTTTTTGCACCTTCAGAGTCACTCATACCAGATTGGCCAATGGTTAGAGGCCTGAGAGACTCAGTATCCTGGCCCTCCAGATTGGGGTTGGTGTGAGGGTAGCTCCTTACTTCATAAAACGGACGCTCTGTAGCTCAGTGCCAACACTCCGCTACCTTGCGGTCAGGTTTTTAAACCGAAGGCTTTAGTTGAGAACCCTAATTGTTCTTCTGTGTAGGCCAGAGCAACTTGACAGTATTCTGCCCGTGCAATACAACTGCATGAACTTCTCTTCACACGATTTCGTGGTGCTCTGGCCGTCACAGAGGCGCCCTATCTGCTGCATCGAGCAGGGTGGACATGGGTTTGGATGCTACTGCTCAAGCCTTCCCGTCTTCTTATTCCCCCTTTTACGCTTTTCACCCTTATCGTCCCGTTCCATCTTCACTTTCATCCCCCCATTTTCAGTCCCCCAATTCTAGGCCCTCTCCCGACTTGCTTCAAATAGTCACTTGTCTTCTAGTTTCAACTCACACGCAAATGCAGGGCGCCGCTGATGTTCAGCCGACAAGCCCATAGTCAACCAAGCAGACAACGTGATATTATCCGTTTCCTTTTGAATCCTCGGCCTTCGCTAAGACTGGCATGCCTCAACTTGCACAGTTTGTTGCAGATTGGCTAACAGACAGTACTTGCCCGGACACTGGAGATCCTATTGGTTGGTGTTTCCCGACTATCTGGCTGAAGACCGAAGGATGATGAACACGTTTGGTTGGATACATTAGCTAACGTTGCAAAGAGTCGACCTCTGTGGCGTTTGTGGTGTGAGTCTCTTTGTTTCTCCCCTTCCTTGTAGCTTCCCCTCCAAAAACCATCAAAAATGTGATAGCAGCATTGTGTTAGTTGTTTATAGATTTTAAGTCTACACTGCTTAGTCTTACTTTTAATATTGTGGCACATTAGCTGAGGTGTTTCTCAACATCGGCTAAGGTGTATTTATGATGATGATGACCTGTGTTCTACCTCACGTCCATCGCCATTTTAAACTATTGTTAACAAAGTAATCGACTCCACCCGGATCACTGTATAATTGGACTGAACTAGAAAACCAGCACAACCCGGAGAACGACGGGTGGAGCAGACGTCGCAGTAAGGGTGCTTTTGGTTACGAACAACGGTACCTCTAAAGTGTTTTATTAGGAGCAAAGGCTGTTCATTAGGAGCCATGATGTTCCAATAGTTAGAAGTGAGTACTCGTATAAAGCGTTACATGAAAACAGCCAATGGATAGACCCACCTTGTACTCTTGACAGCGCTTTCTGAGGGCAACGAGAGCTCCAGAAGAGGACGCCACACCAGTTGCGAGTGGGTTTCGAACCATAGTCGGTGGTCTCTCTGCACTATCACGATTGGCGGTGTAAGACTCCGTTGATGGGGGCGCAGGGTCACCCATGTTGGTTAAGGGAAAAGTGTTCTAAAAACGGTGAAAAACGTGAGTAAACACGTAATGCCATAGCCTAACCCTGGACATGGAAATGGATTAGTCTGCATACGTGTGTGGATTGGAATTCACAACAAAAAGTGCAAACAACAACAACAACAACAGTAGTACATCAGCCGTTTGAACTGATGCAATAAAGTGAAAACGAGTGATGATAGATAAATATCAGAATACAATCTTACAAGAGCCAACTTCGAGGACAATGAAAAACAACTCCGAACACTTACCATTAAGGTGACACATTGTGGGGATAGTTCAGAGGCGAGGTACATCGTCATAAAAGGTGTTCAACAAATAGAAAATCAGTTAGAATGGGAACACTCAAGTGCGCTAAATATGCCCTTACCGCCGTTGGTGCTTGTGATGTCTTCTCAGATGCGCCAGCAGCAGCAATCGGAGGGGGCAGAGGAGGGAGTTCATCGAGGCTAACGATATTGCCCCTAGAAACGCGGGTCGCCAGTTCACCGAGATGCTGAATCACGCGCTCATAACGTTTTAATTTCGGTGAATCAGTTGGCTCGGTGGAACGCAAGTTTTCAATTGCCGAATAGTAAACCGCAACACGATGATTAATCTCATCCAATACCGCTGCTGAGGAAGACACCGATGTTAATCGTTGCTCGTTTGGTTCCGGATCGCCTCGTGAGACGAACGCTTCCAGTTCCGCGAGGAGTCTGGGATCATTTTCATCCAGATCTTCACTTGACCGCTAAACGAAAACAGAATAAAACCGCAAACGATTCGTTTGCCTGCATTTGCAGATTCATTATGCGGCGATATAAGTGATGCTCGATAATATGTAAAACAAAATACAAGCCTCACAAAGCAGTGATGAAGTTATTAAGCGACCTGCACGAGCTTTGATGAATTCAGTTTCAAACCTCGGAAATGAACGGTGACAAATAGACAAACATTTGTTTGTCTATTAAATTAGTGCTGAAAGGCGCGGGATAGGTGACGGAGGTGACAAACTACTCTGCGCTATACGCGGGACACTGAAAGGCTGTCAGCTCATGGGAAAGCAGAAAGCTGTGAGAATAAAAATCTGTCCAACCAGATTCAGTCCACTTAGACAACAATGGTAACCCGCTTGGGACGCTGACTTAGTGAGTTCAACTATCAACGAGATCCGACATGAATTGATTTAGTGAAGAGGGATAAGGTCTACCTCCATTATTGCTGAGAGAGGATGCCGGTTACTGCCTTAGCCGCTTTGTCCGACACCATTTGGTGCGACAAAGAACTACCTCCCGACTGGATGTTGTCAGCCGTCCTTCCCATCACTAAACATGGATAAGGGACATCCTTCGAAAACCATTGTGGCATCAGTCCTATCCAAATTATCTCCAAACTACCAACGCACATTTTTCTGAGGCGACCCAAAAACGTCAGTGAAACTTAGACTGGCCTTTGCCCCGGTAAAGAATGCATTTTGCGCAGCATACTTACAAACAGCCTACAGTATCGCACCCTGCAGTATTGACTTGATCAGACACAGTTACGACGATGTTTCGCTCTGAAACGGATGCCTGAAAAGTTTCCGTCTTGGTACCATGACTCCTATGGCCAAATGTTGGTCTACGGAAGACTCACTCCCCTAAAGCATAATGAGCGAAGTAAATCATTATTGCCATACTCTTTTCCCTTTAGATGCAACCTCATGATCGAAATAAACATGAATAAGTCCATACACTTCGGGGGTAGAGATTCCGAAAGGGAACTCGGTTGTTACACACAGAGAACGCGAGTGACGTAGCTCTTTTTACACCGAACTCAGCTACTATAAATGGAGATAGGGTGTTAGAGACATATCATGGTAATGTGCCTAACCAGACATTGGTGCACGGATTATAGGTGTAGAACCGAAATGAACTAAAGCAACAGTGATCCGAGAATCGGGCGATTAAGCGACTCATCAAATTCCCCATGGTTCTTCACCGGCATCTGTTGTCCCATCTGCAATTTTAGCGTATCAACCATATTTCGGAAAATAATACACCACTAGTATTGTATAAACCGGCGGAGCGTAACTGTAATCCAGTCGAGCTCATAGTCCGAGCCATGAGATCGAGCTTCTCTGAAATTGGGCTATTAGTCTACCAGATACGCACGAGTGGGCCGCCTGCCATCAAGCGAATACCATCTTGGAGGTAGTTTAGACCTCGGTAACAGACGATCAAACAATGGGACAGACTACTGACACTTTGTTCTGATCATCGCTTGTTTCTTTCGAGCACTAATTTTCGACACTCGGAGAGGCAGACTACTATCTGGCGCCCGGCTTCTCAAACGCAAGAATGGTCCTAGCTTGACCACATAGCGATAAGCTACAGATGGCGCGGAGGCGTATAAGACTGCCGTCTGTACTGGTCAACTTGTCTGGACTCCGATCAAGCATTGGTTCGCGCTAACTTATGCATGCGTTTCGTAGAAAACCCACAAGACCCCATGACGTTAGCCTAATACCACGCCTCCCTATCAACACTGCTTACCCCAGCTTCTGACGACGATCTGAATTCACAGTGGATGAGCATCAAAATCGTCTCCCGCATTGCCACCATTGATGGTTTTGGAGTTGCCCAACACCCGCCGAAAAGCTGGATTACTGCTGTTTCCTTGTCGCCGATGAACAGACGCCGCTCAGTCCCGTCCGATTCCAGCTGTAGGGAAGAGCTCCGATAACACAGTCGTCAGCAAACAGCAACATACGGATAGTTGTCTCACCGACTAGTTTTCGCACCGAAACGACGGATGTTCTCTTGGCGAGCGTTGGGTGGGAGTGTGGTTACGCCCTTCTCCCTGCTAAGATCCAGGACACCAATACGGATGATTCAGTGAACTTACCATGTGCTAGATCCGCTGCATTTCGGGTGAACATTTAATCGAAGGCTTTGGCTGAGGACCCGAGTCGTTCTTCTGTCAGGTGTGGGCGCCCTGCCAGTATCCTAGTTCATCCTCTTCGGAGGTTAGGAAGTGGTCGATGGCCCTCTTTGGTATGCACTTTGGTATGCCTTTGGTATGCCTTTGGTATGCACTTCGCACCTTCAAAATGCAAAGTGTTGCTGCAGGACCACCAGCCACTCGATGACCCCTTGACGCTTGCTAACGAGGAACTCGATGTGGTTGATCAATTCACTTATCTTGGCAGCTGCATCAGCAACGATGGGCGCATAGAAAATGACGTTAGCTCACGCATTGCAAAGGCCAGAGCTGCCTTCTTGAACCTGCGTCATCTTTGGCGACAGAAGGGAGTTTCCCTCCGTCTGAAAGGCCGTGTATACAAGGCCACAGTGAGGGCCGTTCTGCTCTATGGTAGTGAAACTTGGCCCCTTCGGTCTGAAGATCTGAGGCGCCTTCAAGTCCTTGATCATCGTTGTTTGCGAAGCATTGCTGGTGTCGGATGGCACCAGCGTGTCCGCAACGATGATGTGCGTAGGCGAGTACTAGGGGGTGATGATCATGCTAGCTCCCTAGAACAACAGATAGCACTGAATAAGTTACGTTGGCTCGGGCACGTGCTACGTATGCCTGGTCACCGCTTACCTAGGAGGGCCTTGTTCAGTCTACCAGGTGTAGGATGGCGCAAGGCTCGAGGTGGACAGAAGTTGACTTGGCAGCGGGAAATGAAGTCACTGACGACCAAACTGGGTGCCGTTGGTCCGTCTCGCCTTCCGGGTTGGAGTCCACGTGACTCACCTTGTGCTTGGCTCGAGACTTTACAGGACATGGCTCGCAACCGACACCAGTGGCGCGTCTGCTGCCGTCTCCTAATCGGATTGTCTGTTTAAAGTGTGTTTGGTGCTGAGTTATCTGCGGGGTAATGGCTGATTATGACGCGTGGCAGTGAAAGCCGCAAGGAAGCTGTCTCGCCGATGCCGCCTTATCTTTGCACGATAGCCAGCTGTTTGTGACGGTATGTTGTTAACACAAGGTGTAGGCGCCTTGACCCTGAATGTTTGCTTAAGGCATTAAGGTTTTCAGGTAAGTCCCCCTTCTCTCCCTTTTCTTATTCTTTATTTCATAGGTCCTCATGGTTGTATGGCAGCGAAGCATCAGTTCAAATGGCTGATGTACTGCTGTTGATGATGATGATCTTCACGTAAAACCTAGCCATGGGAGACAACAGGTTTACGGGTTATAAGCTCACAGCTCGATTGGCGTAGAGCACGAGTGCCACGCATTGTCTCTGACGGTGGGAGGGCACTTCCGGGTGTTCAATGGTTTGCTACTGCCCGCCTCAAGCCAGGCAGCCCCTGGTCAAATTGGTGCAAACCCGCCAAAAACCCACCTGCGTCTGGCCGTGCTCGCAGGTGTATCCTACTACGGTCGCAACACGTATATAAATCATTCCAGTACCTCAAAGGTTGGGTGTGACGGCCGTCAAGCAGATTCCAATCTGTCTCTGCAATCACATTCCCGAGCTGGATCTGCTCCCCACTGCCTTGTGAGTCAGGTTATTGAGCCAAAGGCTCCGGGCGGAGTCCCTCAAGCAAACCTCCAAACCATCCACTGCCTTGTGGGTCAGGCTATTGAGCCAAAGGCTCCGGGTGGAGTCCCTCAAGCAAACCTCCGAAGCACAACGACCGCCTCGCGTGCGATTTCCCACCAATGCAATTGTATGCCTGCGCGCAAAGCACTCAGCAGCAGGTGCTGGAACGTGCGCACACTACTGGACAGGAACTCCAGTGAGCACCCCAAGCGACGCATTGCACTGGTCACGATGGAGCTGGCACGCTACCACATCGATATTGCGTCGCTCAGTGAAACTCGGCTCGCTGAGCAAGGTAAGTTACATGAAGCAGGTGTTGGCTACAGATACAACTGGGGGGTCAACGCCGCCTCAGCACCACGTGATCATGGGGTCGAATTTGCAAAATCCGATCGCCTCCATGGCCTGCTGGTGGGTGAACCAACAGGCATCAGCGCGCGACTGATGACTGTTCGCTTATGACTCGGAAGAGATAAGTTTGCCACTTTTATAAGCATGCACGGTCCGACCATGTGTTATCCTGATGACACGCGTGATCAATTCGACATTCAGCTATCCTCCGTCATACGGTCTGTGCCGAGGAGCGACCGACTATTTCTGCTGGGTGATTTCAACGCGCGCGTTGAGCGTGATGCATCGGTGTGAACGGATGTTATCGATTCGCATGGCATTGGTTCAGCGAATGCAAACGGTGAAAGGCTGCTCTCACCGTGTGCCACTCACAGCCTGACGATCACGAACACTCGGTTTGCACTGAGTGCGAGTGATATAGCAACTTGGACGCACCCACGGAGTGGTCACACTCACCTGCTCGACTATGTCATCGTACCTCAGCGTGAGATGCGTGAAGTGCGCATGACACGTGTACTGCGTGGAGCTGAGTGTGGCACTGATTACAAATTGGTGCCGACCAAACTGTACATATATTTTCGTAACTCTATGCATTGCACTCCCGCCCAGAAAAGGCGTAAGTTTAACATTCTCTCCCTCGGTACTGTGGAGAAACGTACTGAGCTGGAGAAGGCGATAGTTGCACGCCTGTGTGATGTTGACTGCATAGCCACAGTGGGCGATCTGTGGCACCACATTCGCGACCAGGTGACAGCTGCTGCCGAGACCATCGGACGCGCAAACTGTAAGCGGCCTGATTGGTTTGATGAGAACAATGCGGCGATTGGCGCATTGGTGTCAGAGAAGAATGCAGCATTTGCTGCACATGTCGCAGACCCCTGTGATCTGGGGAAGAGTAGTCAGTTTCGCAAACTTCGACGGTGACTGACCCGAGAACTCCGTCGCATTAAAAATGCATGGTGGACAGAGAAGGCGAAGCAGATGTAAGGCTACGCCGAACGTCGCCAACACAAGGAATTCTTTGACTCCCCGAAGGCGGCGTATGGACCGAAGTTGGAGCCGCTAAGGACGCTGATCGATGATAGCTCGGGCGCTGCATGCATACAGAGTGCAGACAGAATGCAGTTCTGGCGAAATCACTTTGTCTCCTGAACAACCGTTCAGAGATTGACTGGCCTACTTTGAACGACCTGAAACAGCACGATGTGAAGATGTTTGGCGGACAAGCCGAGACTAGATGAGATGCAGACAGCACTTGCTCAGATGCGGTACGGCAAGCGCGCCTGTGCCGACGGGATCCCTACTGCGAACCTGCGTTGGTGACTGCGTGTAGATTGAGGTGTCTCTTGTGATGACGGATGCCCTTGTCCTACCACTATACATGGGCAAAGGAAGCAAAGTGTTTGTCCGAATCCTGCTCAACCGCCACGTCAGTCAGCTCGTAGAACCGGACGTGGCGGAAGAGCAATGTGGATTCCTTTCGGGTCGCAGCACTGTAGACATGGTGTTTGCCGCTCATCAGTCGCAGAAGAGGTGTAGAGAACGACACCAGCCGTTGTGCTCGCTTTTTGTTGATTTCACCAAAATATGTGATACAGTGAACGGCTAGGCATTGTGGCAGGTGCTGGGTAATTTTGGTTGTCAGCGTAAGTTTGTAAGTTTAGTTGAATGTCTGCACAATAGTATGCGGGCGAGGGTGCAGCTGAGTGGACAGACCTCGGATGACTTTGCATTTGTCTCTACTGTGAAGCAAGGCTGTGTCTTAGCTCCTGTCTTGTTTAATATTTGTCTTCACAGACTAGGATCTGTGAGACAAGTATCGGTATGCTGCTGTTCGCTGACCACTGAACTTTGGTTGCACACAGCGCTTCTGCTACTTCGGGAATGTGGTTTCGACTGACCGGCAATTAGACAGTGAGCTTCGTATCCGCGTGGCGAAGGCAGCGGCGGCATTCGGGAAGCTTGAGTATCCAGTGTGGAACAACCATCAGCTCACCATTGGCACGAAGCTGATCGTGTACAAATCCATGGTGCTGTCCGTTCTTCTCTACGGCAGCGAAACGTAGACGATGTACGGACGGGATGTGTGATAACTCGAGTGGTTCCATCAACAGTTTGCGACGTATTCTGCGCAGCGGTTGGTGCGACAGAGTTGCTGACATGGAAGTGGTGCGCCGAAGTGGAATATATGCAGTGGAAAGCATACTTTTGCTGAGACACCTGAGGTGGCTCGGTCATGTGGCGCGTATGGGTTCGACGCGGATACCGAAGCAGCTAGTGTCTGGTCAACTGAGTTTGTGGAAGCGGCATGTGGGAAAACCGAAGCTTCGTTACCAGGGCATGATCAAAGTGAGCCCGTCACGTTCTAATGTTGATTTCAGATGCATTTCAGTTGCATACTGGGTCTCTTTATTTCAGGTGGTGGCTTTGCTATATTATCCTAATGCTTTTTTATATCATATTAATGTCTACCGGAACTACGTTCAATAAACTTGCAGACGTTCTGTAAACTACTTTAGTTTACTTCGATAACAATGTCGTGTTTGTGGCATTTTCTTAAAATAGATTTCCTGACGTCTTGAACTTATCGCGGATCTTTTCGTAACCAATGTATTTTATATGCTCATTATCATTTATTATTATTATTTTTTATTTTATTTTGTTATTTGATCTCGTCGTTTCAAGTGAATGGCTGTTGCTTGATATCTCCGGTGTAGCTGCGCCCGATATGCATGTTGATAAGGTCCCTACCTGTTTATTACCCAAAACCTTGTTCATTCTGGCTCCAGAAGACAGTTGATCGGTGCTGGAGGGGACGGGGTGCACGGTCCTTGTGGCCGTGCTAGACTCAAAGAGTGGTTCTATGCGGACTATGCTCCAGTCACCACCTTGTGTGCGATTGATTCCCCAAACACAGCGTGCTTGTGTTTGCCTGTGAAGGAGTGTGAGCCGGCTTTGCTGATGAAACGTGGCTCCCATCCACATGTCTCCCGGTCTTAGTCCTCCGGGTTTACACTGGATATGGGGTGTGTGGTTGGAGCTGTGGGTGGTGCAGCGCAAGCCATCCATGGTCCCTCTGTAGGCGCAGGCGTCCTGTGGTTGGCCACAGTGACAGGCAAATCCGAAACCTGATGCCGCCAACCATATGTGGGTCGTTTCTTAACAGTTAGGTTCGCTTTCAATGTAGCGCATGGTTAGAATCTGACGTGGTCAAAAGACAGAAAACTTTCGGAAAGCACAGATTTACACAAATATGCACACAAAATGGTAGTTCTACCACCTTGAAATAAGACCAAAGCAACATACATCATCGTCGTTGGGTAGCCTGTCTGTGCCAAGGAGCTCCAACAGCTCATTCTCAAGTGAAGAAGGATTGAAAGTTTCTGGGTCATCAATATGGAATATTGAAAAATCATTGGATCCTTTTTCTGATTTCCTGTCTTTTCTTGGCATGGTAGGAAATTATTGTCAGACAGAAGCGCGAGTGTTCAGTGAAATCTGCAGTAAGCCAAGTGAGGAATAGAATTTCCACTAGGCCAAAAATGAAAGAAAATGAATGCTCTCGAGCCGTATCAAAAAACAGTCCGACCCAACATCGCACGTAAACAGTGGAAAAGGTGGCGTTGTCGGAGACCGGTTCACAAATTCAAGAGGGACTGAAACGATAGCAGAACCACATGCGTGCACCTTCTTTAGCAAATCGTTGGAGCTAGAAGACTAGAGTAGTGTAATAGCTATATAAAGCTAAAACAAAACATCCGCATCACACCATGGCCAACCAACTACAACTCATGCATCCCGCACTAGCAGCCCATGGTATATATGTAACAAAAGAATAAAATAAACAAGTGTTATTTATATGAGAAAAAGATCAAGAGATGAGAAAACCTTGAAAAAGGTAAAAGCTGGAAATGGAATGCGATCGGAAGAAGGAAATGGCATGGTGTTACAACCCAAGTAACTTCCACAGTAGCATTCAACACCCTCAGGCGTAGAATCCTTAACAATATGCTCTGGAAGCGGGTTTCATAGTTTGTTAACTTGGTGTGATAGGCGAGATTGTCCCAACCCAATCAGAGCGCAATTTGTGTATCTTCATGCACTGACTGAGGGGGCTGCGCATGCCAGCCCGACTCCCGCGACGTGCGTTGTTTGTGCGCTGGAGGGTGGATGGAAGAAGAGGAGGGGTGGTCAAGCGATGAATTGGTGGAGAGCAATGAAGGCCCTTACTTCGACGATGGTCTCGGTTGGAGTCTCTCGGCTCCCTAGTTGGGGTCCGAAGGACGATGAACACGTTTGGCTGGATACACTTACGGATATGGCTAGGGGCCGACCTCAGTGGCGCGTGTTGTGAGTTTCTTTGTCCCTCCCCATCCCTCTTAGCCACCACTCCAACCGCAATCGCATATTTTATCATGATAAAAAATCGTGCACAATACTTTTGATGCATAGTAGCCGGCCGGTAGCTTTCCGGAACGATGCCCATCCGTTACTGGTAGCTCAACTGGCGTGCATCTCTCGTACGTTAGTTTTCTTATGTTTTGCAGGACAATAGCTGAGGTGTTTTCCACCTCTAGCTATGTATAATAAATGAGTGAATGAATAGCTATATAGTCCAGCTAGAATGTTCTCCGCGGGCATTATATGGAGATGGACAAACCGCGGTCCGATCGGATTAGGGCGGAAATTCAGCTGTTACGCCGAGTCATCGAGCGCTGGAACGTGCCTCCAAAGTTGTAATCAGGGAATCTACGGCTAAGGAGTTTGAGCATCAAGTTGACGCTCTTGGGTGACAACACGAAACAATTCCCTTTTCCTTGGTAACTCGCATCTTCACACTTCGATTTTCTTTACATTCCTTCATGCAATGGTATTATCCTCTTATTTCAAGTGAACTTCCTTATTCTGTATCTTTGATTTCTCTTGCTATCCTTCGCTTGTTCCACGTGGCTGCCAAAGCAGGGACTGCTAACATAGGAAACGTGGACATTAATTGAATGACCAGGGTGTGATACGAGTGTTCCGTCTTAAAGCCATCAAGAACTGCGAGCACCTCATCAATTCCTGGCACAATGATCCACTCAAGAGGAAACACACGGGAGTCTCCTGTCGTTTTAATCCCACCTGAACTTGGACTTGACGAGCGGAGCAATGAAAATGAGTAACATGATCTGTACGTGGAATTGCCAGTCTATACATATACCCACGGGTGACCGAAATATCTGCAATGTTGAACATACACCTCAGATGAAGAAAGTGCCCCAAGTGAAGGATTCCGAAGGTCATAATGAGAACAACTTTTAAATCTTGTGTACACCAAAGTAGGAAGGCGAAATTGTTGGTACCTTTGTTGGTAGGATAAGCCACGAAGTGTGGGAATAAAGCGAGTGGTTAGGTGCTGCACCTTCTCTAGTTTCTTCATCTCGCCATCTGTGTTGGGATAATAGTCCGGCGCACCGAATTCCAACAGCGCGCGTACCAACGCCGTAGAAACCGTCTAACGAAGAGCGATCGAGGGACTATCGGGCCGCTGCATTCAAGTCAAATCAAAACTGCTTTATACACATTTAGCGAGCGAATATTCAGCTACAACACACTCGATCTCAGAAGTATACCAAATACAAGCAATTACAGAAAAGTACCATGAATCGATTTGATAAAGAACGGACAAAACCGACATTACACTGCGAGCCGGGTGGTTAGGTCTAGAACTAGAGTTGAGGTCTCGCAGAAAACGCGAAAGGTAAGAGATAACCGACGAGCGGTAGGCTTATGTGCGAGCATAAATCAGCTTGTACTTCCGCCTAGTAGACGAAGTTGACAGATAATCAGATGAAGGGTTGTGAAGCAGATGACTAGTAGTTTAGAGTATCAGCCAAATAGTTTGATGGCTGTGTTGCTTCACTGTATCACTGGATTGTAGAGAGCAGAAGGAAAGTCCTTTGTCGGCACCTTCACTTCCCGATCATTGCGTGGAATCCGCGAATCGTTACGAAACGGTATTCCACAAGGGACCGTAACAGCTACAGCGGAAGAAGCAAGGTCCCAGCGCACTCATCAAGTGAGAATCCAAAAGTCGCTTAAAACATTCCTCAGTCTGGGTATCGTTCCAGTCATTTACAACGCGGTTTGATAGAGCGAAAGAGGAGCAAACTCTATATTCTGGTTTTAAATAGTTTCCAGTTGTGCCTCCAAGTTGAACTGTTAGTGTTGACTTGAGACGTCTTTTGATGGAAGAAAAACGAACCAAGGTCGTTTAGGAGATTCGTTGTTGAATATTTGGACTTCATCGGCTATGACGTTCAAATGCTTGTCATGTTGTAAAGGAGTTAATTCGCACTCCAAAGCCTTACAGTGCACCATCTGCGATGGGTGGACCCACATAGCTTGCTGTGGAGTCTGCCCTGAGTAGTAAGAATTTCCACTGCAATCCAACTTTCTGGGCCTACATTTCTTTAGCGATCTGCGCCGCGTTACGACAAGCAACAGATGATGTCTTGACGGACTGACTGCGCTCAGCCTGCTCAAACCGACATGAACATCGCTGCTGTCTCGCTACCAACTCCCTGCCTTACCTCGTGTGTTTCTGGTGCAGCTACCCCAACGGGTAAGCGTAGCCGAGCACCGTCCACCTCACCTACGGGGACGCCGACGGCTGTTGACTAGAGTAAAGAGCCTAAGATCAAGAAGTACGCAGAAGTGGTGAAGGAAAACGTACGAAAAAGTGAACGTAAAAGCAAGGCAGGAGTTAGGCTAAAATCCAAGTCGACATCACCGCAATCCTAGTTGAAATTGGTTCTCGAAAGAATCGGTTAACTGGATACACTGTTTAAAAATGGACTACCTATTCAGAAGCCAAGGATCCATGACAACGCCAAATGGCCATCTCGCGACCGCTGCCTTATAATCGTGAATGTAGCCGAGTCGACCAAGGCCACTCCAGCTGAAAGGATTTTAGGTGACCAGGAGTTCCTACAACGGATGATCTCTTTACTGTTTGATGAAGGTGAACAAGGAGTCAACATTGGTTCAGCATTCCGTCTCGGCAAGAAACAGAAGGACTCCTCAAAGGTCCGTCCACTTAGGATTGTCAAAATGATGACGTGGCCCATCGCATTCTTCGACGAGCTCCGCGACTTAAAGGTGAGTGAAAATGAAACAAGCGGCTGACGAACTCAAATTCCGCCGAGATAACGGTGAAACGGAATTGCATATTGTGGATTTTCACGTAGTCCGAAAAACTACAAAAATTCGCTGGAAACCACTTCTTGTCATACCCAGGCGTTAGAGGTGAAGAACAGATTGCGCGTAATTTTCGCTAATGTGTGCAGTATTAGAAACAAACTCGAAGAAATTCAACTTTTTGCCTCAGGTAATCGTCCTGACATAATGGCTTTCACCGAGACCTAGTTGTTTTCGGATATTTTGGACTCGGAGGTGCAGATCCCCGAATATCATCTCTGCCGGGATGACCGCCAAGAAGGGAGATCTAATGGCGGTGTGATTCTGTACTGGAATGCGGACTTCAAGGCTCATCTAGTTGAAACTACTTTTGATGGTAATGGTAGGTCCGAAGCTATGGTGTCAGGTTCATAATGGAAGAAGATCCCAGATGATCGATGTGATCTACAGAGCTCCATTTGGTTCCGGAGCTCGTCTGCTGAATTTTACTTAAAGGCATGGTGGGGGAAAGGACGGTGTACTAGTTGGAGATTTCAATACCCCAGGTGTCGACTGGAATTTGCTGCACTGCGCCACTTTTTCAGACGTTTTCGCTGCGGACTTCTTGGAAGCTGTTATCGAGTGTAACCTACTACTGTGCCTACCCGTATATTTGTTGGATAGACACCCCATATTCTCGAGCTCGTGCTTACCAGGGCGCAATCAGATATTGCGGACATTAACACAAATGGATAATAGTTCGCTATCGAAAGTATTGCAGCGAGAATCGGCAGGTTGCAAACGTTTGGAGAATAATGACAACTGCCAAGCGTCAGCCAGCTTTTGTTGTAAGGCCACCCCAAGTGAGACGTCAGAAGTGGGGCTGCCGGGTCGTGGTGCGCTATAGAAGCTATGTTAGCGATAGCTTCTTTCAAAGCCTGAAAAATGACACGTACTGCAGCAGGAAAATGGAATTTCTTAAGCTTCCCCCGGAGAAGGTCCGTATGGGGTTGCAACAGCGAAGCGCAACTAGGTATGAAACGGCGATAAAAATTAACGAGGCTATCAAAACATCTTAGCTGTTTGAAATAGTGAGGCTCGAGATAGTCGACCATGGCCTTAAGTTTATCCTGTAGTAGCACGACGCCTGTAGGAGAGATATGGTGGCCGAGAAAACTGACCAAATCGACACCTAACGAACACTTTTCTGCGTTGATCGTCACCCCGTGTTGAGATAAACGGTCAAAAAGCGTTCGAACGTGGCGTAAGTGCTTTTCGCGTGAGGAGCTCGCGATTAGGATATCGTCGAGGTGGGTATAAACGAAGTCTAGGCCGCGACAAACTTGGTCGATGAAACGCTGAAAAGTTTGCCCGGCATTCTTTACACCAAATGGTATGCGCAGAAACTCGAACAGACCAAATGGAGCCGTTTTAGCGATGTTCGCTTCGGCTACCGGAATTTGGTTGTAAGCGCGCACCAAGTCGATTTTAATGAAAAGGTTTTTACCTGCTAGACTGGTGGTGAGGTCCACGATATGTGAGCTCGGAGCGATCAGGCGTGGTTATGTTGTTTAGAGATCAATAATCTCCACAAAGACGCCAGTCCCCCGTAGTCTTGTTCAGAACCATGTGGAGAAGTGACGCCCATAGACTGTTGGATGGTCTTATAATACCGACCTGAAGAATGGGATTGAATTCGGCTCTTGTCGGAGGCGAGTCGTCTTGGTCCGGGACTCGTTGGCGGACCGCGCGTGACAATGTGATGAGCTATCTCTGTAGTAAGTGGCGGAAGATTTGCAGCTGGCCGTACCAGTCGCGGGTATTCAGACAGTAGGTTCGCATAATCTGAAGGTACGTCGGGGATTAAGATAACGGGACTGATTATCGGGGCGTCCGTAAGAACACCTTCAACCCCTACTTTAGTACGGTCGTCTAAAAATCTGTGACGACCGGCATCAACAAGCAACCCAAAGTGCCGGAGGAAGTCGATACCGATAATTGCGAAGGGTACAGACGCAACCATGAAGACCCAGAAAATCTCGGCGGAGATTGAGGTCCAGGTTCATCATGTGATGACCGAATGAGGCTATCGGAGAGCCGTTGGCCGCACGCAGGTTGTACTTAGGCTTTGAGTGTTTGTCGTTCACGTACGCAGGGATGACGCTGACTTCTGCTCCCGTGTCGATGAGGAACGTGATGGAAGAACGTAAAACAGGCGATTTGTTTAGTTATTGATGGATACGTTGGTCGTGCTAGTATGCGGACTAATCGCATTCCCTGAAGCGGCTGACTCGTGCCTAATGCAGGGAACCCGACAGCGCCTAGCTCTTCCACCATATTGGCAGTGATACCAAGATAATTCTTCGACGGATTTCGTATGATCGGACTGAGAATGTGCAGAGAAAATGCTGCACTTTTTTGTCAAAGGAGACGTACTCGGTGCAGTCACAGATGAGTCGCAATGAACGGTAGTCAAAACGTGGTCAACACCTGAATGTGGCGCACGCTGCTTCCATGTTTTCATTGCCGCTATCCTGCTGCGAAGCAGCGCAACTTCCTCGTCTTTAGGGTCGTATCGGCCTGACGACTTTGAGCAAATTCTGGATCTCCAGAAAGACGCAGGTGATATCTGGCTTCGTGGTCAGTGGGGGATGTCAATGTAAGCACAGTGCTGGGATCTTGCAATCGGGTTTCTGAAAGGCAGCAGACATCAATGTCTAGGGAATCTAGGGTGCGCGCTAAACCGGCTTGCTGTCCAATCTGCTTGTGTCCGAACGTTGAAGCACGCCAGACGGAACGAGGATCGGGGACGAAGGAGAGCCATAGGTTAAACTCCTTGGTCTGCGGCGCAACCGGAATCGCAGCCAGATTGTTGAACACATGAGTCGGGTAACGGAAAGTGAGGATTGTTAACAAACAAACAATTGACGTGTGATGAAGTAGCATGAAAGTAACCAGCAGAAACACTAGCTGATGAGCACGTTGTAATACAGTCCATGGTTTTGCGAGAGGGCGTGACACTACCCGGTTGCCCAAGCCGAGGTAGAGAGTTGACTTAGGGGACTCCACCCCGAACCTTTGGCTAAATAACCTATCCGCAAGGCAGCGGGACGAATTCAGTGAATCGCGCCCAATGGGAGGCGTTGACTGAATGTTCAGTTCATGCCTCTTTGTTTGGTAGATTACCAAACAGGGACCTAATACTCCCCGTGAAATCAGCACACCTGCTGGAATACAATGTCCCACCGAGGTGGAACATTGTCGTCGAACACTTTGCTGGAACGGGGTACACCCGAACCACCCAGCTGGCACCACGAGGAGGTGGTATGGCAAGCCATCCTTACAGAACAGGTAAATATACAAATGCGTTATAATATATGCTACTAAAGAGCTTGACAGTATGGTGAAAGTTTCCCGTGGCTGTTACGTGAATTGAACATTCGGATGATGCCTGTGGCGCTGATTCCAGTGGGGGTTACAGTCTCATGTTCCTAGGGGTTGAAAGGATCATTGACCAATGGGGAATGTCGCTGCGGCTACATCGAAGGCTCTAACGCTGGATCCTTCGACGAAAACTGTGAAAATGACGCACAATGTGTGACGGTTAGCGTTGCCAGTCAGTTTGTTGAGGGTGTGAGCAGCCGCCTCCATAGCAACGCCCAAGAACTGGTGCACTACATCAAGCGGTCTGAGAGAATCTCCGGGTCTTACTACAGTATTCGAAAATCGAAAGCGGATGCCTCCGGCGAGAATACACTGATAAAGTATCAGTGCCACCGGAACGGGAGTGTCCGCCATCCTAACGAAGGCAAAAGACGAAGACTATAGGATCAAGAACATCGCGGGGCCTATTTCAATGTTGGTAGGCTGGAGAATTCGTTCAGAATAACCAGGTTCCACATGGTGCATAACCACGAGCTTCTGGGAGACCAAGTATTAAAGTGGTTCAGTAGAAACCGTCGGTTGGAGCCGGAAGAGCTGGAGCTAATCAGACCGATGCTTGAATGCCAAAGCCGATGTTTCATCATCCGGTTCCAGGTCCGATCAAAGTGCGGAAAATACACGACGGACGCGGACGTCGGCAACCTTCGAGCAAGACACATATTCGAGCGAAACGATCTAGGTAACGTGTTTTCTGATTAGGTAGCTTAAAATGCACTATTCTAAGATATATACTGGACTTGGAGTCACAATTTAAACAGCGCGGACGAGCCCAGTGTTTCCGCGACGGCAACATTCGGATCGCCCAATTCGTCTACTCCACACCCGAGATGCTGGAACTGTACTCACGGTTTCCGGACTTTTTGCTTATTAATAGCACCTACTCCACTAACCAACAGAGGTATTTATATGCCAACGGCTTATAGTCAATGGCTGTCGCAAACGTCTGTCGGCTGCCATTGCTTTTCTCTGGCGGAAGACGGAGACTGACGTCAGAACCTTCCTCCTCAGGTTTATGGAGTTTGTAGGTGGTGCATCTGGCGTAAAGTGCATCATGTCCGATGGTGCACTGACCATTGCGAACGCATTACATAACGTTTCTTTCTGCAGATCATTTCTTATGTCGCATTCATATAATTAAAAATGGTACCAAACGTTTACCCCAATACACTTCATTCGGACGTTTTTCATCGCGATGTACACGTGCAACTTTGGGAAATATTTAGCTAATTTGGAACTCATCCGAACTAATGAGCAACCTTTCTTCCATTATATCTGTTCCTTCACTCTTCTCGACGCCTGAAAATGGGCCAACAGCAGGATGCCTGGTGCTGCAACGTACGGCGTACACGACACGAATATAGTGGGGTCCATGCATCGCTAATTGAAGATAGAACTACTGGATGAGCGAATTGTATGTTGGGAAGCCATACGAGTGTCACGGATGAGCGCGACATATATAATATGGAACCGACAAAAAAGTCAACAGATGCACCTCGTCGCGACCTCCGTATTGTCGGTCATCCGGAGTTGGACCGTTTGTGCCGCCGGTTGATGCCGTACACTATTTTGGTAATAGCGTCTGACGAGTTCAAAGTATCCGGTTGTGGTTTTCAGCAGCGGTGAGCATGCATCCGTTTTCAGCGATCGTCGACTGGAGACGGTAAACCACGACAGCCGTACGTGCATATGCAAAACTAACGTCGGATTTGGACTTCCATGCAGACACCTGCTGCACTTCGTACAGCTTAACAACGTAGATGTCACCAAACTGCTGGTCTGTCAACGATGGACGAGAGAGAATAATGGGTCACTTGCCGTTTCAATCGCGCCGTTGGACGCGTCAATAATCGGAAAGCAAGAATCGAGCGCCAGTTGGAATATGAGGTTGAACGACCTCCTGCACTGTATCAGCGACTGCAGCCAGCGCACTTCGCTCCGTATACCGCGTGGCAACGGAGTTTTGTTCAACAAGCAGGCCCGCAAGAAATGCCTAATTCACGTTCCCCCCTCCAGTGTACCTGACCACGGACACAAACAATGCCGATTACAACCACCTGCGGAAATCTACATTTCTGAACTTGGACGCTGCAGCTCTCCATCTGTCGTCATTGCCGGAGGGGATTGTCACGTCGGCTACCGCTAATGCGGTCTTTAGCTCGGATGAAGAAGGAACTATACCAGCTGTCCAAGTTCAAGTTCAAGTGGGACTGGAACGATAGGATGAATCCCGTAAGTGTTCCTTCTTGAGCGGGTCGTCGATCCAGGAGTTGATAGGGGTGCTCCGACTTCTTGATGGGTCTAAAAGGAAAACACCCGAAAAAACACCCTGGTCCACCAATTTAATGCCCACGTTCCTTACATTAGCTGTCCCTGCTATGTCAGTTACGTGAAATAAGTAAGAGAGGAAGAAAAAGCGAAGATAAGAGAGTAGGGGAAATCGGTTCAAAGAAGAGAATAATACCAATGGCGAGTAAAGAAAATAGAATCGAAGCATGAAGATGGGAATTAGTCAGGAAAAAGGAAAGGTATCGTGTTGCCACCCAAGAGCGTCTAGTTGACGCTCAAACTCTAACCGTAGCTTCCTTGACAACATTTTCGTCCAGCGTCCAGCGTCGATGACTCGACGCGATAACCGTGTCTCCGCTCTAATTCGATCGGACCGCGGTTTGTCCAGCTTTATACAATGCCCGCGGAGACCAGATAATCTAGCAGGACTAAATAGCCGGGACAAATCAGGGACAACCTTCCCAGTCAAAATACGGTAGGTTAGGATTAGGTCCTCTCTAATCCTTCGATAGTGCATTGACTGCATCCCCAAACTAAGTAGGCGTTCGGGGTACGTTTGCCCTCGTAATCCCTTGACCAACCTAGTACCGACACGCAACACCCTTTCTAATGCCACTTTGTCCCGGACAAGGCATGGTGGACAGGCCTGGACGCAATATTCTAGGTGGGGTCGCACAAACGCTGAGAAGAGCTTCACAAACACATCAGCAGTTAGGGTCCCAAAAGAACGGCGGATAAACCACAACATTCGGAACCCTTTACTAGCCGCCTTCTTCCATTTGTCTCCAGAGTGTAGCGTGGAACAGTGGACGACACCTAGATCAACCTGATGAGTCACGTAAGGAAGTTCACTCCCATCCAGCACATAACTTGTGGAGGAAGCAGACGCTCCGATACGCAGCACTGAACACTTTTCCCGGTTTATGGGCAGCAACAACAAGACAGACCATTCCCAGAGTCTAGTCAGAACCTGTTGAAAAGCCACAGGACCTCCAGGGATACCAACAATATTCCAGAGCTTTAGGTCATCAGCAAATAAGAGCGATGGTACCTCAAGCTCCTCCGGTAAGTCATTCACGTAGACTGAGAAAAGCAGCGGACCAAGGACACAGCCTTGCGGAACGCCGCTAAGTACAGCTTGTCGAAACGAAAGACTGCTTCCCACACGAATACGCTGTTCCCGTCCATCCAGAAAAGCTGACACACTGGAGAGCGCGACCAGCTATTCTGTACGACCTCAATTTCAGTGAGAGTCGCGAATGGGGGACAGTGTCAAAGGCCTTGGCGAAGTCAATGAACACCATATCCACCGTATGTCCACTGTCTACGGCTTCAGCCCAGCACTCACGAGCTACCAGCAAGTTCGTCTGACACGAAAATCCTTTGCGAAAACCATGTTGCTTGACGCTAAGCAGACTAAACATATTTAAATGGTGCTCCACTATATCTCGTACTAATTTTTCAAGTAACTTAACGACCACGCTAGTCAAGCTGACAGGCCTGTAATTAGCAGGTAGGTCTTTGTCACCGCACTTGAAAATCGGGCAGACAACAGCCTCCTTCCATTCGGTAGGCAAGATACAGCTGTTGAGTGACTTCTGAAACACACAAGTCAGAGGTCCACTGAGTTCCACTGATAATTCGTGTAACAATTTTGGATGGACGGAATCTGGCCCGTCGGCCTTAGTTGGGTTTACCTCTCTTAGCAACCGGGGAACTTGGGACTCAGTTACAGGAATTTCATCCAGACAACAGCCCTCAGAAACTTTTGAAGCTAACTCTTTGCATGGTATATTTGTTTCGCGGACAAAGACGCTTGAGTACTGCTTACCAAGCACGCATTCCTTGTAATAGTCGCTATAGGCATGAGTCCCATCTCTTCGAAGCAATGGTGATATGGGAGTTTACACCACAGCGTCGTTTAACGTAAGCAAAGAATCTCTTGGGATTTTTCGAGGCAGTATCAGCTAAGCCCTTTTCATACTGAAGCCGGGCCAACCTAAGATGTAGCTTGCAGTCATTTCGAACCAACCGATACTTGGCAAATGTGCTGTTCGACGGAGCTGTTCGGTATGCTCGCCAGCATCTAGACCGCTTCTTTAGCAAACCCTTCGTCGCGGGATCTATCCACGGAGGCTGCGCTCTCGATTCCCTTCTTTTTACCAGTGGGATGTGAGGTGCAGAAATGTCTACGAGGTGAGCCTTAAGTTTTTCCCAGGCTATGTGAACAGTGTCGGTCTCAGATATCACACAAGGCGATGACCTAGCTTTATCCCGCATCGCTTGGAAGTCCGCGGCCCAAATGTTCGGATACCAACTGGTAGTAGCTTGGCAAGGCCTGATAAGGGTACACTGGTGCACAGCCTATGACCGCTGTTTACGACGTAAGGCATGCAGCCCGGACTACAACAGCTGGCGAACAAACCAAACATCCAACTTTGCACGATTTGACGATCGATGAAGGGATATGCGCCGAATGCGGTTTACAAGATCCGGAAGAAAACGAGGGGCGAACAATTCACTGGGCTCAATGTCCGTATGTATGTTTTGGAATCATCGAAGTTGTCTTCTGCAGCTCACATAATAACTGCTTTCTGGTGCTTTTTCTGCGAACAGATATTTGAATGACACTGCGCATTGAGTTGGTGGCATTATGCAGTCCCGACATGTCAACGTGTTCTTCCTGTTCTGCTTAGCTGCAAGTGCGCTGATATCGTTAAATGTACACCACGTTACTAATAAGTTCATTGCCAGGTAACAATGAACGCGGATTTAATTTCTTCTGTTTACCTCCACCGCATAAAGCCAACCCTTCCGCAGCGTGGTGCGGTGGTGTAACCAGTTGTGAATTGGGCTAACATGACTCTAGTGGTTTTATATGCGTGAATGCTAGATAATAAGCCATATATGATTTGTCATTCCTTCCAGAGTATCAACGAACGGGACGAAGGGAAGTATGGAGACAAAAACCCCGGTGTTCAGTTTGAAACGAATAAAACGCTTATGATCATTGTATCATTGTATGGTAGAGTGCAGAAAGAGAGTCCTTTCTCAGCTCCGTCGCTTCCCAGTCATTGCGAACATTGCTGAGGTCATAGTGAAAATAGGGCCCTACAATGAACCTTAAAGCTAGGTTGTGAAGCAATTTCCGTGCATAGTTATCATGTGGAAATCCTACAATTCCTTGAAACTTTCCTCGGACTTCGCATCAACGACGAGCTCCGGAAGGCCATTCCAGTCATTAACCTCGCGCGTGGATAGAGCTAGATTTGATCGCACATTGAGTCACCTCGATTTGAACAATTTCCATCCGTGACCACGTGTGGAACTTTCAATGTTCAGATGAAAGAACTGCTGTAACTCGCTTCCTAGCTCTACTCTTAGGATACGTCGAGTGTAGATCAAGTCGCCGCGACGACGACGGTAATCCAGAGAGAAAAGATTTAATCGTTGGAGACAGAGAGCATAAGCTAGGCACCGCATCTCTGGCACACATTTAGATCCACGGCGTTGGACCTTCTCAATCACATCGCATTCGATCTTCGTGAGAGGCTGGGCAGCTGGCAAGCCGTACTCGAGGATCGGGCGCACATGTGAGGCAAACAGGAGTCTGAAGAGTTCTGGAGTAAGACGGGAGAATGCTCTTCGTAAGGCATGAGACATCCTGTAAGCAGCGGTGACTCTTTTCCGGGTGTCCTCAGCTGTTTTGAGGTAAGGAGACAATTACTCAGAGGTCCCTTTCCTGAGCGACATTTCTAAGCAAGAAATCTTCAAGATGGTACACCCCGAATGGTTCACGAGCACCAATCGGGAGTAAAGAACATATATACCGGTTGATTGGTAACTGCCATTTTACCGACCAGTCGTGGAGTCTGTTGAGTGTTTCTTGGAGTCTGTCTGCATCCTCAAGACTGGATACCTCAATCCAAAGTCATCTGCATAAATCAATCATTCCGTCTGCAGCTCGGACGGGAGGTCGTTAATAAAGATATTGTAGAGGACGGGGCCAAGGACAGAACCCTGTGGGCCACCACTGGTCATAGGAAAAAGGCCAGAAAGCGTATCATTCACCCTTACCTGCGCAGAGCGACCGTACAGGAAATCGGAGATCCAGGAGAGAAAAAGTTTCCAGCAACGCCAATACCGCGGAGTTTGAAAAAAAGCCGCTCATGCGGAACCTTGTCAAAGGCCTTGCTAAAATCAATAAACACAACATCCAATCGTTTGCCAACATCTAGTGATCTCACCCATTTTCCCCTTGCCACAAGCAAGTTCGTGATGCATGAGCTAACGCTTGGAAATTCATGTTGGGCAGAAGAGATGAAACCTAACCTTTCGAGATGGAAGCATAGCGCGCGTTTTATTGTCCGTTCCATGATTTTGCAGACTACAGATGTCAAACAAATAGGACGATAATTAGCTGGATCTCGTCGGTTTCCTCCTTTATAAATAGGCTTGATGATGCCCAATTTCCAGGCAACCGGAAGACGTCCAGTATCAAAAGACAGAATATCTGCAGATAGGTGGGGTGAGGTACTCGGCTACAGTTTTAAGGAACAATGGATGTAGGCCATCAAGGCCAGGCGAAGAATACGGGTTTAAATTAAGCAAGTTTCAGTACAAAATCAGCGTTAATATCCAAGTGCCCCAGCAAAGAAGGAAGAAATGACAAGAAGCTGTCAGGAGACGTTTCTGTTGAATACACAGAGGAATATTGCTTGACTAAAAGATTGGTTTTTTGTGTTCCCGTGAACTAAAGCAGCATGCTCACGGGAACACAGGGCAAGGATACCACTGCCGGCTCTGGTACTTCGCTTGATGTACGAGAAAAGCGCTTTGGATGTGGTCCTGGAAAGAGTAGTTAAAGACAGTTCATATGGTTGACGTTTCTCCCGTTGCTGAAAAGTACAAACATGCCTGATTGTTTTATAGCGAGAATAATCGAAGTCTGATCGTGTTAGCTTAAAGCGGTTCCACAGTGTATGCCTTATGTTCATAAGGGATCTTAATTGGCGGCCTATCCAAGGTGGGCCTTTAGAAAACGGTCTTCTCTTGGAGACAGGGGCGATCTGTTCGATGAGCAACATCAACTTGGAGTACAAAAGATTCCACGCATCATCAAGACTGGGATGCCCAGGGATACTCCAATCCACAACGCTTGCAGCTGTTTTCAAACGAAGTGATCTACACGCCAGAAATTCCGACGGTCGGCACATTGGCTGTGGACAGCGAAGCGACGAGTCCACCGAAAAGAAACAGCAGTGATCACTTCTGCCAATGAACTCGATAACAGCTAGGTTTGTGATGTCTGATTGCGCTGAGGAAAACACAAGATCTAGAATGCGCGGTGTCTGATCTGGGAAAATACGGGTTGGCGTCATGACATGTTGAAAAAGGTTGCAATCCAGGACGGTTTCGAGTAATTCGGCATCGAAATGGTCGGATGGGCGATTACAAAGAAGGAAATTCCAATGGATATCTGGTGCATTGAAATCACCCATGATAAGACAGTCCTTGCCTCCAACAAACTAGCCCCGGAGACCGATGGTGCCCTGTAGACGACACCAATCAAGAGAGGTCTATATCCGTCATGCACACGGCACCAGAGGGCTTCAAAATTATCATGGTCACTAATAGCTTCAACCACATGCGCTTTGAGCTCCGCCTTCCAATAAAGCATTACGCCACCACCAGACCTTCCGCCGTGGCGATCGGACCTGATGAGGTGATATCCAGGAATGGACACTTCTGAGTCTGTGATTTCGGAAAATAACCACGTTTCAGTGAAGGCCATCATGTCTGGACGAGTCTCCGAGGCAAGCAAACGAATCACGTCTAGCTTATTCCTTAGACTTCGCACATTAGTGGATAACACGCGCAGTCCGTTCTTATAGTTTACTGTCCGGGGGTGAGTAGAATGGGTCCCCAACGGGTTTTCGGAGTCCTCCGAACTACTAGAAAATCTACAATATGGAGGTCTGTTTCACAACTTCCCCGTCTAGCACGTAGTTCTTCTACAGCCTTTTTCACTTTGACTCGACCCTCCGGAGAGAGGTCACGAAGTACGTAGAATGGCTCACCTTTGAGACGCGAGGTCCTTCGCAGAATGCGTCGGTATTCCTCATCCCCGCAAACGATTTTAAGGAGGTGAGTTCTCGAGGTATCCTCTTGTTTTTTACCAGGACGGAAAACAGGCAATATTGATCCCCTGTTCGCCTTCATCAAATAGCAATGAGATCAATTGCTCAAGCAGTGTTTGGTCATCTAGTATTCTTCCCGCAAGGGTAGCTTTTTCCGATTCCTCTGCGTTCATGATGATGAGACAACGGGCGCGAGATGGCTGCGTACGCTCAGGAACTTGTGGCTTGCTAAGGGACGGATTTTCCTCGACCACATTCTCAAGCTCAGATAGTCTGTCGAGAACTAGCTTCATCTGAGACTGAGATGATAGCTCAGGTTTGGATTTCTCAACAGGCTTAGGCCTAGTCTTGGCGCCACTTGTAGTTGGGCTTTCGCAAATAGGAACGGAGGCCGCGCTTTCCCTCACAACTGCCGCATAAGATCATGTTGTAGGCTCAATAGGCAGGACCTGTGTAGATGGATTCGAATGAGTAGTGGACGTGGTTCGGCTTCACTTACGCATGGGGGTGATAAAACCGGTAGATGGTGATGGTGAGCACGGTGGGGCAGATGAATCGTGAATAGTATCAGGCTTCGTCGGAGAAGCAAGGCTCAACGAGAGCAGCTGAAGTCTGCCGTGGTCGAACTGAAACGACGCACGGACGCCGGTGAAACTAACCTGCGTATCGTAAATTTTCGCACAGTTGCCCGGATACCCCGAATCCGGGTAAACAGAGCAGTGACGCTTCAAGCTCGCCCAGCGGTTCCTACCGCGGATTGCGTGTAGCGTTCATTAATGTATGCAGCTTAATGAACAAGCACGATGATCTGATCCGCTTCATTGCTTCACGTCGGCCAGATGTGGTTGGTTTGGCTGAGACGTGGTTGACATCTGAAGTGACAAGCGAAGAAATTGCGATCACGGACTATTCGTGCTTCCGCTGTGATCGACAGTCGAATAGCCGCGGTGGCGTCCTACTTTACCTCCGGTCTACCCTGTGCGGGAGACTCGTGAGCACCTACCGAAGCATTGACGGTCTATGTGAGCAGCTGTGGTGTTCGATCCACCTACGACGCGGCGAACTGCTTGTGGGTGTGGCATATCGTAGCCCACTGAGTAACGGATTGGATTGGCTCACACACGTCCAAAACCAAATGAGTCGCCCACAGTTCCTGCTCACTGGCGACTTTAACCTTCCTCGAATCTTATGGCCTGAAGTTCAGCTTCTCCCTGGCCATAATGAAGTGGAGACAAGATTCGCCGAACTGGTACTGGAAACCGGAACGGTGCAGCACATCACGCAACCCACCCGCATAACCCCGCGCTCAATGCCATCATGCCTGGACCTGCTGCTAACCAGCTGCGAACAAACAGTGCATGACATAGAAGTTCTTGAGCCCATGGCGGCCAGTGATCACTCGATAATTATGGCCACTATAGACCTGCAGCTTCCATGTGTGCGTCCAGTGGCGCCAACATACAACTATTGGAAAGCTGACTTCGATGGCCTCATTCTAGCTGCCAATCAGCTTGATTGGTCTATGCCACAGGATTCATCCGTTGAAACTTGCTGGGCAAACATTAAAGGGGCAGTGCACTCATTGTGTGCGCAATTTGTACCCCTCAAGACTCGGAAAGTTGGACCAATGAAACCCCATTGGTTTGACAAAGAGTATAACCGACTGTCTCGACAACGACGTCGACTATGGAATGCGTTCCTCCTGTCTGGCTCTGCCGATGACTATGAGGCATACAAGCGACAACGAAACTTGTGCAACAGCACAAAGACGCGAAAACGCCGTCAGTTTGAGGAGCAGCTTGCTTGCTCAGCTAAAACTGCCCCGAAGCGCATATTTGCGTACGTGAAGCGACGCCTGAAGTCTGCAGGTAATGTGCCGGTGCTAGTGGGTTCGAACGGACAACCACTAAGTTCAAGCACCGAGCGTGCGTCCGCATTAGCGGCGCACTTCGCTTCTGTATTCGCAACTAACCAAACCTGCGCGCCAAGCTCTGCCGTCGCCGCACCGACTGAGCTAACCGACTTGATCTGCGACGTCGCGGAGGTACATGGGCTAGTCAGCTGCCTAGACAGCACGAAGCCAGCTGGACCGGATGGTCTCCATCCGATGATCCTCAAGTCCTTGTCAGCTGTGATCTCACCTGCTGTAACCGACCTGTTCAACCGATCCCTGTCCGTAGGCTGCGTGCCTTGTGACTGGAAATGCGCCGTTGTCAAACCGATTCCAAAAGGCGGTGACACACGCAAAGTGGAGAATTACCGCCCTATTTGTTTGACCGCAGTATTGTCGAAAGTTCTGGAGAAGATTGTGAAGAAGAGACTGCTCCAGCTATTGGAGACCAACTCTCTCCTGACGCCTGCACAGCATGGTTTCGTGAGAGGCCGCTCGTGCATCACTAACCTGCTGCTAACATGGCATGAATGGTTGCAAGCAGTAAACCAACGTAAGTCAGTCGACGTGGTATACGTCGATTTCAGTAAGGCCTTCGACAGAGTGAATCACGAGATCCTCCTTCAGAAACTGAGGGAGTGCGGAGTCGGAGGCTCGCTGCACCAATGGATCCGTGACTTCTTAGTTGGACGGAAGTGGAGGGTGCAAGTCGACAGCCACCTGACCGACTGGTACCCGTCGACGAGCGGCGTTCCTCAGGGGACGGTGCTTGGCCCCATTCTCTTCCTGATTCACATCAACGACGTGCCCAATCTCCTTCGGTCGCCGTGTGCCTTGTTCGCGGATGACCTGAAGTTATGGAGGGTGATCCATACGTCGGACGACTTTGACATACTTCAGCAGGACCTCGACCGCCTCTCCATGTGGTCCGCCGAAGTAAGTTTGCCTATCAACTCGGCAAAATCGCTACTTCTGTGCCTCGGTAAAGGTGGAGCGGGCCGATCGTACACTCCCGACGGCCAAGTTCTACACCCGACGCATTGCGTCAGAGACCTTGGCGTTATACAACGTTACGACATGAAGTCACTGGACAACACGGACAATATGTATCGCACAGCATTGCGTTCGCTGTGGGCGCTGAAACGTAGCTTCTGCACCTGGTCGAAAGAGATTGCCACTCGTCTCTTCACATCCATTGTACGACCGGTGCTAGAATACGGCTCACCCGCCTACTGTCCGTTGACGAAAGGCGAGATACACAAGCTCGAAAGAGTACAACACATAGCCACACGGCTCATTCCCGGTCTTCAGGGTGTGCCGTATGAAGAAAGATGCAGACAATTGGGTCTGTATACTCTAGCCTACCGCCGCGTGCGAGTGGACCTCATCATGACCCATCGGGTATTGCATCTGGGTGCTTATCCGATGCTGAGGCCACTGCTCCATGTCCGTGCGTCAAGCAGCACACGAGGTCACCAGTACAAACTGGTAGTCCCTGACCTCAAGTGGGTAGCTCATCCCTTGTGTCTTGAGCGGCGAGTGGTGAACATGTGGAACCGTTTGCCCTCGCGGATAGTAGAAGCGAACTCGGTGTCGGAATTCAAACGATTCCTGGACGCGCACTTTGTGATGCCAGATTCGACGAAGCCTTCACAGGAAACTGACGAAGGAATCGTTCAATGATTATAACCCATGGAGCCCGTTAATCCACCAACTGCAGCTTCCGAAACGATGCCCATCCGTAATAGGCGGCGGAGCTGGTGAAGGACTCCATGTGGTTCATCCAAGAATTTTGTGAAGGATTTACTTTCGATTTATCGAGTGAGTAGAGCTATCCGTGTTGTTAGCCATGACGTCAAAATGCCTGAGTTGCAGTAAAGGTGTGACATCGCGTTCCAAGGCCGTACAGTGCTCTGAGTGTGACGGATGGCTGCATATTGCCTGCTGCGACATTTGTCCTGAACTCTATGAGTCTCTGCAACGATATACTACATCGGCTATCACTGTTTTCTGTCGCAGCTGCCGTACTTCATTAAACAGTCGACGCCTTCACGCCGGACTGCCAGTCCTGAGCCCTCATTCTACGCCAACGAAGTTCGAAACTTCCACTGCGTTGGACTCACTTGTTTCATTACCTTTTTCGTCCGCACCCAATTCCGGCTCAGCTACCCCCACGGGTAAACGAAGCCGTGTCCCATCTGCTCCCTCATCAGAACTTTTGACACATGCCTTGCCCAGTGAACCCACGACTGAGACATACGCTGCCGTGGTGAGGAAAACTCTCTCTGTCCCGGTGGGTCAGGCGAAGTCCAAGTCCAAACCCAAGAAAACTGATTCCCAGACCCAAATGAAATCTGTTCTAAACAAAGTCAACGAGTTGGAAAAGTTGATCAAGGACAGTACGTCACCACAGACTCAGATCTCTGGCCGCGCTCTTCCACCCTCTCGTGAAAGATGCCTTATCATTGTGAACGCTCCAGAATCCACCAAGCACACCTCTGCAGAAAGGATGCTGGATGACCAAGGGTTCCTTAAACGAATGATTTCCATCTTATTCGATGAAGGTGAATTAGGTATAAACATTATCTCTGCCTTCCGCCTGGGCAGGAAGCAAGAGGATCCTTCCAAGGTACGCCCCCTCAAGATCGTATGCCAAAGCGAAGAGGAATGCCGACGCATCCTCCGACGAACCCCACGTTTGAAAGGTGAGCCTTTTTACGTCCTGAGAGATCTTTCTCCGGAAGATCGTATTAAGATGAAAACAGCCGTTGATGAGCTCCGGTCCCGCCGAGCGAATGGTGAGACAGACCTCCACATTGTGGATTTTCGCGTAATCCGGAGAACCCCGAGAACCCGGTGGAGGCCAATTCTCCTCAACCCAGGACAGTAAAGCACGAGAATGGACTGCGTGTAATTGTTGCCAATGTACGCAGTCTGAGAAATAAACTTGATGAGGTACAGATGCTTGCGTCAGATACTCGCCCAGACTTGATGGCCTTTACCGAAACTTGGCTTTTTGCAGACATCATAGATTCAGAGGTTTCTATCCCCGGATACAGTCTTTGTCGAGCCGACCGCCTTGGAGGTAGGCCCGGTGGCGGCGTTATACTTTACTGGAAGGCCGAACTGAAGGCCCATTTGGTTGCAGCTACTAGTGGCGACGATGGTGATTTTGATGCCCTGTGGTGCCGTATTCATGATGGATGCAGATCCTACACTATTGGTGTTGTTTATAGAGCGCCATCGAGATCTGGAGTTCATTTGCTCGATTCGATCAGGAAGCACTGCGCGGGAAAGGACAGTCTTATCGTGGGGTATTTTAATACCCCTAATATCGACTGGGACCTACTTCTTTGTGGTCGTCCACCTGATTCTTTTGATGCTATCTTACTTGAGACTGTTATCGATTGTAATTTGTTTCAACACGTCACCATGCCAACCCGCATTGTTGCCGACCAAACGCCAAACATTCTGGACCTTGTGCTCACCCCAGCTCAGTCAGATGTCACGAACCTAACAGTTCTTCAACCTATCGGCAAAAGTGATCATTGTGTCGTTTCATTCCAATGGATACGTCGCCTCACGATCCATAGCCAAGGTGCTTGTCGTCGGAACTTTTGGCAAGCGGATCCTCTCCGTCTGAGAACAGCCGCAAGCGCTATGGACTGGAGTATTCCTGATCCCATTCCCCTTGATGATGCGTGGAACCTTGTGCTCTCCAAAATGACTTCTCTAATTGAGCAGGTCGTTCCTTTCTCCCGTAGAAAGTGCTTCAAGTGGGATCCACCTTGGATTGACAGTGAATGGAGATCTCTGATAAACAAGACGCAAATTGTGGGATCGTTTTAGGCAATCTCAAACAGAGTTCGATTACTCTTCCTACAAGACCACCAGAAATGCTTGTGTCGCGTTGAAGCGACAGAAACGTCAGTAATATGAACTATCATTAGCAGCACATTCCAGAACGACACCCAAAATGCTTTTCTCTTATTTAAAAAGAAGTACCAGGGCTGGCAGTGGCATCCCCACCTTGTGTTCCTTTGAACATCGAAATTTACTTTACGAAGACGCTGATAAAGCCAGTCTTTTGGCCCAGCAGTACGCCTCTGTCTTCACGAAAGAAACTCCCGCCTGCGACAACACTGTGTCCAGTTTTCCTTATGAGTTGGATCAAGTAGACATTAACTTCAATTCCGTGGTTAAACTTCTCCTTGATTTAGATCCGCATTCTTCACCCGGCCCGGATGGCTTGCACCCCCTGTTCCTTAGGATTGTGGCGCAATACATCGCCCCTCCTATCTGTCAGGTTTTCCGTCTTTCTTTTGAAGCTGGGCGTCTCCCGTCGGCTTGGAAAGTGGGCATTGTAAAACCCATTTACAAAGGAGGGAACAGGCAAGATCCAGCCAACTATCGTCCTATCTGCTTAACGTCGATATTATGTAAAGTTATGGAGCGGATCTTGAAGCAGACTCTTCATCTCTACCTCGAGAACTGAATCTCTTCTCTTGTGCACAGCATGGTTTTCGAAGGGCACGCTCATGTACCTCGAACTTACTAGTTGCTAAGGAGAAATGGGCGAAATCGCTAGATTCCGGCAAACGCTTGGACGTTGTGTTTGTGGATTTCAGCAAAGCTTTCGACAGGGTCCCGCACGAACGACTTTTGCTTAAACTCCGAGGAATCGGTATTGCCGGGAATCTTCTCTCTTGGATCTCTGATTTCCTTCGCGACCGCACGATGCAGGTGCAAGTAAACGATACATTTTCCGCCCCTGTTCTCATGACTAGTGGAGTCCCACAAGGTTCGGTCCTCGGCCCTGTGCTTTTCAACATCTTCATCAATT